>VZRS01014847.1:922461-1044729 GCA_013398055.1 Ifrita kowaldi
CCTGCCCGGCGGGTCCGGCTTCCCGCGGCCGCGGCGCCCCGGCGGCTCCCCTCCGGCACAGCCCGCGCCCCGGCGGCCGGCGCAGGGAACGGGCTCGCAGGAAGGGCCACGAGTTCCTCCCACTCAGAGGAGGGAGCGTGTGTGGGGAGAGCCGGGCTGGGCCGTGCCCGCATCCCCGGCTCCGCGGTCCGTGCGCTGGGAGCCCTCCGTCAGGAGCGGGGCGAGCCCTTCCTTCGCCTGTGTCCTGGGGAGAGGCTCGCGGTCCTCGTGGAGCAGGAGCCGCGTGGGTCCTCAAAAAAAATTTCCCCGAGTGAAGTTTAAAGTGTGGCTAATTACAGAGATACATTGGTTGGTAGCGAGCTTGTAGTCGAAATCAGCTTGAATCCCATGAAAATAGAAACCCTTAATTTCATTTAACCTACTTCAGGGCTTTAGCAACTGAAACTTTTTTTTATGTTTTAATAACTCTTTCGGTAATAATTAACATGTGGAGCATGTAGGAGTTTTGCTATCTGTGACATCCATCTGTACTGCAGCGGGCTAGAATTTCTTGATCCCCAACTTCCATTGTGTATCACGCCTGTACTTCTTAACTAAGATACCATTATTTCAGCAATTTGGAAGTTATATACTAGGTATAGGGTATATTTCTAGGATCTTCACCCTTCGGTTTCTTTACCCTGTTTTTGCACCCTTCACTCACATATAGATGCCTTAAAATTCAGGCATTTCCCCATCGAAAACCTCCTATAGATGGATAGGAAAGATTAACTTTACAGGTTATGTTTTTATGGTGAGTTTTTTTTTTTTAACCGTGTCTGTTGCAGAGCTATAAAGTAATCACTGATACAGATCTCTAACTTTCTACTGCAAGTACTTAGTCTTTATTGCTGGACTGATATAGTGAAGCTTTACTAGACAGAATTTTAACAATAAAAGCCCATTGGGGGAGTTATTCTAAATTAAGTGGGGCTGTAGATTTTGGATATTCCTTCTTACAGTTACAAATACCCCAGCCTGTCCACATCTTAGTCATCTACAGCAGCTGATGTTTGTCGATAAAATTCAACATTGAAGCAAAACCGTAACCATCAATACAACCTCTTAGCTCCTAAAAAGCCAAACTGAATCTCCTTTTTGGCTGCTACAGAGCAAAGGGTTCTCTGTCATCATCCTGTTTCTGAGTTCTAGCTCTTGGAGGAACGTGTAGTTCCTCACAAGCGTTGTTGCTTCCGGTGCTTGGAAGTGATGTGCAACAAACTAAAGTGGTTATACAGCCATTTAGGAGGTTTAAGTGGGTGTTGGAGAAGGTCCTGGGTGTTGTTGAAGACATGGCTGAATTGTTGCAGTGACTGCAGGCTCGACTGGCTTCTCCACCCAGAAATTGTGTGTGTGTTTGGTTTTTTTGTCACAAAATATTCAGTGTTTGAGGATGTTCAGTGTAGTTTGCCTGTTACTTGTCTACAGGAAGCAGAGCTGCTGAGTGGCAAGCTAAAAATTCTGAAAAGGAGCCAATATCACCGAAAATTGTGCTTGGTTAGTTTGGTACGTTGTGGGGAGGACTTTCATTATGTAAACATTGGGTGTCTGGGCATTACCGTCATGCACATCCACGGTGTTTCTCCCTGTTGCTGATTCCAAGCCTTGCAGTAATAAGTCTTCCAGCCCTGCTTTGTTTAGCCTCGACACTTGCGAAGTTTGGAAGCTGCAAACTATAGTAACAAATCTTGTCTATCTGAATAAACTAAATATTCCCTTTTTTTTTTTTTTCTTTTTTTTTGGGTCTTCTGAGTGTCTCCACCACGGGATTTGTAGGGAGTATTGTTCTTCTGTTGAGCTTTCTCCAACCTTTCTCCAGCAGTGGTGACCCCAGGGATGTACCCCGTCACTTTCTCCCCTTGGGTGTGGTTTCAAAGGCTGGGCTTTTAGCAGATGTTGCTAAGCTGCCCTTGGTGCTGGTAGCTGTGTGCACACACTCCATCACACCTTTCCATGTTATTGTTAAGCGTGATGTTTGTAAATTTGTAGAGCTCCTTGTGCAATAGGCGTAATTGATAGATCCGAAGAAGACATCCATTAGCATAAATAGGATTTAAGACTGGAGCTCTTAGCGACTACACGATCAGTATCGGCTGTCCTGCCGAGTAAATAGCTCTGTCCTCCCGAGCCGGAGGAGGAGGAGGAGGGAGGCTTCGAGCATTCTGTTTTGGAAGACAGGTAGGCAATCTCTCGGTACAACTTTTTTAAGTATGTGTTTAAGTCACTTTTAAAGATAAGAAAATTGTGGAAATGGGCTCCTGTTATTTTGGTGGTAGTTTGTTCTACATGTATTGGAAGAAAGGAAAGGTAGACTGGTGTGGTTTTTTTCTTTAGAAGGTGATTAGGTTTCAAATACAACTTGGTAGAGCAGTTGTCAGATAAATGAGTAATTGCTAGGTTTCAAAAGAATTATTGTGGATTTCTGCAGGAACATAATAGAAGAGAGAATACCATTTTTAACTGTAGAAGATGTGGGAAAGTATGGAAGGAGTCTGGAAGTGTTGGTTCCTAGGACTTCAAACTCGTCGTGTAATGGCTATTGTAAAATGTGATTCCAGCCTTCTCTATAATTTAAAACATGAGAAGAGCTGGGCTTTTTGTTCTTGATTAAGTATTCCAATTGTAATTGCTTTGTGAATAATAAATTTGAGCAGAACATAATTGCAGGTGCAGTTTTTGGGTAGTTATCCTTGTCTTGTCTGATCAATATGCGGAAGGTGAATCTGGGTTTTGGTTACCAAGATTTGTCTCTTGTCACTGAAACTTGACAAACTGATGAGCATTTGAATGTTGTTTGTTCCCCCACCCTCTTCCATTTACTTGCTTTTTGGCTTTCCCTCCTGACAATATCACAGTAGCAACTGGAGCAATAATCCTGCTGCTGCTAAAGCTTTTCCTACTGATGAGCAGGGCTGGATATCAGCATGCTCGTGTGAAGGCCGAAGTGCCTTTGGCCTGTTTTCCTAGGGCAGTGAATAACAATTGAGTGATGGAGAGTCAGCCGCAAGTGCTGCTGTGCTCATTATGTTGTAGGTACGTCCTGCAGACAGGTTCTGTGCTCCTTTCAGGGGTAACTCAACAGTAGTGATTTATGCAAAGTAAGAGCCATGATTTATGCAACTACCCTGATAAACAGCGAGGCTTTATCTTGTAATCCTTTCATAACCAAAAGTGCAAGTGAGATTTCTAATGCAGATTTCTAATTAAATTAGATAAAATGATCTGTAACTCACCTTCCGTTCAACAAATCTTGTACCTGCCGGCCTCTTGATTTCCTAGAACTTGTTTAAAATCTCCCTGCATGTGTGTTAAATGTGTTTTCATGTGAACTGGAGATGGAGTATAGTAAATGTTCTTATGTGGGATATGCTTTCTTGGAATAGCTCAATTTCTGATCTGATCTGTGCCTTCTGTGCAATTTGGAGAAATGAGTTCAACTACACCAAAAGAGACTTTTTTTTTTTCCTTCAATGTACACTTAATGACTAAGCTCAAACAGTAAACAATTTAGAAAAACACCAATTTATAACCTAATTATAAAGGGATAGTAAAAACCTTTTACTTAGTTTTAATTCATTTTCAGAGGAGGGACTGACTGTAAAAGAAACATAGTTATAGCACAGCAGGGGACTTCCTTAGTATGAACTTTGTGAACAGATTACTTACTAAGAAGTAATTACAAAGTCATCTTTACGGAATAGAATCCCTCTGAGTAGAAGCACAAGTAAGTGGAAATTTGTAGTAAAATCAGGGTTTTGGCTGAAGAAAGGTGTGTGAACACATGCTTAAGAAATAACCACATGTAACCACATGCCCTGAATACCTCTGATGACAGAGTTCTGCTGAGATCAGCTCAACAGTGGTCCATATTGAAATCAGGTTCTGCTTCATAAGACTAAAGGATTAAAAGAGGTTAAATACTCCATGATTGTGAGCACAGCCCTCACTTCAGAATATGTTACTTCACAAGGGTATCTTCAGTGAAGTAGTTGGTGAGTTGGGCTGAAGTTTGTTAATAAATTATTGGGTGGCCATGGGTCAGTGGGTCCCAATTCACCATCTTCCCAAAGTAATTGAGTGAATGCTGTACTTGGGTTTTGTCATTGTCATCTAAAAGAAAGTGACAGAACTACTTCACTGTCTGGTATCAACCTGGATTTTGATATTAATGTGCAGTAGTGCTGTTAAATAGATCATATGCAGTATTAGCCAAGTCTCACCTAAATCAATTTAATAATGTTCCTTACCTTGAATGCATGTGCTGCCAGAGGTAGTAATATATCCAGGAGGAATGTAGCTTGAGGAACACAGTCTAGGACAAGCTTTCAGTATTGAGCATATTTCAGTGGTTAAGAATAGTGAGGAGAATTGGTTTTGAAAAGCAAGTCTACTTTATTTTTGTACCTAGGTCTATACACTCAGCTATGTAAACTTTGACCTAGCTATATTGGTTACTCTAAGTGGTATTGTGTTTCATTAGATAAATGATTTAAAGTGGACAAATCTCTTCATTGGTAGTAGGGAAGTCTCTTTATAGTGTTCAATCCTGAAGAATTTCACCTAGTTTGAAATGCCTTGTTATTTTTCAGAAATTCTCTTAATATACCAAGTGTCAGCCACAAGTTTGCCATATTCTACATAGAGTTTTGTATCTTCTGGTAGCATTTATACTGCAGTTGTGGCTTGAGCCTGTCGTTTCAGATTGAGTTAGTTTTATTGTATTTCATGTGTAGAGAACCCAGTATTACCCTGAATCCATCCCCATTATTGTATGGAAAGTGTGTAGTGAGACACTTGAGGTATGGCATGTTTCCAGGACCAAGCCAAAGACTGGCTAGCTCATGTTGAATTAGTGGGCCCATTCTGATAGCTCTCCAAAACTTAGTTGTTCTAATCAGTTTCTGAGCCTGGCAATATGTTTTCCAGCTCCTGAAGGCGTGTTACATTTCCTTGGTCCCTGGCTTACAGCTAGTAAAGAAAATGACCTTGCAGAGAGTAGGTAAGAACGCTGGTGAAATCTAAAACATGGGTAAGCCTGTCTTTCTGCTAGTTGAGGGAAGAATCCCAAGTCTTCCACGTGATTGTGAAGTTTGGAATAGGTATGCTGTAAGGTTAACTTGCACCCAAAGCACTTTACAGTCTCTACTCATCTTTTAAAGCCATATCTTTCACAGATAAGGTTTCCCAGTGGACATAACCTTGGACCACAAAGACAAACAGACTGTATCCTTTGGAGATATGCTGGCTAGGTATTGGCCACATAGGGCAGGGCATTGGCCCTTGTGGTGCTTGAAAATGTGGGCATTCTGCTGATAGCATTCATTGATTTGCTTTTGTGGAAACAAGGCACAGATGAAATGAGACATGATGATATGATATGACATGACCCAGACTTGTCTTTCTGGCAGTAACCTTGTTTAGATGAGTTAAATATTACTTCCTTTGTTGCCTGAGTCTCTCCAATCTCTCCAGTTCCCAGAGATTTATTTTTTTTGGCTTGCTATGGTGTCCTTGCAATGTGGCAATTGGAGCTCTATATGAGGGACTTCTGTAATGATTTTTGTCTGGTGTGGATGCAGTGGAGTGTGTGTGTGGTGTTTAAAAATACTTGGTGCGCTCAGATTTGATGCCTGGACAAATTTCATCTTCTGAATATACGTTAAAAAATGCTCCTATCACCTTACTTTTTCTGCTTTTTACTCCTAGTGCTGGTTTCAAGCTGCCAGAGGAAAGGGGAAAATTAGTCTGTTGGGCTGTGTTTTTGCAGAACTTTGTGGCTTGTTGCTGACGTTTGAGAGGTTGGGAAATGCACATTTTCTATTTCCTGTGAGCGATAATCTTGATAGGATTGAATTTGGAGGGAGCATGCTGTTGACCTAATGTTTGTCAGTGATAAACTAGAAGACAGACCATTTAATCTCTAGCAAGGACACACATGCACACTCTCTAGTTGCTGGATTTAGCATTTAAACATTCAGTGGAACTGCAGCAGGCTTTCCTGGCACTTGGAAAGCACATCTTTAAGCATCTTGATCTGTGTTTGGACAAATCTGGGAACTGATCATTTTCCTGTTAAAAACAGAATTGTCCTTGTTTTGAGAGTCAGAGCCCTCTGAAGCTGTGAGTTAAATATTGCTGCAGTAGCTCTGGAGGCAAACAGAGCTGCTGTTGTTTGCTCCATAATAGCACTTGCTCAGCCTTGGACACGAGGATTTTTTACAAGATGGGGAATGTTGGCTAGGATCCTGGAGTGTTGGTTTGGTGGTGGTTTTTATTTTTTTTTCCTGAAGTGCTTATGAACTCTTGATTTATCAGAGGACAGCACCCTTCACATAAGCATATCTGCAAAATGTCATCGTGGGCTTAGCCCTGAACGTGTGAATTCAGAAGGATCCCAGCAGCAGTTGCTCTGTAGCAGCTTCACGTAAGATTCCTCTAGCAAAGGCTGCTTATACCTATGGGCAATGTGGGAATTTTGATAATTTCTGTTCTAGAGGAAGAATTTTTTACAGAACTCTTATTAAGCCTTTCAACTGTCAGATTTCTTTATTCTAAACTGTTATTTCTTATTAGCTCAAAAAAGTGTTGATGATACAGGGATTTAGATATTCCACAGTGTGCATTAGACAGTTCTGTGTTTGGTAGGTGTTATCTGTGTATGTTTGGGAAGTTAGCCGTGGACAAATCATTGGATAACTGGTGACAATATGTATTGCTGGTTTAACAGCTGTTGTAAACATACAAGATGTACTCTAATACAGATAGATAAAATGATTGCTGGCACTTAACAACCTTAAAATGTTAAATTTGGTTTTGTTGTGTTGTCTTGCAAGGTAGATGTTTGTTTTGCACCTGCACCAGCTTGTTATGCATGATAGGAATCTGATAGGAACTACATGTATTTCTCGACAGTTTTATTGAAAAACAGAATTGTAAAATAGTTCTTCCAACCCTAACAATTCTGTGATTCTTCAGTAACTTGCTGCCATAAAGGACTTTAAAAAGTAATATATTATACCTGTGAGCTAAGACCCTTCTGAGTTTGAAATTAGGAGTTGCCAGCAGTGCTATGCTAACTGGCATGTGGAGATGCATTCTCGGAGAAGGCAGGGAAAGGTAGGTGGAGAATGGGAACATTCTTTCCTTTCCCTGTGGCTGAGATAACCTTTCTTTCTAACGGAGCATAGCACAGGCTGCTGGTTTCAGACTTTGATTGTTCACACCTAGATTCCATATGTGGTTCTTACCCTTTAAATCCAATTTGGTGTTTCTCGACTGTTCCCTCGCAGTTCCAGTGTTTACTTCTGTAATGTTGACAGCAATGTGTACTTCTGAAAAAGGTCACCAATTATGTTTTGTAGCTGGAATCTTCTAGAGTAATGGAAGCTGAAGACAAACTCAGTGTGGAAAGTTGCTGTGAATAAGGTTTACCAAAGTCTAGTTGTTGGAGTACAGGGCAAAAGGAAATGGGATTAGGAGTTTTCTTAAAGGAAGCATTTCTCAATCCTTAAAAAAAAAGATATTCGCCTGCAAACATGTAAGTGTTGCTTCCTCCCAAGTGGGAATGTGAGTATTTGTGGATGTTCCTGTTTTTTTTGATTGAACCATTTCATCATTGTGCTTCATCATGGCTCTGGGTGTCGATGTTTTGTAGGTCTGGTATTCTGCTATCAGCCTCTTACGCAAAGGAATATGATCAGATATAAGTGAGGCAGGAAGCTTTGATCCATTCTGTTCCAGTTTTCTTTACATCACATGAGCCTAAATATTGTCAGATTTTGCAGTTACTTAAAAAGCTGAACTAGAGCAACACAGATATTTCCACTGGCAGCATAACTTTTCATTGCTTTAGCTTTCAGAAACAGATGTTGGACCATAGCCATGTACTGGGTGTTGTCTAAGGTTCCTGTGTGGATGTAGCCAAAGACTGCCTATGTGAGCAGGTTTGCAGGCTGAGGTTGTGGCATTGTGTCAGAAGCAGGATTAAACCTTTCTTTGAGGAAGGACAGGTGAATGGATAGTATTAGATACTCTTCATAGAGTCTCAAGGTGTAAAAAATAGTAATTATGGCTAGTTAGGTAAATTAGTAAGAAGGTTATGTAGGAACCATGACAAAACTGAATCTTAGTGACAAAATTGCTGCAGTAATGATTGCATGAGTTTTGCCTCTGTCTGTGAGGGAACTGAAATCTTATCCTATATGTGGGAGCAATCATGCAGATCTTTAGGAGGAAATGGAGTTGAATGGTGTGTGCAAAGACCAGGAGAACAGAAGTTATGGGGAAGACATACCTGAAGAGCATTAATTGTGACTTTGAGCCATGGTAAAGACAACAGGCCTGTATCTTATTTGAACAGGGAAAAATGACTCATAAGCATGCTGTGTCTTGCTCTCCATGCTTTATGGCAGGAGGTATGCTTTCAGATTTGCTTTAGAGTCTCTTAACTGTGTGGTAAAAGTGGTTTAATGTAAATAGCTTTTTCCCTTCACCTTCAAAGAAACCATTCTGGATGATGTACTATGGCCAGTGGAAATAGTAGTGCTTGTCCTGCTCTAAACTTGCTCCTGTGTCCCATTATCAGTTGTTGGATGCTTCACTTCTCAAAGAAGGGAGTCAAAATAAGGATTTGGGATATCTGACATAGGACTTGGTACCCAGACTTGTGAAACCAGGACTGATGCAGGTAGTGACTCATTTCTAGCAAGTAATCATTTGGAACTTGTTCAGAGACTGTTGAGGTATGAGCACATGAAAAACAGAGCGCAGTTGCTTTGATTTGGTAGATACCTGATAAATAGTTGTTCCAAAAAGATTTACTTACTTTTCAGGCAAAAAGGACAAATTAGCCTGTAGCTGTTCACTCCTAACATACGTTCTGTGTATTCCCTGGTAAGTCCCTGCTTGCAGTATCTTGCTGTCTTGAAAGAACTGAGTGTATTTAGAAGTTGCACCTTTATTCTTGGGTGGCAGGTGAAGAAGGGTTCTCACCCTGTTAAGGTATTCAGTGTTGTAATCCTTATTTGCCTAAGAAGTGTTCCTTCTGTGTTTAAAGATACTCAATTTTGTTGGTATTTTTAATATCATGGTTATATGGAATCTTTCCCTGAGATGAGCCCAGCTGGTCAGAGCATGGTGCTGATAACACCGAGGTTGTGGGGTCACTCCCCTTATGGGCCATTCACTTTAGAGCTGGATGATCCTTGTGGGTCCCTTCCTACACAGAACATTCTGTGACTCTCTATGATCCCTTTTGGGAGTGCTTAGGTCGTAACAGTTTGCGTGGAACTGCTGTAGAGGACTGTAATTAGACATTCACTACTACATCAGCTTAGGATTTTTATAAGTCTAATCAGAAAGATTGGTCAAACGTGGTGGAATGTATCCATAATGCTACATTCTTATGTAGTGAAAGTAAGCTGGTTACAGTAAAGATGTTGATATGTCTGACTGAGCAGAATGGCAGCTCTGCATGATGCACTGTGATTGAGTCCTAGAGATCCTAAAGGTCATGTTCTCACATTATTGTGAGACATACCAGTTCATTTGTCCTTAGAAAGTGTTTCAGTTTCTGTTAGCAAGAATGGCATCATTTCCAAGTGGTTGATTAAGGGAGGGGAAAGAATCACAGGTCATATAGTTAACTTACTAACTGAAGCAAAACCTAAAATATTTTTGAGCTTTGTGCTGAATTTGAGTAATAATCCCTTACCCTTCATTTTTTTAGGAGGTATATTTGTGGCCAACTCAAATCTTAGTTGGTTGAGAATTCTAATGACTGTTGTTTGGGGTTTTTTTTCTTCCCAATGACATCAATGGATGAAGAAGTTAGAAAACTCTTACCTGTGGATCTGAATGGGTTTTCTGTAATCAATATAAAACCAGCAGATCCCATACCAAGCAACTAACTCAACCTTCTCTGTGGCCTATTAAAATTGGTAGGAAGGCTCAGCCTAACAGTGGCAGAGGACTCTGCTGGCATAGTCAAAATTCCAGGGCCAGCAATTGGGATGCTTGGCTCCCTGTCTTCTGTCAGTGGGTTTGAAGAATCCACTTGTGATTACATTTTAATGGTATGACCTCTAGTTTACATGGAGCAGCCCCTTAGAGTGGTAGAGGACCAGGCACACAGAGGTAAAAATAGACTGAAGTTGAGCTATTTTCCTGGCTGAGTGGGTGTCTCAGTCCTTAAAACACTGTTCACAGGGGCAGTTCACAAGAAGATGTGGAATGACTGTAGTGACCCTGTGGGAGTCTTTTGGAATGTTGTAAAAAAAGAGGTCTTCAGATACTGGTCATAGGTAAAAAAGTCTGTTAAACATTTCTTTCAGGTATGAGATGTAAACAGCACATATATAGCTATTCAGTCTTCTGAAAATCTGAGCTCCTGTAAGTTCTTTAACATACTTTTTGTCTTTAACTTTTGTGAAGGTCACAATGGTTTCCATTCCTGAATACTATGAAGGCAAAAATGTCCTCCTGACAGGAGCTACAGGCTTCATGGGAAAAGTGCTTTTGGAAAAGCTGCTCAGGTCCTGTCCTAAAGTGAAAGCAGTGTATGTACTGGTAAGAAACAAAGCAGAGCAGACACCTGAAGAACGTATAGAAGAAATTACCAGCTGTAAGGTATGTGTCATATGCTCACAAAGTTCATTTTTGTCCTTCATGATAATGTTCCCATTTTGAGAACAGCTTCAGTTTGTCTAAAGCAAAATGTTATTGTTAAACGGTTTTTTTTGTTCTAACAGAAATACAAAATGTAAGACCTGACAGTGGTTCTATAGCTGCTTCAAGCTTTTAGTCTCTAGCAAAGCCAGTAGTTCAAAATTATCCTGTATTTAATTCAGGAGGAGGATGTTCAGCTGTAATGCAGAAATGAGAAGTGAAAACCTGTGTTAGAGCTTGTTAAGAGAATGTAAAATCAAGTACAAGAGGTAGTGGACTGGGAGTTGAAAGATGGATTGAGACTCTTTTTAAGATCTCAAGCAAGTCACTTTTTCTCCCAGTGCCTTATCTTTTTTTTTTTTCTGGAATGTGCTATTGGATCTACCAGTAAATAAGAATGTGTGATCTCAACAGGAACTTATATTTGTAGGTGGAACAGAAGTGTCTGGCTTAGTAGATTGTTACAGATTTCTGTTGGTCAACCTATGACAACTAGAAAGCCACTGAAAGTCTGTGCTGTGGAATTGCCCATGTGGCTATCTAAATGATTTTTAGATGCTGGGTCAAATACTTTGCTGCTGAAAAGACTAATTACCTTAATATTCTGGTGGGCTAGGCTGGGCGTTCTTACTAAGTGTAGAATGATCCATCTCTGTGGCCCATCTTTCTCCCAGAGTTCGTGATGGGAAGGATGAACAGGATTTGGAGAGATTTCTAGCATGAACTTTGCTAAAGCAGAGTTTGTTTGTTTCTATCTAGGCCTTTCCCTTATGAAACACAGGTGTCAGCAATTTAATTTTGTCATTGAGATGCAATGTAATCTGTACAATGTGCATTCTTAGAAGGTGCTAAAGGGGAATCAATAAGGAACTATGAATGCACTTAGGCTAGGAGGGGTAAGTTGTTTTAAGTAAGGCAATGGATTTCTACATCTCTGACTAGCTGGGATTACAGCAGATATGAGAATGGCTGTGTCCCCAGTTAATTTTTTTCTGTAACCAGTCAAAACTGTAGCTCATTGCTCAAAAGCATCTTCCTGCAGTCCTGTGCAGTGTCACAGAACACAACAGAATGAGTTGCAGTGGGGTTCTATTTTAAAATTCAGTTGCACGTTCTCATTACGTTAAACCCTGAGTTTGTCACTGCCCTGAAACAAGGAAAAGATCTCCAGACTAAGCTCAGAGATGAAAAAAGAAAAGTATCTCAATCCACTTTTTGTATACACTATTACCCAAAGAAAAGTGGGGAGTATTTGGGCAGAGAGAGAAGTAGCACTAGTGTGGACTGACTTAAACTTCAGTAAGCTCTAAGGCTCAATGTGGCTTTTAGGAAACCTGTTGTAAAAAGGCTTTAAATTTGAGTCAAAGTCTGCTTGTAGTCTAAGCCAGCTCCTGTTGAGATAGAAATCTGATGGTGAGTACTTATTGCTGGAGCAGGTTCACAGCAGAAGTCCTGGTAAGCAGAGTTACTGCTTGAGGCAGGAACATACAGCAATGGAGTTGCTCATCTATGCAGAGATGTAGAATAGGGCCAGGTGTTTGTTCTGTCTTCATCAAATGATTAGACAAGATTGAAAGTCCATTGTTTAAGTGGCTTCAGTGTCATCAAGATTCTTCCAAAAGTCTAAGAAAATTTTAGTAAGATCTATTGTTTTAAGCTGTCCAGTTGCAAGGGCACTGCCAGTAATTCTTCACAATTTGGATGGAGTCATTAAGTGTTCTACAAATGCTTGAACATTCTGTTTCTTGAAGAGTTTGAAATCTATATGGGTGAATGTGGTAATAAATAAAATAAATGTGAGCTAAACTGAGCTACAAATAGCAAAAAAAGTTGAGGTTTCTACTTCCTTTGGACTTGAGATATCTAATTCCTCTCTTAATTTGCCATATGTTCTGCATGTACTCTGAGTATTTCTTCTCCTTAGTGCTGGTGTCAGTGCTAGTGAGAGGTGTGTAGGAATAGTGTATGTGAAAAGGGATAGAACAGATGCGATGAACACAGGAAAAATCAAAACTGGCTCTTTAAGAGCTCATCCATGGTACTGCTTTTCTGTTATAATGCAATATCACACATTAATATGGTTAACAGGCAGTTGCTTCAGTTCCCTGGAGGAAGGTGCCATCATTCCAGCTAAAAATATAGGAGGCTTATTTTTCAAAATCACACAAAGTTTCCTGCCCTTAGGTAAGGACGGTACCCCTAAGAGTTGCAGAGGCTTTAAATGCTGTCTTGGCAGCTTTGTCCTATGAAGTGAAGCTTCATGTTTGGGAAGTCCAGTCAAGGCCTCTGTAAGTGGAGATGTCCCATGTTCTCACTGTAGAATTAGCACTGCTACGTCAGGTGGCTACACAGGGAGCTGCATTAGCTCATGTTTGGGCTGAAAAAACATCTCTAAAAAAAAAAGCTGGATCTGCAGCTGCTGTGCTCACACAGCTCCGGGGCTTCTTGCTATTGCCAGTGTTGGAGAAGCAACAGAAATAAAGAAATTAGGAGAGGGACCAGTCTCTGTGGTAGAAATATAAACTTATGTTGCCTGAAGTGTTGTGAAACTGCACCTTTAGGTGACTTAATTTATAATTTAAAATTAGTTAAGGTCATTCTGTAAGGAAATGTGTTTTGACTATTTGCATTTGGTATAACTGCATGCTTGGAGGGGGAAAAGAAAGTACTGCTGTGGTTTTAATACAATATAATTGACTGGTGTTGAAGCAGTTGCGAGATACTGGCCCCTGCACAGTTCAGAAGGGTCTGCTCTGGTGCAACTTTCAAGTGTGTTTTATTCCCACAGTGCTGTGTTGCTCAGGAAAACTTGCATACTAATGAGTGTAAATAAGATGAGGCAAGAATTTTGATCTGTGTGTTAAGCCATGTGGTTAGAACCCAGCTATTTATGAGGAGAATTCATGATGGAATATAATGTGGGTGAGCTTTTTTTCAGTGGGAATTGTTGAACACCAATCTGCTAAAACTTAATCAGATGTTCTAACATGGTAATATGGTTTTTTCTTTTAACTAGCCAGCGAAATTATTTCTTGTTGTGGTTTTTTTGGGTTTTTTTAATAATCTGGAAGTTCTCCAAGACTGGCATAATTTGATGATAGCATTTCTTAAATCCCTGGAAATTTTTTAATCTAATGCAAGTTTTCTAAACCTAAAATCCAGCTGACTTTTATAAGAATTTGAATTGCTATTATCAAGCTTGGGAAGTGGGTAGATTTTTCCATTTCCTTATGTTGGAAAAAAAAAAGAGCTTACAGTATTCAGAATGCTACTTCAAATTTCTTTGAGTGTCTCATAGAGACCATTCCTTCTTCCTTCTGATATTGACAGAGGTTTGGTTTTGAGGATTGGGATGAGTATTAAAATAATATAAAGTGCAAATTGAAGTCTCCTTACCTTCTGTACAGCACATGCAATGTGCTTTCACTGTGTGGGATAAAGTGTGCACAATTTCATCACTGAGTATGTTCATGAGAAGTCTCTAGCATGTCCTTATGATATTGCTAATACACTTTTCTAGCTTCCTGATGCTCTTGAAAAATTAGGAGGTATAGACAAAGAATGTGGGATTTTTCTTCACTTAAGTGAAATGTTTCTCTTATCTTCACTGAGTTTATAGTCCTGTTATTTTTGACAGCTCTTTGATAGGTTGAGAGAAGAGCAACCAGACTTCAAGGCAAAAATAATAGTAGTTGTGAGTGAACTTGCACAGCCTGAACTGGATCTTAGTGAACCAATCAAGGAAAAACTTATAGAATGCATTAATATTATATTTCATTGTGCTGCTACAGTCAGATTCAATGAAACGCTAAGGTGAGTCTAAAATTCTATTTACCCTGGTGTTGTAAACCAATGGTGCTCAGAGGGAGGGGGTGAATCAGGTGTCTGCACAATGTTGCAAATATGGCTAGAAAGAATACAAATAAGATGTAGCTATATGTACTGTGCTGCCTGGTAGTGCTAGAATTCTTCTCCTGGTGTGTAAAGGGCAGCACAAATTATTCCTTTAACCTTCCTTTTTAGAAAGGGAGTGCAGGTTTTCAGAGGATACAGTTTTGTGAGAAAAGTTGTGTGTGGGAAGTTCAAGTGCTTGCTCTCTTAACTGATGAGAAAAATGGGGGGTGAAATACAGCTCAGCTTTTCTTCCTGTCTTTTAAAAGTCCCTTATTAATAATGGAGGCTTGCACTGGGAGAAGTAGGGAGAAGTAGATGCACAGGGAGAGAGATGAAAACAAGAAGTGGAAAAAGTGGTGCACACAGCTGTGGTTATGGGCTCCTTCCTTTGACTTGTTGAAAGAGGTAGCAAACTAATGAGTTACCATTGATGTTAATTGCTTTGGGATAATGGTCCCCTTTCCTGTCCCCAACTTCAGTAATGTGAGATAAAGCAGTCTGGAACTTAGTGATTGTTTGGGGGATACCGATTTTGTTGTTTTTAATGTAATACTTTCATTGCAATGACTTTGATGAAGTGTTACTTAGCTGTGCTCTTGAAACTTGCTTGATTAGTACACTGTATACAAGGAAACTGATGCCCACAGGAAGTCTGTAGGCTGGAGAGAAGATCTAAACTATAAAATAATTATAGGGGCTGGTCAGCAAGCTGTTATCTGCTGGGAATTGTAGAGATACACCTATTCTGCTGTAGTGTCCTGAAATGCACTAATGAGCAGCAGTGAAGCTGGGGTGGAAGTGTGGTTCTTGGTGGTTTGCCTTTTCTTTCCCTTCCTTCCATCCTGTATGAGCCTTGTGCTATCCTACACGAAGATGGCAGTCTCCAGCTTCCTATAGCCCACCAAGCCTTCCAGGTTGTTGGCCTAACTCAACTTGAAGTTCAGAGATGCATCTTGTGGCAGCTTGGTGTTGTCTTGCATTATTTCCTTCATGTTTCATGGAAAACATAGGATTGGGATTTAGATTGGAGAAATCAAAGGATGCTGGTAAGGAAAGGGTAAAAGAAGAACTGTCCTGAGCATTGAGAAGTGTTCTAGGTCAGGACTATGCTGTATTGTTCAAAGCAGAAAATTAGGGCAGTGTCCATGCTGCTTTTTTGGGGTGGGGTAGAGAATTCAGGGATGGTCTATAAACCCAGCACTGAGGCATTTAGCAGTGAATTTCTTCTTGCTTGTTTTTGTCTGGCTTTCTACTAATGACATTTCTGTTTGATCCATAGAGATGCTGTGCAGTTAAATGTGATTGCCACACAAGAACTCCTCTCCTTGGCCCAGCGAATGAAGAATCTGGAGGTGTTCATGCACGTTTCCACTGCCTATGCATATTGCAATCGGAAACAGATTGAGGAAGTTGTGTACCCACCTCCTGTGGATCCCAGGAAACTGATAGATTCCCTTGAGTACGTGTTATATTTTATGAATTTACTTGGGTAATCGATATCCTTTTGCTTCCTGGTATTGAAGTTCCAAAAAAAAGGTTAGGAGCCTTAAAGATGAGGAGTTATCTTAGGCTGTCCTGCAGGTCTGACAGTGTGACTGACACTCCCCTTTTCTGTAAGGGAGATGGGTTAAGATTTATGGTTCCTTTAAGCTGAGCTAGGTGTGGAGGGCTACTGAAGGAGAGGGATGCTCATATCCACCCATGATACCTCTTCTGTGCTCAGAGTGCCAATCTTTCAGCTGTATGATGAGCTGAATTAGGAGATACTGGGACCAGCATGGTGAAGGAAAGGGATAAAACTAAGACCAGCCTCTTGAACAGCTACCTCTACTACATCCACCTAAATGCTATTGCAAGATGAGACTGAGATGCTCAAATATTATTTCTTAATTGTAGAAGTGGTTCTGTTAGGTATCCTGAGAGCCCAGACATAAAAAAATCTGTTTTCTGTAGCTTTTAAGTTTTGAATTGGGCATTATGGGTGGGAAAAATGACTCATTTGGTATTTTATTTTCTGTGTATATTAACTGTCCTGAGGTCTTACTTAGTAGCTGTCAAACTCTGAAACAGGTGACAGTGTGGGATAAGTGTAATGTAATACATCATAATCTCAACTCTACATCAGTCTCTTTCTCCTTACCTGTTGCACAAAACATCACCTCTTGGAAGAGAAGTATGAAACTGAAAAAAACTTCCCATAAAGTAAAATATCTACTTTAACCTATTTTAGGTGGAAGAGTGCTAACATTAAAACCAAATGAGCTACCACTTAGAATGCACATTGAGCCAGCCTTTTTTTATAGTGTTGACTTTAAATACACTTAAAAATGAGAGATTGCAAAGCAGTCATGTTTTTGACTATCTGACTTGTGGATAGACAAATGTAACTTAAACTGGTGTAGGCTGGGACAGCTGTGTGTACTTTCGAACTCCTGAGGGAAGGCTTTTGTAAAGCTATAAAAGAGTGATCTCTAGCCTTTCCTACCCCTTTTTCCACCCTGTTCGTATCATGAAAGGAGTCCAATGTGTGTCCACTTTGTAATGGAACATTGGTGAAAAACAATAAATTCCATTTCTGTGACTAAGAGACTGAGGCAAATAAATTTCAAGTCCTGTTTTGCAGTGAAGAAGACCAAAGTAGCAATAGTTGCAGAGGCACATCTTTGTTGCTTGTGTGGTGTGACTGAAGGTTATTACATATTTAATATGAACTGGGAAGCAAGATGAAGTTGCAAGATTTAACTAATTTAAAGGGAGAAACACTGCGACCAGCTTGCTTCAGGGGTGGTGTGTGACGCTGGTTATGCAGCTGGGACTCCATTGCAGTGGCATCACTTTGTAGATCATAATGCAGTGAGCCCATGCTCCAAAGACTAATTTGCTGTGTCTGCACTTTGTGTTTGAGAACTTGGTTGACAGAATTTGGGTTATTGTAAAGGAATCTGCTGCTTGCTCTGTAGTTGGTGTGTTACAAATTAATTACCTGGGCAAAAAATAAATGCCAGTGTGCTTCTTTTGATGCACACTGAACATGAAATCCTCTGTTTTACTGAGAAACTTGTTTTCATTTAGGTGTGTGTCCCTTTTTCTTTAAAGGAGTCAAAAATAATCATGGTAACTTTAGCAGTTCACAGCCCGCCTCCCCAGTGAAGCAGCATGCAATCATTTACACTTGCTTCTTGTTTTGTTTCTTTAGGTGGATGGATGATGACCTAGTGAATGATATTACTCCCAAACTGTTAGGCAAAAGACCTAATACTTACACATACACGAAAGCCTTAGCTGAATCTGTGGTGCAGCAAGAGGGTGCAAAGTTAAACATTGCCATTGTAAGGCCGTCCATCATTGGTGCCAGCTGGAAGGAGCCTTTTCCTGTAAGTCCCTGAGTTGTCACCTGACCATCTTGCTGTAGACTGTAGTAACACACTGAGAGCCTCTTTATCCAGTGACCTTCATAGAGGAAAATCTCTTGGGACTATGAAGTTGTGTCTTGGTTGCTTCTGGATAACAACTCATACGGTGTATACTGTCTAAGTACTGTCATTAAAGCTGAGCAAGTATGTATTTTGGTTGAAAAATAAAAAAAATCTGAGTTGCTAGTCCAAGAATACATGTAAACATGAATACTTTGAACATATTTTTATGGACAATTGCAGTTCATTCACTCAGAAATAAATAAGCATCTTGCTCTGAAGGACCACTGAGTCCTACAGGTAGATCTGTTGTCTGAGTCATAGGAACTTATTACATCACCAGAATTTGCTATGGAGGAAGTTTATTTAGTGACATGGAATGAAATATCTTTCTCCTCTTTAGCCTCCTTTTCCTCCACCCCTTACACATACAGAAACTGCTCAGATTTTCACTTGAAGCTGCTGAGTTCAGTATACTCTAATCAAATCCTTTCCCTCCCCCATTCCTAATAGGGCTGGATTGATAACTTCAATGGACCTAGTGGTATCTTCATTGCTGTAAGTAATGAATATACTTAATTTCCCCCCCCTCGCCCCCCCTTCTTTTTGGAAGGCAAAAAAGCTTCATATGTTTTACTGCTGGGTCTTCTGTCTCTCTTTGTTGTTGTTTTGTTCTTCAAGGCAGGAAAAGGAATTCTTCGAACAATGAGAGCTTCCAACAATGCATTAGCAGATCTTGTTCCAATAGATGTTGTTGTCAATATGACACTCGCTGCAGCCTGGTATTCTGGAATCAATAGGTATAAATGGTGACAAAAGAGAGTACTGAATATTTTGCAATTATATTGTGTATTTAGTAAATCAGTCCTGTATTGAAATTCTTGTCAGTGTCCTGCTGTTCCCTCAGGACAAAGGAATCTGAGGTTCTGACAGCATTAGTCTCTCAAAGTGTAACTTGCTTATGCCAGAGGAAGACATCACCTACTGATACTATGAAGCTATGTCTGAAAATTCTTTCCTGGGTCTTGTTTGTAATCAATACAGCTTGCAGTAGTGTAAGTGATGGTAGGTGATGCTTTCTCTGAAATAAAAGAAATATGATAATTAAAGAAGGAGAAAATTATTGAAAGATGCTAAAGCAAAAAATCTACCCATGAGACTGATGCTTTCTGCTTTATATAAATGATGCTGTTGAGGGAAAGGATAACTTCGGGCATCTCTTCTGTGCTCTGTGTTTTTAAAAGGTTGTTTTTCTTCTAACTTGCTCTTTTATCTTTTTTTCCCCTAGACCAAGAAAAGTCATGGTGTATAACTGTACAACAGGTGCCACCAATCCTTTCCACTGGAGTGAAGTTGGTATGCCATGTTTCTTTTTTCTCATTAGCCTTTGTACAAAAACAAGGTCAAACAGGTTATAATCAGTAGACCATATTGCACTGTTATTTTTTGAAACTGGTGTTTTAGCCATGCCTCTCAATTTTGCACTGTACTGTGCTTTTTCCTTAGCTCCCACTGTTAATTCTCTTGCCCTCTCCCCCTGCAGCATTATCTCCATTTCATTTGGTTCTTGTTGGGATTTTTTTGTTACTCTTATTCCATTATAACTTAAGCTATGGGAGAACTGACTTTTCTGTTTGCTGCTGCCATGACCTAATCCACAGAGTGTGGGTAGTGTGTGGAGAGAAGTGATGTTGGGTGTAATGCCAGCGTTGACAAATACGCATGAATAAGCAGCTCACAATTAAATGTTTTTTACATCTGCGTAATTGAGAGATCTGGTAGTAGTTTTGCCCTTGTGTAGCTCTTTGTTTGGCTCAAGTTGATTGTTAATTGAGGTGGCTTTTTTAATCTTCAGATTGTTGCATGACACTTTGAGAATTCATGTACAGGGAAGAGTAGCCTTTAAGGAAATATGACTACTTACTTTCAACTCTAAGATATCCTGAGTAGGATGTAACCCACAGGCCAACAGCTTTGTAATAGTTTGTTATAAAGAACAATACAAGCTGTTTGGCATAGTAGAACTGTTTATTTGTTTTTAGTTTTTTAGAAATTGAGTTCTTCAGCTCAGTTTATTTTTTTTCTTTCAGTTAACCTCAATACTTAAATCTATTACTTGATTTTGCCCATTTTACATGGATCTGTAGTTGCAAACATTATTGCTTCGACCAAACTTGGAGAATTGCTGACTTCGCTTCTATCCCAGTTTGAATCAGGGTAATTAAGTGCTGTCTATAAGCAACAGCATAAAATTATAAGAGAAGATTAAAAGGAGAGGTGAATTTCCACATAACTTTTAAAGACCCTGATCCTGCATGTCTGTTATGTACTGAATTTACAGGTGTCATCAAGAATTTCTCATGGAGTCCCACCCTAATTGCTTTTTCCTTAATGCCCAAATTTGGATAAATTGTTTGAAAATGTCATTTAAAACCACTTCAGATGACTACAGAGTCCTCAGTCTGTTTTAAAATTCTTCACACAAGCAATCATGAAATATAGATGACTATTTAAATAGCTTTACATGCTTTATAAACTGAAGTTGCTGTCAGTGTTTGAAACACCAACCCCTAAGGTAGGGAAGAAGAACAGAAAGAGAGACGCTACAATAAAATATGATACTGAAGATGAAGGCATAAACCACATCTTGATTATAGTAAGAAGCAGTTCAACAGCATTTTAAGTTAAAAGCTTGTAACTGTTTTAGTTTCTGTGCATTGTAGAAGAGTTAGGGTGGTTAATTAAACAACACGCTAATGTTGATGCTGTAGCCTGTAATGTACTTTGAAAAGCATTACATTTTGCATGGTGATTATCGAAGCTGTTATGCAACTTTTCTTTCTCAGAATACCATGTAATTTCCACTTTCAAGAGGAATCCTCTCGAGCAGGCCTTCAGACGGCCCAATGTAAATCTAACTTCCAATCACCTTTTATATCATTACTGGATTGCTGTGAGCCATAAGGCCCCAGCATTCCTGTATGATACCTACCTCAGGATTACTGGAAGAAGCCCAAGGTAATGGTGACTGGCTCTGCCTTGTCTGTTCCTCTGACTTTTAAATGAAGCTATGCTTACACTGTGATGTATATTGATTTTAATTTTTTTGTATTTTTTCTTTCCCTGGATGTTTTGTGACTAAAACTCAACCTTTTTTTTTCCTGAGAACAGGTCCTCGAATTCAAAGTGACTTTGAACTTTCTAGCAAAAATCAGAATGTTTTTTGTTGGATGGTTTGGGGGTTTGAGTAGTTAAGGTAAAGAGAATTAGAAGATATAGAACAAGTGATGTTTGTTCTTGAATAATAAATACTAAAAATATGTTGATCCTTATTTTTTCCTACAGAATCCCACATGGCTATTTATTTATGGCTATATCCATTAGAAAATATACTAATGGTACCTGACTTTAAGCTGTCCTGCAACCCCGTTTTGTATCACTATAGGATTGCAAAATGCTTCTTAAAGTTCTTCTGCGGGGATGTTTTGCTCACATTGGCAGGTCGGAAACCATAGTAAGAAGGACAGGCGAAAAATATCTTGCCCATGAGGTAGTGGAGGCTTGTAAGGAAGACATGGCCTGGGCACTGTGTAGGTTTACTAACTGAGCAATAACAATCCAGTGACTGCATTTTGAGGAGTTTAATGACTGGCCTAACAATGCTGTCCAGGGGATGTCTTGGATCAGAATCCTCATCAGTCATTAAACTTTGGGAAGAGGCTTGTGTTAAAGTTGTTGTTGCTTTTATAAACTGACAATGGAATGAGGGAGTGAGCTTTTAATTGTTCTTGTGGATGATACAATTTGACCTGGTGTGTTGGTTTGTATCATCTCAACATTCCGTTCAGTTTATAATATTTAGGCTAGTATTCGGCTAACTAAAGCGGTGAAAATAATAGGCTAAACTGAATTATGTAGAAGGAAAATAAGGTACCACTTCAATTTGTTTCAGATTTGCTAAGCCATATGACCTTAACTCATTGCTTATGTTACATTTTCACAAGTATTTGCCTTCAGACTATGAAACCTCCACTGTGGTGACAGTGTATTAACACAAGCGAGTATTCATTTGTTGTCCTGTAGTCTAGGTCTGTCTTACAAGGAGGGGAAAAGCTCTGTAACACGGCACTGGATGAGTAGAAAGGAGCTGTGTAAGTGGTTTGTTGGGGAAAACCTCTCAATTGCAACTGTGTAATACTTAGAGCAGCAGCAGTGGCAGTTGGCTGTGCCTGTATAAAAATCTTCCCACATTAAAAAGCTTTAGGATTTTCAACTCTAAAGAAGGTATTATACATAAAAGTTCCTAACTTCTAGGTTCTGTTGAATTTTTCAAGTTATTTTTAATAAAAATTGATAGAAATATCCTGACAGATATGAAAACTTCATCACTCACTGAAATAGTTACACTATAAATGCCAACATCCTGTCTTCAGAGTGGTTGTGAAGGAGTACTGCCAGAATCTTGTCAGGCTTTGAAAGGCAGCTGGTCTGCTGAGTATTTGACCAGTGGGAGTAAAATAAGGCTGTGAATAATCATGCTGTTTAGAGTATTTAGGTTAGTTTTATATTCTGACACTGGGAGTGTTCAATCTTGTTTTTGCTTTTCCTGGAGTTCTTACTTGATGTCTAAAGGTGGAATTTAGGACTTTCATCATTACTGGTACAATTGGTGACATTAATACTTTACGGAATAGAAAATAAATTTTTACTGGTATGAATATTCCTGGTTAGCTTACTATAAGAGTGATGGGATGAGTTTCCATTGTAGGCAACTATGATTTCCAGTTTGTAGAAAAGATGGTAGATTGAGCTAAGCCAAGCTATTGTTCAGTCACAGCTTTTAAGTTGGCTACACAGCCCACTTACAGGAGTGCAGCTTTCATCATACAGTGCTCCTCTCTCTTTTTCAAAAGCATTTGAAAATGGGAGCCTGCAACAGGAGCAGTAAAAGCAAATGAATACCTAGATGCAAGGAAGACATGCAGTGTTAAATTCTAATGGAACTAGCTAGTGTTGTTTACTAACACAAGAATTTTGAGACAGATCTTTACTCTTGCACTTTTTTCTAGTACTTTGAAAGCTGCTTTAACTGATGGGCTGGAGGGTTGTACTGCTGTTGCTGTGGTCATTCTGTCAGTTGTTAGAATGATATTAATTACCAGGTAGCTGGTACTTATAAACTTCTAAGGAATTGGAGACGCTACTGGATATTCTTAAAGTCAATAGAATGCTGTTCTGAGCAAAGAAGGGCTGTCTTAATTAAAAATGTGGCCTTTTCCATTGGGATTTAGCAGAGGAACAGTATAGTAAAAATGTGGTAAAATCAGCACAAGGAAATACAAATACTCTGCTAACCTGCCTTCACATGGGCAGTTGCTTGCCCTCTCTGTGCTGAGTACACTGAAGTCTCTATTTTGTACAGTGCAAGAAAAATAAGTAATAAAATTACCGTGCAGGTTTAACTGTACTCTTGTCGTACCATCAGGATGTTGTACTGCAAAAGAGTGAAAGTTTTTAACAAGTAGAAGAAAGAAGAAATTAGAAATAGATAAGGTCTGTGATCCTTCAGAACTAAACGATTATGTTAGTAATAATAAAAATTAAAACCAAAAAACTTCCTGTTTTCAAAGCACTGACCTGTTGTAATCTTTCTGCAATATGAAGTCATTCTTTTGTACCTCACTTGTGGAAGCAATGATTTTGATGAAATGGAAATCTTTTTGCTGTTTTTGCATCTAGTTGAAGGTTCTTGAATTTAACGGTTCTCTGATAATATTGACAGGTAAGGAAAGGAAGAAATAACCTATATAATATTTCTTCCAAATTTGTGTAGAAAGAACATTTGCAGACAGGACTGGCATAATGAAGATTTAATATTTTATACTAAATAATGCTCTAGCATTGTGTAATTATATAAATAGGGTGATAAGCCTTGGCATTGAAGTTTAAAGGTAGTGTTGTTGGTAGCTTGCCATTAGTTGCATAGCAAAGCTTATTAGTTGTCTAATTATCTTTAATACAAGGCATAGTTTGCTCCTGTAACTTTGCATAGTGCTTCGCACGACAGAACCGTGTGTTATTTAAAAGCAGTTTGGTATATTTGAAATGTTAAAGCCTTTAAAAATGCACACCAAGCAGATCTTTCCAGTTGCTGAGTAAAAAGGATGTGACATGAAATATTTAAAGTTGAAGTTCAGAGATTTCTGCAGCAATTCTTCTCTTGCTGCTTCTTAGAAAGCTAAAGGAAAGGTGTGGTTGATGTATGGAGGGAGGTGTGAAATTAGGTCCTTTACATCTGTTATTTCAATTTAAAGCTTCTTAAAACCGGAAGCACCTTTCATGTAGTTACTGCCTTACAAACCAGACATGAGTTAAGAGCATAATCATGTTAAATAGGTCAATAAATTTTTGTCTCGTCAAAGTGCTTAAATTGTGTGCTTAAAGGAGCCACAGAGCTGCTGGAAAGATAAGAATTCAGTGGTGTGTCCTACACTTCAAAATTTACAGCCAGGTGAAAATCTGAACAAAGACAAATCTAAAAGCTTGTTCTATGTTTTTCAGAGTAGTCTTAAAAAAAAAATAATATCTGTAATGCTTCTGCAGAAACTTGCAGACTAGAAGCTTGTAGATCCACTGAGGGATCAGTCTGTATTTAGCATCAGGACTGTTTTTAACCTGGAGACAATAGGTTGTGTGTAAGACTTCAAATTGCAGTTGTAGCCTTAAGCCAGGTCACTTTAAGTTGTCTGGTATAGAAACAAGCCCACCTAACTTATGGATGATGAATTAACTTACTTAATTCCTGTGATGTGCTTTTCAAACTGTTGCAATGTGTTTGGTCTTGATGGCAGTAAGGACTGCAAAAGTAGGAGGCAAAATTCTACCTGGAACCTGGGTGAAAGTCACCCAGGCTGGCTGCCTGCCACTGATGCTCAGTTCTTTGAGATGGTCCAGAGGTCTGTCTTCAGCTGATGAAGAAAGTGTGATGCAATGACTGATCTTGTACTGACTGGTTATATATGGTGTTGATATTTATGACCTGTATGCAGTGGCTATCTTTGGAGTAACTAACCTTTAAAACTTCACGTTGAGGGATAAAGTTCCATTGTGCGACTTCATGCTCGGTTCTGAGTCGTGGGTGCTCCCATTTGCAGGTGGAATATGGTGCCCTTGAAGCTAAAGCTTAGCCTGCCAGAGCTACACAAGTGTCCACTAAAGGACTGACATTCATTGCTGACATCTCTCAATGTCACCAGGCTGCTTTTCCTCCCCTCAAGGAAAAGGGTAGTTTCATGTTGATTTAGTGCAAACCAGCACAGTGTCACAGAGAAACTTGGTGCACTTCTGCCAACTCTGTCATTGATTGAGCAGCTGAGATAATGTGGAGAATAGGATTATTTTGGCTGATAGAGCAAGAAACTATAACTCTACAAGGAAAAACAATGTTTTCCTTCATGAGTTGAATCAGCTGGTTCTGCAGTCAGTCATTAAATCCAATTTGAGTTGGAGGGAGGGAAAAAAACCCTCTTTTAAGCTTTTTTTTTTTCTGTAATCAGCTTAGCTAAGCTCTAAAATCATATCCATGAGCAGAGACAAAAAGAATCCCAGCAGAGGTTAGTCTTTGCATTAGTTTAAATTTAGTTTGGTGTTTTTTTTTTTTTAGAAAAGAATGAAAACCAATGTCAATGGCCAGAAACAAGTTCAAAATATACACTGATCTAATCAGATATTAAATTAGTCTTTTGCAGGGACACGAGGTTTTGAAACTGTAGCAGTCAAAGCACTGTTAAAATTCAGCTGCTCGTCCAGCTTAGCATAAGGACACAGACTGGGAATGTTCAAAAGGGCAAGTCAAGTTAAATAATCTTGAGGCCATCAGTGGACAGACCTCTGCAAAAAGGCTTAAATGCTGTTTGGCACTAATTTTATCCAGGCGTTTTTGCTCTGAGGTTTTTTTGGCTTGTCTAACCAATGGGATCTTTGCTTTCCAAGTTTTGAATTATTTTCTAATTTTTTGACTTAACTAACATACTTTTTTTTTTAAGTTCTGTTTAGTCTTGATAGCACAGGACACGTTTTGGATGCAGAGTCTCTATTCCTAATTATTTCTGCATCAGAGGAGCTCTGGTTCAACTCAGCCCCCACTGTTGCCACGTTGCCCAACTGGTGAAACTATAAGCAGGTGTTTGAAAGCTTCTAGAGGTGCTGAGTAATAAAATCAGCTGGTGGTGTAACATTTGAGGACAGTTGTGAATTAGTAGATGTGTTCCTATGAGGGTTAAGAAAAAAATTTGTGTTTTATGTGCTTTAGAGATACTTTACATTTTTCACTGGTCTCTGTGGTTTTTATTGCTCCATTCCATGAGAAAAGAAAGAGGAAATATTAGTGTTTTAGATACTGAAATACCAGCTGCTAGCGACAGTAAGGGACACTAATGCAATGCAAAATACTTTCTTTAGAGGAGTTTCTGGGACAATGTACTATATCCCTTCTACAAGTATGAATGCATCAAGGCAGCTTTCGGAGAAAAATGAGTTTGTTTTTATTGCTTCTATGATCTGTATTGGCAAAATTTACCTTCAGAAAACCATTTCCTTTTAGTAGTGGGTTCTGCTTTCTTTGCCTCTCCCTGTACCATTGTGCTTAAAAGGATCAGTGTCCTACTATAAGGATCAAATTGGAAGCAGTTTTCCATTTCTGCGAGATGGAAATACCTTGAGCACCCAAAGCAGGACTTTAATAGTATTAGGCCATGTGGTACTAGTTAGTACTTATTAAAACTGAGTGGCTGTCTCTAGCACTGAGACACTTGAAACAATTTTCTCATCATAAATGTGGAAGCTTTGCATCTGAGAAGCTGGATGATGCTTTTTTTTTTTTTTTTGTCCACTTCAGATGGTATGAGCAAAGAGAAGCTTGCCCAAATTGATCCTTATAACATGATTTCTCTGTATTCCAAGTGATGGTTTTGTAGAGTTTCTTCCTCTTCATAATAAAAGATGATGGAGGGTATTTCTGCATATTTTGAAGTAGCATTGAACATGTTCTGCTATGATCTGTCTGTGCCCTTAAATATTTTCCTGCCCTTTGCTGGTGGTGTTTTTTAAGCCTTGATCTCTTAGTAACCATAGTAAAAAACCCTGTTCTGTTACAGAGATCTGATCTTGCACAATATGCAGGAAGATCAGGGCAACTTCCTCCCTTGTTTAAGGGGGAGGTCCTGCACAGACATTCTGCTCTGTGCAATTTGAGACTTCTGTCAAGTCAGACTGTTGAGCACAGCTAAATATTCCGGTGTGCTGAAGGGAAAAGGATTCCATCTCCATGTCCCAAACTAAGAGTTAGCAACAGAAGGCCATGTATTGCTCCCCCTAATAAAAAAGAAGAAATGGTCATTTACTATTGCACTGGGAAGGATTAGGAAAAAAAAGACTGTCTGATAATTTCTGGTTCTATACAGATTGGACAGCCAAAGCTCACTTCAATACTATGCAGAAATATCCTATTGATGTAATATAATATGCTTTATGTACAGAGCAAGATGGGATTTTTCGACGTGGGGGTAGGGGGTTGGAGGGTAAAAAATCTGTTTGTCTATTTCACTTGTTTGAACTAATCTTTACCCATGTAACCTGTCCATTCCACGCCTCGGACTGTAGGATGATGAAGACAATAACACGTCTTCATAAGGCCATGATGTTATTAGAATACTTTACAAGCAATTCTTGGACCTGGAGCACTGAAAACATGACTATGCTAATGAACCAGCTAAGCCCTGAAGACAAAAAGGCAAGTGGCTGTGTGGTGTGGGCCTGGAGACTGAGAGGGGAGTAGCAGCTCATGGATTCAAGATAGAATAAGGACATGAGCTGTAATGTGGAGCTAACCTAGCAGGAACTCAGCACTGCACATTCCTGGTAGATCCTTTCAGTTGTGCCAGGGCTGTGTGAAAAGCTACATCAGTGACATGATGAGGGATGAGGAAGGGCAGGGAGAAGTGAAACAAGGATGACAGTTTGTTGAGGGAGAAGGAAAAGTTGTTTCTTCCCAGGTTTAACTTTACTCCCGATTTTCCCTACCTCCTCCACCAACAATGGCTCAGGTGCCCCAATTGAATTTAAACTTCCCTTCTGCTATGACTTTGTTGGTTAATATTCAGCAGAATAAAAATCACCAGTTGCAGTTCTAAAAACTCAGATTCCCTTATGCATTTGAACAGTTTTGACATTCTTAAGATGTCTTTCCTACTGAAGTGTTTTCCAGAATCGGTTCAGTAGTTACATTCCAGAAAAGCTGCCAAATTTCTAAATAAGGTGTCTAAAAGTAGGAAATAAAATAGCTTTTGGTGATTTTTGTGTGGATGGTATTTCCACCCCTTCCTGTCCTCTTGCCTCCTAGCAACCCGAGTTCAGGAAAAATTTGAAAAACAAAATGCCAGACACCAGAGCTTTTAACTGTTGGTATTTTCAAATTGCTGCATTTTGTTGGGATTTAAGCACTGTTACTGTAGGATCTTGAGATGAGGAGATCAATACATCAGTAAAAAACTCGTGTATCAAATTCATCATAGTAGTTTTCTCTGCTGCAGAAGACACTCAGATGGTTGTATTTAAAATATAACTGTACAACTATAAGCACAGGTAAAAGAACCCTGCACTTACCAGTGAATTTGGCACAGAGCACTGTATTTCAGAGCATATTAGAATTATTTAGTTGCTTAAAAATTAATAACATACTACAAAATAGTTATGTTTAGAGTGGAATTCCTTACAGACAGTTGAAATGGGAAAGCTAAGGAGTGGAGAGAAGAAAACTGCTGAGGAGGGAAAATAAGGCATAAAGTGATTGAAATTTGGAAGAGATGATGTCAGAAGCTGGTGGCGGAATCAGAAATGGGGCCTCAGTCTGGACTGTATCTAGGATTAAGGATAGGATAACTTTCTTGTGGCAAAGACAGATTGGATTTATCTGTAATGAAGACATTTATTTTCATTTAAATTATATAGAGGTGAATTTTTAGGCGACTAACAGTGAAAGCTTTTCTCTTATGCAGACATTTAATTTTGACGTTCGACAACTACACTGGGCAGAATATATAGAAAATTACTGTCTGGGAATGAAGAAGTATGTGCTGAATGAAGAAATGTCAGGCCTCCCTGCAGCTAGGAAACACTTGAATAAGTAAGTATAATCTTAAATTTTTTTACTTTAAGTATAATTTTATATTTTCTGTGTCCTGCATTTGTCCAGGTTTGCTTTTCCA
Source organism: Ifrita kowaldi (assembly GCA_013398055.1). Lineage (NCBI taxonomy): Eukaryota > Metazoa > Chordata > Aves > Passeriformes > Cinclosomatidae > Ifrita > Ifrita kowaldi. Next base: position 951,737 of record VZRS01014847.1, read on the forward strand.
CGTTATGACTTAATTGTTCTTAATAGCACCTGTTTAGGTTCTCCACAATTCTTCTGTTCTAGTCCAGTGGTCTGAGGCATTTCCTAAAAAATTTGTTGCTCCTGAGTTGCTCCCAATATTAATAGTTACAGTATCAGCCTGGGATTATGGTTGTAGCTCTGATCACTGGTGTGGATACTGTAATCCAAGTTTTTGATTTTACTCAAGTATCTCCTGGAAGGTCAAAGGTACATGGTTACACAGGTCAGAATGGCTTGTTAGGAGGTTTAATAGAACAATAGCTTTTTTCTGGGAACAATTCTGGGAATGTGATCTTTTGAGGCAGGTGAATAACCGGGCAGGGACTGCACTTCAGAGCAGGACACTTCGATGTTGGTGCTCTAGGATGATTTCCCTTAGCCTTTTCTCTGTGGCTTAATTCCTGCCATTTGAATGGGTTGTTACTGTCCAGAATTTTATTAGCACAGTTGCCCTTCTTTTGTTCTTGGCTGATTCATAAAGGTGGCTGTAGAGGTTCTGATTTGTCTCTTTTAAGAGGGAAATAAAAATTGTCTTGTTCTGCAATGCTACGTCACGTCTGCAATCCTGATAGCACAAAGAGAAACAATCCAGGTCGTGGCTTGTGTTGTCATTCTTAAGACAAGGATTTGCAGCTGTGGAGTGGTTTGGTGTATGTTAAAATTACAAATACACTTCTGAAAGATGGTATCTGTGATCATGGTGGAAGTGGCTAAATGAGTGTACCCTTCTGGGTTGTTTTGTTCGAGTGGTTTTTATTTCTATTTAGATGCCATTAAAAAGTGCATAGAAATTATCACATAATTGATCACATAGTATCACATATTCTTTGTACAAAGGATCATACTGAAAATAACATGAGAAATAATCTTGTATTGGAGCAGCATCTGGTTGCCCCTAGCTCTCAAGTTTGTAAGTGGATTGTTAAACGAGAGGTTTAGATTCTGACTTATGTTTACTCTGAGATACTAATTTGGTCTCTTTTGTTACCATCTAGTTCTTAACTCTAATCTGAATTTGGGGTCCACTGCTTTAGTGTTAACCAGTTTTGGGAGCCCAGGGGACATCTTTCTCTAGGGAACCACTGGGTAGATTTGTGCCTCAAACAGAAAAGTGATGCTTTTGTAACACACACATTTAAACTGTTTTTCTCTGCAAATAAGATTTGTAGAGGAACCCCGCCTTACCTGTAAACAAGATAAAGGCAGCATTTCCCTAAAAAGAGCTGCCTTTAAAATATAAAATATAAATCGTCATGATATGCTGAGCCAAAGAATTGCTCTGTTTCTAAGAAATCTGAGCAAATTCTGGTTGCTGTTTTTCTTGAAGCTTCCATCTCTACATGCGAAGAGATTGCTAAAAATCACAGTTGCTCTAAAAGGTCACTTAGTTTATCCTGCACTTTAAATATAGTTCCCTGAGAAGGAAGGAGTTTAACAACAAAGTGCAGTGAAGAGGCTGAGCTCATTGGCTGGAAATGTCTGGAAAATCTGATGAGTTTTGATGATGGGGGTGAGATGGTTTGGTTTTTCTTTTCCCTGTTATTGTCATCAGTGGCAGTTGGAGTTACTTCTACGTATTTATGAAGTTCTAAATGCATGGTGGGGAGGAGAAAAGTTCATAGTGTTAAATATTTTTTGGTGTGGTTGGCAGCCTTCTATAGGTAAGTTACCATTGTGATGTTGTCTTCTGGGGCCTTCCATCAAGCAGCTCTAAAGCAGAAGTACATGTGTGCAGTAGGACTGACTGTGCTCCTTAGTTTTCATTCTGCTTTTCAGCAGTGAAAGGCCTTCCGTGTTTGTTCTTCACTTACTTTTGTCATTCACTTAATACCACTGATAATGTATCTTGAAATGAATAGATAAACAAATCAAATTCTACAGCAGAAGTTAATTTTTAGGGTGTTCTTTTTTCCTCAGAGTCTTTATACGTTGGGTCTTAATGATTCCTTTTGTTTCTCCCCAGGTTAAGGAACATTCGCTACGGCTTCAACACGATTCTCGTGATCCTGATCTGGCGTATCTTTATTGCAAGGTCACAAATGGCAAGAAACATCTGGTACTTTGTGGTTAGTCTGTGTTACAAGTTCCTCTCCTACTTCAGAGCCTCCAGTACAATGAGATACTGAGGAGGAGAATCTAGCATTAGGACATCTATGCATATGGTGGTCTAACTGCACAAACCCTGTAACATGTAGTCATCTCACATTTCGTAAAGCATAATTTCATTTTTAATTGAAGTGCGAAATAAACGGTATTTGTAATGTTAGCTGTGTATCTTCCTGGAGACAGAGCAAATAAAAAGGGCAAGTGCCACACTGAACTGGGATAGAAAAGCATTCAGGCTTTGGCTCTTTGACCTGGGGAAGACATATTAGACCACTGACCAACATAACTGTGCAATTTGGAACGTGTTTGATTGGAATCTGCCTTAACATGATTTTTTTTTCTTTTAAGTTCTACTCCACATAGAGCAAGATGAATATTGGCATAGTAGATACTAGTTGCTGTAGACCTATTTATTTGAAATTCTTCTAAATTACAAAGGGTTTTGCAAGTTGCAAAAGTGTATAAATGACTCTGGATCTCCTGAAATAAAATAATTGAGGACTTTTGTAATTTCTTTTTAAGTTTTGCCACTTCTTCCCTTCCCCTCAAAGTAGGGATGCAACAATGGTGCCTCCTTTGCTTTAAAAGAAAAAAAGAAATTAAAAAATGAACCAACCTTCCTTATTTACTGAAAGGCCTTTTGTATATCTGGGCTTCAGAATGCACTTTGTGATTTGGTTCTGTGCTTGAACTTGGCTGTGTCCAACTTGCATTTGTGTCGGCATGAACAATTTGCTACTCTGAAAGCAGAATTGATCCTAGCATTGAGCAGATAAAAGGATGTGTAACCAGAGAGGGGCAAATAAAGTCATTGACTGTCCTCTTTTTAATGATTTATTTTTTTTTTTATTGAGAACACAGAGCCAGCACTTGATTGTTACACTTCTGACTTCAAAGGGTAAATGTAATGAAAAGGAATTTGTTATGCTTAGTTGCTATTTATATTGCTGGTAATAGTAGCTGGACAAGCTATAGACTTTCATTAAGAGATATACCTGTTTTTAAGTTGTAAGCAATGTTAGCAAATACTTCAAGAATTAATAATTTTTTTAAAATCTCTGAACTGTTTAATTTGATGCATGGGCAGCATCAATGCACAAGCACACTTTCCCATCCCTGCCCTAGTAAAACCTCATTTCACTGGGCAAGCAGAGTAAGATGCACCTTGCTCCAAATGAATAGATGTTAACAGTTCTTCCATCTATCTTTTAACTTAAATTATTAGGTCTAAACCTGAAGAAATCTGGGGGTTTTCTGCATGTTACTTTGTTTCAGTAGGGAAAACATTTGTAAAAATGGCAAGTTGTAAGAAAAGATTGAATCCTCGTTTCTTTAATCCAAGGCAATACATGAAGATCCCTTTAAATTTTGGTTGCACAGATTTGAGAACACTGTAGTGTTCCACTAATTGATGCACTGACCAGCACCCTTGCCCAGTGTTTGTTCGTTCAAATCAGTTTGTACTGATGAATTTGTTCTTGAATCTGCCTGGAAAGGCAAATAATGACTTAATTACACAAGAACTACATTATACTTGCCCTTGGTAGTTTTTTGTCCTATTGAATTAAATTTGTAAAGAACTTATTTTGCTATTCTTCTAAAAACTCCTACTTTAAAAGAGAACACCTTTCCTGCAGGTGTATATCTCATTTTGAAAAGATAATGGCTTCCTTGTTGAAGCTAAATATTCTGTAGTAAGTAGTTAAGCTGTAATTCCTTTTTAAAATTACTGGTGTATATATAAAGCTAGTGATGAAAAGCCTAAATGGTCTAGGACCACACCTTGTGTGAGAGACCTCTGACTGTGGCTGAAATCAATTAAGGCTTCTGTGCTTGGAGATGTTACACTCTAGCAGATACAGTAGGTGTATTACATTTTTAGCTGCCTCCCCAAGTATCTTACTAGACTTGAGAGTATGCTTAAGCATTCCTGAATTGGAGACTTTTCTCAGAGGGGCCTCCTGTCCAGTGACACCCCTTGTCCCATGTTGGCACGTGGCTGAAGTTTGCAAAAGATAAATTCATCATATTCTGTGAAACAATTCACTTATGAATTTTGGTTGTTTCTAACTATAAACATAATATATGAACATTGTAACATGATACTTCTAATGTTGATTTGTTAATACTGAGATAAACTATGAAGCCAATGAACCGATTACTTCTGGTCCAAAACACTGCTTGGAAATTTAGTCTTTTGGATAAATAACAAAGAGAGGGATTACTTTAAGCCTAAGCATATTTAACCTCTACACTAAACATTTGCCAATTTAGAAACCCATTTTTTTCCCCTCTTTGGAGACTGTTGTTCTGTGCCCTATTGGTACCTTACATCAATTCATCATCAGCCTATTGATCTGACAGTAGATTCAGTGTCACATTTATTCTGCTGGTTTTGTCACTTCCTGTGGTCAGTCTGTGAAATTCTACCTGGAACTGTTGGGTTTTTTCCATATGGGAACCCTGTCCCATTGCAGTGCTTCACACCAGTGATTGCACATGAAGGATGTTGGTCACAAATGTACTGGAACTATATTTTGGTCCATGAAGGCAGACTCAGTGTTTTGACTAGCAAGTTACAGGAGGGCTGTCAGCTGGTTAATAGGAAAAGACTGAAACAACATTATCACTGAACTGTTACTGGTATTTAAATTGGGGACCAGGAAAAAAATTACATTTTCCTGTAATGTTTTTCTCTGCTGTAGGAACAGATGTTTGGAAACAAATGCTAAATCTGTGAGCTTTTATAAGACATAAACAGAAATATTGGGTGCCTTTGTTTGTAAACCAAAAATAAACAAATCCCTTGAAAGTGTTGTTAAGGTGTTCATTGTATCTTTTTATGTTGTTTGGTCTAATTCGTGGAAAATACCTGGATAATTGAAATGCCATCTTAATATACATGAACATGTTTTTTTCCTTTGTGAGAAACTGTGAAAATCAAGTTAATGACTAATGCTGCATTTAAAAAAAAAAAACAAAACAGAAAAACTTCACACTTGCAAAACAAAACACAAATCCCAGCAAACCCAGCAAACCCCCACAATCTAAACCTTCATGGGGTGATATCAGAACATAGGGTGAGGTATCCCTGGTCACGGTGATTTTTTGTGTGTCAGCCACTTTTCCGATCGCTGTCATTGCTTGTTCATTTGTACTATTAGTTTCACATTTATTTGAATAGTATAAACCCATCTGCTTTTTCCTATGGTTTAGAAAAGGTACTGTGGTTTTGCAGAAGCTTTAGGATTAACATTTCAAGCAACTACAGGTATTTAAGGCATCTACATTTCATGGTGAGGGAGGGAAAGGTAGCATTAAGTTAGTGCATCACCAAAATGCTTCTGGGTTTTTTTTTGTTTTTTAACCTTTATTTCTTGGAATATTCAGTTTTTGTAGATTCCTCCTTTTTTATCGAGAACACAATCCTAAAGATCTGCAATCTGTGGTTTGGGGTCTGCCAGCTTTAAACATAACCTTTCCTTTAAGACTAAAACTTCCAAGCGGAGATGGTTTTTGTTGGTCTCAAATTCAAGCTTAGAAGCAAGGAGCAAAAAAGTTTTAGGATGCTGTCCCCTATGTCTTGTGCTGTTGAACATTTTGCCCTTTCTTCATAGTACAGTATTAAATCCTACATTGTTCAGAAGCAAAGAACAGGTTTGTAAAGGTAACTTGGATTAAGAAGCACCCAGCACTGAGCTGGGAAATGAAACTTCCCATAATACTTGTATTTCCCAGCCTGTTGAGCAGACTTGAAAACAGAAATGAAGAAAAGCCACCAAATAATCACTCCTGTGGAGGAATGTAAGTGTGTTTAAGTGTATTTTTGTTAGTCAGTCTCTTTGTGCTGAAGCATGTGCAGTTTTTGTCTAGCCTGGAGCCACTGACTGTGTTTGAGTAAATCTCTAGAAGCAGTGACACAGTTCCAGCAGAGCTGATAGGAATTGTCAGCTCTTATTTTCAAGGTGTGCTGTAGCATCATAAATTTAGAAGTGCAGGTTGACAGGTCTCACTTACCACTTTCAGTTCCAGGTTTCCTTCCTGTCTTGTGGAGAATTGCTCAGCCCCTCAGACAGCCCTGGCCTCCTTTCTGCCTGCAGAGCTCTGCGAGTTCAAGGTTGCGTAACTGAGCTGCTGCTCTGCCATCTCAAACTAAATTTAACCCCGCTTCCACTTGCAAGATATTTATAAATGCTTTTCTCCTTAATGTTATCTCAGTGCTTTTCTTCAGTGCGGGAGCTTTGGCTTTCCCTGCTCCACAACTATTGACACTCACTGATAGGTAATTAGGAATTATGCAACTGTCTCTTCTGGAATATGGAACAATGACAGCTTTGAGCAGCTTTTATTCATGCTATGGGAAGCAGGAGAAACCGTGACTAATTGGTGAAAGCAAATGTTCCAACACATTGATGCACTGGAGTGCTCAGAGCCATGGGCCCTAGGTGGGGTGAATGGGACTTTTTTTATTCTTGATTCTGTTACAGGCATTAACCTCAAGTGTTGGGATTGTTACCACAAGCCTTTAATGTCATTCTAATTGAACTGTTATACCTTTGAGGATTGTGATTCTGTAGCTACTCTCACTTTTGGAAAATTCCTGGCCTGACGTGGAGAAGCAAGACCTCTTTTGCTTCTTAACGAGCACATGGGAAAAAAAAGTTGCCATAGATTCTTGGAAATTAGAAAACCACCACTTAGTTACAATGTTCTGGAGAGTAGAATGAGCATTAAATCTTAAACTGCCCTTGCCCCATATGGTAGGAGTTTCTGCTATGTCCTCTCTGTAGCAGTCGTGTCCACCAGCAGCAGAAAGTAGCTGTGCTGTTCTTGTTTGCGTCAACAAACATCTGATTTGCCACTTCAGTGAAAATTATTCAGTGCTTAGACTATTAACTTTCATGTATCATGTCAGCCTTAATCCGCATTCAAGATGGCATTGAATTATTTTTATGAAACTCAGCTCAACCTTCCCTTCATTCCTGATGAAATTATCCCAGAACTGGATGTCCAGGGACACAAATAGTTATGCTTGCTGTTTTAGGCACCTACTTGGGTGGAATTCAAGAATCTAAAGCTAGGAGACTTGACTTCCTCTAGTATACAGCTTTCTCAGTATGATTCAGAATCATAAGGCAAATGCTTAAAATAAGCAGAGACTTTGCAAAAGCAGTCACGTTGTGGGGTGGGAGAGAGAGAGACCTGTGGAAACAAGAGGAAATGGTTAAAATAAGGGAGGAGCAGGCTGAATGTGGCTAATATTTGTTCTCATGTATTCTCCAACTGTGTGAAGTCACCTTTACTTTGAGAGAGACTGGTCGAGTTTTGTTTGCCTGCACATTTCAAACCCATCTTACCTTTCCTGTTTCATAAAGGCTCTCCCGATTTAGGTCAGAAACCTGCTATTTGTTGCATGGTGCACACAGCACATAGGTTCAGAATCTTGTGCCTAGTAACTGAAGGAAGGATTCAAGTCTACTTCAGGCCAGATCTAATGCAGGGCTCACAATAATCACCTTTTTCCTCTGTGTCACTTCGCAACAGTGACAATCCAGTAGGCAGCTTCTGTGTTTAGGTCTTGGGTTCCATGTCCCCTTGCTGAAGAGGCTTTTTAAAAAGGAAGACCAGAGCTCTGGATTTAAATATGCTTCAGTAAGTTCTGGTATTGGAGTATTTCCTGGAGTGTTAGATTGCACTGAGCAAACCAACTCTTCCAAACTGTTGGCTCCTTTGTTTTCCATCCTCACCCCAGATGCTGCCATTGGTGCCTCTGCTCTTGCCACCCACTCGGCTGACTTGAGACACAAAGATTGGATGCTCTTGGCTGGAAGCACTTCATTAATGCCAGGCACTGTAGGGAAAATGCCACTGCGGAGTTGTAATAGTATTAAATTCTAATTCTTGGAAACACATGAAGGGCTTCTAATTTGCCTGGGCTAACACATGCACTTTTAAGGTTACTTAGTAAGCAGAGCATGTCTCACCACTTTTCAATCCAGGTGTGTGGTTTTAAGTCACAGCTAATCTCTCCTTGTCAGTGACACCTGTGGTTTTCCTCTGATAAATATTTGATTTGGAAAGAAAAACATGCAAGGTAACTTCCACTCTTTGTGACTCTAATTTAAAACCAAGTCTATCCATTTTTAATAGGAATGTGCTGCACTTAGCCCAGTAAGTCACCTTCTGGATAGATTAGCTGCTGCTTTGCTGGTTTCTGCATTCCGTGTGGTTTCTGCATTTCAGAGCCAGTGGGTGCTTAGCACCTCTATAGGAGTTCAAAGAGCATGAAATGTGACTTGAAATTCTATGGGACATTAGGTGGCTGAAGATATTTTAGGGACTTCTACTCCAGTAGTATTCTGTGAAGGCTTTTTTTTTAGCAGTCCTCTGGTTAGAGAGACAGAGAACAGTTCCATGTTTTCAAATGTTGGGTGGTCTCCCTGTTTTATCAGTCTCTGCCTGCTATTACTGCAGGGAAAGTACTGATATGAGTTAAACTGTTGGTAGAAAATACTACTTATGTCTGAATTAATGAGCTAAAATATTTTTAATATGACTTGGTAAAAAGAAAAATGCTCTGAAAACTCAGAGGCACAGAATATCGAAGCAGTTGGTGCTTTTCTCTTTAAAGGTTGTCCTAATACCTATCAAATAACTTTGCTTCTGATTAGCAATGAACTTTTTTTAACCAAGTACAAAAACATCCACCAGTTCTTCTTGGCACTTCTTTTTTCCTTTGTTTTAGACTCATGCAGTCTTGTCACTTTAGTCATTCTGGTGGAAACTTGGGCTTCCTCTCTTGTTGAAATGTTATTATCCTGGGAGCCAGCAGTGATCAGTGTTGTTGTCATAGAAGCTGAATGAAGAATTTGGAAAAAGATGCTCCTTTCACTTGTGGGAGCTTTCCAGGTGCTTGGCATGCAGGTTTAGCCAATGAACCTTTTTATGTCAGGCATCTTTTAGGGTTAAGCTGGGTGTGTGGTGGCATGGTAAGATAACTTGCCTGAAAGAGCCATCTCCTCAGGCACTTCAGATCCAGAAAAAATACCCCAAGTGGAAAGCCAGTGTCACCTGCACACTCAAAGTAACACACTTCATAATCCTGAGAGGTTGTTGTCACCATACTGAAATGTGTTTTGCATGTGCTGTCATAAAGCTATTAAAACATGACAAGTGAAGATGATGACTTGCATCATGAGGGGTGATTATAATCTTTAGAGCATGAAATCTTCTTACAGGTCATCTTTCCCTTAATTCCTCTTCCCACCTATGACACATTGGCTGCCTCCTATGTTAAGATCACCTTGTTATTTTTAGAAACCCAGGTGGGAGAGTTTAGAGCAGGTAATTATTAGCATGTGGTGCTGCAAAAAGACACAGGTATTGCACAGTGACTGCCTGGGGCTTCAGAGCAGCAGAATGAGCTCAACTGTGCCTCAAGTGATGCTGAAAGAACGGGCTGCCACCACTTTAAACTGAGGGTACCTGCTGTCAGTCTTCCTGCCCAGGGTGTCCCCTGTTCCATTCATGGGGTTTTGAGAGCTGACTGCTGCTGCATCTTCTCAGTCACCCTTCTAGAAACTGTTGCTTGCTCTTTTCAGCAGCAGCAGTTTCACAGCATCCCTTAGGAAGTCAGTCACAGACAGAGATGGACTCACTGCAGGTGGGAGATGGTGGAAGATGAGAGGAAACATTTCAGCCTTATTGCAGGAATTACTGCTTGAGACTTGTTTAAAGCCTTCTGCCCTGCTGCTTTTTGATAGCAAGAAATACTTGTGCTTAAAAGGAATGGGAAAGTGGTGAAAAAGTGTCTGATTTTATACAACTGGATTAAATAAAATTTACGGAGCTTGTTGGTAGTATTTGCACCTGGCTGAAAGAAGAGTGGGAAATAGAAGTTAAAAAGGAAGGTAGATGATGAATCACTGCTCTTAAAATCTTTCTGCTGTTGTCCCTTCCTTTAGGGTGGGAATTGTTACTGCCTTAGAGATTGCATTTGGGAAGTAAACACCCTTACTAGGTTATTGCAAACACTGATTTTTGCTCCTGCAGGAATTGGGTTTAGTTTACTGTAAAATTGCTGCAGGGTGATGTCTCAGGCTGTTTAATTCTGTTCTGCCAAAATGAACTATCTGAGGGAAGATAAAAATACAAAGGCTGTAAGTGAAATTTGATTGTGTTGCAGGTTTTGAACAACAGACTCTTGGCCACTGTCTGGGCTGTCTTTGGGCTAAAATAATTGGAATACACGTGATGTGAATTGGTAGGCTCTGCTTGGATTTAACTGCACTAACGTTTTGAGCCATGTGTGTTATTTAAGCTTACTAGAAAAGCAATATTCAATGTTCTGAAGACGTGACATGCAATTACCCTTGATACGTACTCCAATTGTAACATTATCAGAGCAGATTTTCTGGCACTTCTCTGCTGTTCTTTCACTTCTTTTTCTTTAGAGGGGAATGACTGAAGCTTAGTTGTTTGTTGGGAACTGAGAAACAGAGCCCAGATCACTCTTACTTGATAATTAACTTCTTAAGCAGAGTTGTGCCTCAGGGGACTGTATGAGTGGTGCCTGGTACCGATGTTGTGCTTTAAAAGTACTCGAGTAAATAACCTATACAGGCAATACTTAATTAATTGCAGTTTAACTCTATATTGTGCTATTTAGCCAGGCTGAATTGCATTAAAATTAAACATTTTCTATCTCATTATTAAACAGCAGATTAAAATGCTAGTGCCAGCTTCCAAATAAAAACTGTCCCCTCTGAAATTACATGATTTCTATTTTTTGGGTGTAAGTTCTACAAGCATATCTATGTATACACACACATATATGTACACAAATGTATGAGTGGCTTTCCAGTGTCCATCCTTGTAGCAAAAGCTCAAATGCTTGCAGTGCAAGGTGGGCAAGAGGATTTCCACTGCTCCAAGGAGCTGGAAGGTTTATCATCTCCGTTTCACCCTTACAGGTGTACTGAATGCAGTTTGGAGCCTTATGGCTCTGGGTTTGTTCAGGTGCTGCACAGAGAGCCGGTGCATGTGTTGTCAATAAGTTCTGCTCCAGGACAACTGAGCTGTGAATAGAAAGGATTAATAAAGAGTGTGAAAAATCTAAAACTATGCCGTAAGAGCTATTTCTATAGGTACATTAAGAGGTGTGGGCTGTACTTTGTTTACCATTGGGGTTGAAAGCTTGATAATTGGTAAATGAACTTGCTGAGAGACAGTATCAGAGCTTAAAAGTGCTCTTTGCACTGGCTTGAGCAGGTAGCAATAAATGGAGAGGTGAAGGTAGAGGAGTAGGTGCAGTTGTAGTGCATGAAAGGCACTTTCCTCCTGCCAGTTACTGAAAACAACCTGAGACCCTGTAACTGCACACATTTGAGGGGATAAAAAAGCATTTTAGTTTTACATTTCCTACAGTTCTGCAGGAGCTGTGTTCTGGAGTTAATTTTTAAAGCCAGCTTGAATGCAGAGCTAAGCAGTGGTCGAGAGAAAGTGCTCGTGCCCCGTTAATAACAATATTGCAGATGCTGTTGCTCTGGCATGTTTTTTGGAGTGACAACTCATTTGAACAGGGAGGATGAGCCAAAAGAGGAGGTTTTACCATGGGGCTGGCTGTTGCACGCTGACCTTTGGGTAAGCAGTGATGAGCAGAGAGAGTGCTGCTGCTGCTGCTGGCGACTGCTGCGTGCTCTGCTCCTGAAAACGGAATTGGGCCGTCAGACACAGCAGGGGCTGCTCTTCTGCTCTTGTCTGACTCTCTCGTGTCTCTCTCACGGTGGCTGGCTGCCCTGGCAGAGCTCTAATCCCCTTTCCCACACCTGTGGCACAGCAGGGCTTCACACCGTCACTGCTGACGAGGCTCCGAATGAGAGGGAATCCAGGAAATCCTGGAGGCAGCCACGAGGTGCTCACATTCCTGCAGCACCTCACAGAGCCCTGGCTGATCTGGCATCTCTCAGGGTTTCCATGGTAAGCTCTGCAGCCAAAGCCAGGCCGGGTGGAACTTGGCAAACAGGCCAGGCCTGATCCTGCTGCCGTTGGTTCCAAACCCGGGAGCGCGAAGGGAAGGAGTGAAGTGAGACTCCTGTGGAAACAGATGTTGCATCAAGGACACTTTGAATGGCAAAACCAGCTCCTGTCAATGATTCAAGGCCAGGCTGGATGGGCCTTGGAGCAAACTGGTGCAGTGGGAGGTGTCCCTGCCCATGGCAGGGAGCTGAATCTGGATCATCCCTAAGGTCCCTCCCAATCCAAACCATTCTGTCATTCTTGTGCACTATTGCACTTCACATTTTGTTGGGTAAGAGGAGTGTTCTTATTAAAGAGAAGGTTCCTGAAAGGAAAGAAAATGTCTGAACAGGCAAACACCCCAGCTCAGATGCCATTTGAGGTTGGCCACTTAAAGCTGCACAGCAGCAGATGATTTAAACTTTAATTCTAAAAGCAGCACTTTTTGCTTCAAGAATCATAAGCTCTCTGTAGGAGAGAACTTTGCACGAGTGAAGTCTGCAGTGCTTGCTGGGACGTTTGGATGCCAACAGCAATCAAATTATGGCAAAATAGAGCTTTCTCTGGTCTCATTTGCTTGGCCAAGAAGATCGAGATCATTAACCCCTCAGCTGGACTTCTCAGAACTCCTCTATAATTCCTCTATAGCTCCTCAGCTGGAGATGTACAGACTGAAGTTTTTGAGTGTCCAGATGGCCAAAAATGTGTGTAAAATGTGCAACAGAAGAGAGTGGCATCTCAGAGGTTCTGAATTGATTTTGGGTTTTTTGTTTTTCTTGTTTTTAATTATTTTAGCCATTCTGCTATTCTAATGTTCGCAGCGTCCACTCATGCAACACTAATTGATACGAAATCCTAGTTTTGTTTATTCAATTGTATCACTTACTAATAGAATCTTGTACTAGGGATTTCAGAGTGAGGAATGAATGAATATAACTAAAAAATAAAATTTCAAGTTTAAGGAGTTTTAAGCCAAAGTCCACCCTAATTCTTTTGTCGAGGTTTTCCCACTTTTATGAAATCTGGACAGTTGCTTTGTGTGTATCAGCTTTATTTTTAATTTAATCTGGTCAGGAGAACCACGGCTGGATGCAGCTCACAAGTGACAAAGGCTGTGAAAGCCCAGAAAATCAGGCTGTGACCAGAAGCTTCTTGTGCTCCGTGGTGACTCCTGGCCCACGGGACGGGCTCTGGGGCACTCAGCCTTCAACTCCAACCTGCTGTTTGAAACATGACTCACACTGAGCACACCTGGTGAGTGACCACTCCTTTCTTTCGTGGTTCTTTCCTGCCTGTAACAATGACAGTACTGGAGACTGCTTGAATTATTAACTCCTTATAGTCCTAAATCCAGCATCCTTCCTGCAGGCTGAGAGAGGGTCTGAAGTTGCAGGAACCTTTTGCTTTGCTTTCTTGCTGCCTGGGAACAGTTCAGGTTACCAAAGACTCTACTAAGCCCACAGGGGACCTCTAACATTGCAGGTGGAAATATTGGGGTGTGGTGTTTTGGTTTGGTTTTGTTTGTTCGGGGATTTTGTGTATTTTTTTTTTCCTTTTTTTTTTTTTTCTGGGAGGTTACTCTGAAGGTAAAGGTGTGCCTCACTGTAGTTTGCTGTGTTATTTTTCTATCCTACCTCTCATCCATCTGCCCATACACAAACGTACCAACTCAAGCTTTCTGGGCTGAGGCTTTTTTTTGTTTGCATGAAAAGATACCAAAAACTATAGTTTACTCCTGACCCTTGCTCTAGAGAAGGTAGAGAGTTCCTAAACCATGAATTAGTGATGGAACCCCATACATATTACATTAGAGCAAGGAACAGTGCAGAAAGTGGTGTGTGCTAATTCAATATAAACCAGCACATGGTGGCCCAAAACTACAGCATTCTGCAGTATTTGTGAACTGCAGCATTCCGAGGGCTTGACATGGCACTTTCCTACATAAAAAGGGTTGCACTGTGCACAAAGTTCTGAAAGAAACGCTGCTATTCAGTGTGTTTCAGCTGTTTTTTTCTGTAGGGAGTTAGTATTTGCTGTCTACTTTGTTGTGTGGCCGGTTTTGGCTTTTTTATTTTTTTCAGAACTGGCCAAAGCTCTTGCATGGTCAGCACAGTGCTGCTGACAGCTCTGTGGCCACCCCCCACGGCCATGAAGTCTTAAGCATGCCCAGAATTCGTAGGTGGTTTAGTTCTATCTCCTGTTTACATCAAATTAAGAGCAAGGCTTGTCCAGTTTAAATTAACTCTGTGTCTGCCCTGGTTGGATTCACACGCCTTTGAGCCAGGAATAAATGTGGTGACCAATCTCCCTGTGGCACTGTGTCCAGAATTAATGTCTTCAGGAAAGGCTGGCATTAAAACTTGCCTGCCTGGCTTAGGAGGCCTCTACTGCAGTCGTTCTGCAAAGAATTCAATAGTTTCAGCTCCTGCTGATGGTGTGAATCTCTCACATCTGTTGACGAAAGGCAAAAGCCTTCCTGCCTTTGAGCACGGTGTGGTTTCTGTGGTGCTCTGTGACGCTGTTAGAGGCCTCCAGCTCTGGGCTGAAGTGCTCAAGAGACTCGACCAGTGGCACAGTTCAGCTTTCCACCCACTGCAGTTTCACATCGGCCCTGGAACTCCTTCAAATCCATTTTCTTAAGCTTTTAAGACTCTTCTGTGATCGTTTTGTTGCAATGTGCTGCTGGGAGCTGGCTCTGCCCTGTCATTGCAGGCCTGACAGGAGTAACCTAAACCCTTAAGCTCTGTCAACTTTGCCAAATATTGCTGAGACAGTTGAAATTTATCCCTTCCAAAGCAGACGTGTGGTGGGGTGGCTGAACATCCACGTCTCTGCTTCACAGCTTGCACGATCATATTACTTACAAACAACAAAGGGCTTTTTTGTAGCTCCACTATTTAGCTTTTTTGCTTTCACTCTTTTTGCCTCTTCCCTTCTCAATTATTTTTTCAAAGGCTTCAGCTGTGTTTGCATATTCAAAGTACTGAATATTTTTGAGGCAGAGTTCTCATTTCCTCCTCATTATTTATAGCTACATCAACTGTTGCAGAGACAGGGAATTCCCTCAGTTTCAAGACAAAAGTTTTCTACTTCCCCTCTCTCATCCTGCTGTGGTATCTTCAGTAGCACAATGTCTGCTCCCTAAAGGAAAGAACCAGTGTTTCATTGCTGGTAATACCTGAGCCATGAGTCTCCTGTGGCAGCAGATATTGCAGGTGGTTGCAGGGGTAGGAGCTGCTTGTGAGGGGGAGTCTGGTTTTGAGAGTGAAAAAATAGGAATGTGAATCCAGCTGGAGAATTCTACAGCTTAAACCCAGCTGACTTTGTGTCAGTGCATCTACTTGTGCAAGGGTGAATCCTACTCAGGTTTGCTGTGGGGCAGAAAGGGTTTGCAAATTCCTGCTGCTTGTACCCTCAACATTGAGAGTGAACAGAGAACAGGCAAAGCCAGACAAAACTCCTGCTATGAGATCTGTGCTGTGTGTCACTGTTGTTCATCGTGTTCTTCCTCATTATGGTTAGAGAACTTCGCACATTTCTCTGTTTTCCTTCAGCTTTCTCTGCAATCATGGAAACAGATTAAAATTAAGTTCTACAGAGCCTTAAAAGGACTGTGAACCAAACTTTTTGCTATGACCTTAAACATCTCACTGTATTTGAATGAGTTTTGCCTTGCAGTACGGAGGGAAAACGATTCATTTTGATTTCTACAGCTGCTGGCATGGCTGACTGTTTATCCACCGAACCATGGGGTGTTGCTCACCCACCTCCACGGCAGGGCTGGTGTTGTTCTGCCATCTGATGGCAGAGCTGGAACAGCACAGCGCTCCTGCCTTCCTCCCAGTGCAGGTTGCTCTGGGTGGATCCACGTGGGGCAGCTAGAAGGATAAATGTAGATGCAGGGGAATTTGCTATTGGCTGTATTTTAACTGGAAATGAAGGAAATATCCCATCATTTTTCAGCAGTCCTGTTCGGGCTGGCTTTCCCCATCTCTCTGAAGCGGCTTGCTCTTTGTGCTTGCTTGCTTGTGCTTCCCACAGTCTCACATTGCCCTGGGAGTGTCAGGAGCAGAAGACGAAGTTTTGATTTTAACTTTGTTGCAGCTCCCCTGTCTGTCTCTCTGTTCCGTGTCTCCATTTCCATGTTTAAAAGTAGGACTGTGTGTCCTGCAGTCTTTTACAGACCCAAACCCACTCCCTAGATTTCAGCCCGGAAATACCCACAAAGACTTTTAAATCCACCTTTCTACACATTTGGCACAACATAAATTGCTTTATGAGCATGCTACTTCTTCACTGTTCTCTCCTCATTTCTGGCGTGATCTCCCAGTAGCTGAGGGCTGTGAGCCTGCTCTTGACTGCATTTGATTGTGGGTCCTGAAAATAAATTATTTAGCCATGGAGACCGAGCCTGGAAGAGAGCAAACAGACCCTGGGCCAGTTTCCTGTGACGGGGGAAGCCGGTCTCACTTGGCTGATCGAGAGCAAATACAGGGACTTCCAAATACAAATACTCCTGGACTTCCTTCTCCTGCACTTTTCAGCTCGTTTGACAGGTCATTCATCTCTTCCTACAATTCGGACTCAGCTCCATCTCCTGGCAAGGCAGAGGTACCCACTGTGAAACAGGCTGTGCAGTGATACCTGGAGTTCTCTCCTTTCATGCCCTGTTCTTGATGTGATGTGAAGTGCAGACACGACTGACAGCATGGCCAGGCTGATGCAATATATTTTTATTTTAAGCATGTTTCTGAAAAAATCTGCAAGGATTCATCTCACTGCTGCCTGCCTGAGATGGTGTATTTATGTATTTTGAGCATATTCTGCAAGCACTGTAATGCTGTAAGTCTTCACCCCCGTTAAAAGCAGGCACTGAAACGTATTCACTGTGCTCTCCAAAAATCTGGGGATGTATTGGATTCAATTTGGGCCGTGTGTCTGTTAGGCATCCATTTCATACCAGATGTGCAGTTGATTTGACATAAAGAAATTAGGTTCTTGTGAAAACCAGTTCAGTCTCCTGGTGTCCAAAGCCTGTTTGGGGAATGTTTGTTCAGCCAAACTGTGCCAGACCACAGCAGCACCGTTTCACCTGTCCTTGTCAAAGGGTGCTGTGACACAAACATGTGCTGGTTAATTGGGGTGCTTGTCCTGCAGCAGTTGCACGTGTGAGGTTCCCTTAGAGCTCCTCTCTGTGCACACAATGCTGACAGGGGATGGAGGGAGGGAGGGAAGGATGGAGGGATGGACTCTGTGCACAAAGCAGTGCAGGACAGCTGCCAGCAATGGAGCCCCTGTTCCTCCAGCGCTTCACATCTCGAGCTCTGTCAGGCTGGGGCTGTGACCTCTTCCCTGGGGAGCCTGTTCCAGTGCCTGACCACCCTCTGGGTGGAAAGCCTTTTCCTGGTAAGTAGGTGAGCAAGGAGAGCCAGGACCTCGCACCCTTTGTGCTTGTCACAGCTCCTCTGAGGTGCAATGTTCCATGAGCTTGGGCTCATCACATTCCAGCTTTTATCCTTCTGGATGTGACAGAGTGCTAAATACACAGTCTGGATACCTGCAGTGGTTGCTAATATGCACAAAATAATATAATTTCACAAAATGAATGCTTTAGTATTCCTCTATTTTCTATTTATATTTACATTGAGGAGCTGCCACTGTGCTATTAGGAGTATGCATTCCACAAAACATTCCCGAGGGGAATGCACTTGGGAGCTAAGTGACCGACTTGCTTCTGACTGTTGCTGATTTGCTTAATCCATATGCCAAATCTTAGCTGAAAAGCATTAGTATTGATCTGTCCTTACAAAGCATTTTGAGATATGGAGGTCAAACTCTTCAGCTAAGCACAATTTTGTTCCCTCTCTCTTCCTTCGTTTGTCCTTTCCCAATTAATCAGTTCTGCGGTAGATGTAAGGCTGGACTCTACCCAAGGGAAGCTTTGGCTGATATCTCAATGCATTTTCATAGCCTGCAGTGTTTCTGAGTTTGTTGACATTGTCCACCTTGTTTGGTTTTGGTCTGGTTTGCTCTGAAAGGTAAAATCTCTGTCTGGGAGAAGACTCAGCCGTGACAGGAAAATGGCTCATCACAGGTGTAAGCAACTGAGCCTGCATCTGTCATCCTCATGTACTGGGAAATGGAGAAATGGAGCTGCAGTGAAAAGTGGGAACAGGCCAGCAGGTGCTGTTTCTCCTAATTCTTGGTACCAGTTACTTTTGGCTCAGCTATTGCACATTGCAGGATGAAAAAGAGCTCGGTGCATTTCCCATTAAAATTGTGCCCCTTTTTTTGCACAGGAGACTCAAATAGATCTTGATGCATATCCAAAATCCTGAATTAAAGACCAAGTGTTCTGGGAAACGGCGTCTTGGGGGTTTCTGTGGGTTCTTACTGCCCCAAGTGCTCCTTTGAACATTCTTGTGCACTTTGTTCTGTGCCCTGACGGGCCAGCTGAAGAATTTAGGGGGGAGTAGAGAATTGAAGTGAAAACATTATCAAAAGCCAACCTTTCTGTTTTACTGCTCCCTCTGAGTCCTTGCTTGAGTTAATTGGAGGCAATAAAACGTGACTCAGTATCTGTCTGAGGCAAGAACCCTCAGCCCTTTCAGTTTTGGGGCAGGCTGTGACGGGAGCAAGAGAGGAAGTGTTCAAAGTCCCTCTGCATCCAAGGGAATCTGATCCATGAAGCTGAGTAACATTTGGGAGGGTGTGGAGCAGACCTAAGATGTGCAGGTGTGGCAGCAACTTTCCTGCTTAAATTCCAGAGTTACTGGGTGACTTTTAACTTCTGCTGTGCTGCTCAAAGTCTGTGAAGATACTCTGCCCTTTCAGGGATCTTCACACCCAAAGGAAAGGGATTTCATAATCCCTGGAATGGGGTAGGTGACACCTTAACATTTCAGAATGCTTAGCTGAGGCATGTTTATTAAGCAGAACTAGACAGGAGCTTGTCACAAAGCTTGGAACAGAACTGAAAATTCTGGATCTGCTCTTAGGACAGTGCTGTGTCTAAAAGAGCCTGGCTGAAGTTTCATGATGGATTTTGATGTTTTAAATTGTAAGTGGGAGCTACACTTGAAAGGAGTGGGCTGTTCTGTCTAGGGCATGTGTTCATTCCTTTGCGTTGGCACTGGCATTCAATTTTTGATTCAAAGCTTTGGTCAAGAAACTAATCCAGCTGTAAAAGCAAATCCCGCTACATCAAACAAGCTCAGGTCTCCACAGAGCCTGGCCAGGGCTGAGACTGGCACAAGGGGAATGGCAGCAACACACATCCATGGGAGATGGGGCACAACTGCCCTCTTGGTAGCAGCCTAATTTTGGGTTTAAAGCCACCAGGAGCCTGCAAGCACTGTGAGAATCCACACCAGTTCTTTTGGATCTCCTGTGAAGGATTTGCCTCATGTATTTTGACTGTCAGTTTGTCTTTGGTACAGAAACAAGCACCTGTCAGCACCGTTTGTATTAATAGGTTCAAAACCGTACTGGCCTAAAACTGTTGTCTCTGACCTTTTTATACATACCTATTTATTTAATTTTCAGGCAAACGATTTGCTCCCCAAAATATGCTTGGTTGACTGAAAAATCATGGAAATGAATCTTTCTGGAAAATGAATTGATAGCATGGTGAGCATTTTTACTGCAAAATTTTAGTTTCCAGGTCTTTTTTGCAGTTTTTACCCAAACCTAGCTATAATCCTAAACTAGAAGACCAGCTTAACTAGGATTCATGTGGGAATATTGAGCTGAAACTATGTAGTTTGTCTTTTGCAAGTCAGGTGTATTTATCAGTGATCTCTGCTGGTCTAAAAAAGTACATGAATCCCAAAAATGTGAATCCCAGTGAAGGTGTAACACAGTTCTGCTCTGAGATGTGACTTTATTTGTACGGAGGGAGAGGGAAAAACATGGCTGTGAGTTGCAGAGGCACTTAATGTTGTGTTTTTAAGAACTGAGAATCCCTAATTCCTTCAGCTTTTCAATTTATTGATCTTTGAAGTAACATGAAGGCTCTGTCTGAAGAAAGTGAACACCAAGCCCCCCTCTCTCAATGTGAGGGTGGATGGTGGCTTTTAAAGCATATTAAAACTGAGGGGAGTTTTATGCTGGTGCCATTCAGGATCTTTCATAAGCTTTTGGGGCAATAATGGCTTACTTTGAGAATTAATCTTCATTTTTTTTTGTTACAGCAAACCTGGGTGTAATTTGAATCAGGTCATTGGAATTACAATGCATTAAAACTGGTGAAAAATAAATTTGTTGGAGAATCAAAATTCCTGCCCAACTATCCAAACATAAACACATTCAGTCCATGTTAAAACTAAATCTGCTTTCAGTCAAGAACTGTTGGATTCAGAAATGTAATACATGAATTATATGATTTATGAAGTTTAATATTTTGACATATTATATCTTGTTTAAAATATGAGACCATTAATTTTATTGAGCTTTGAGGTTTTCCAGTTTTCCAGCAGTGACCATGCAAACTGTTAGGATGTGGTCAGTGCCCCTCAAAAGCACACCTCATTGTATTTAGAAAAAACCAAACTGGAAAACCAACCCACAACCAAACCCAACAAAAAACCAATCCCGTTTAAATCTTGTTTTTTCTACTGATCTTCTAACAGGTTAATGACTAACCAGCATTTGCTGTTCATTTCACCCTTCACTCCTTGTTCCCTCTTCTCCTAAGTTTCACATTGTCACTGGCTGAATACATTTTCCACCTTTCTTGCTCCTTGGACAGGAGCAGCAACAAGAAGCAACTTTTCTAGCAAGAATTAAACTTCCTCTGTCCTGCAGCTGGGCCATCTCAGCGGTCCAGAGACCCAATGCAGCCTGTGTTCCCTCCCACCAGCCCTCAACCCCCTGAGAAAACCCCTCAAAGCCAGGAGAAAAAGCGACTGGAGGGCTCTGATGATGAGTATTATCAATATTCTTTGCTTTCTCTTGGTCTTAAACTTATTTGGATGCGTGCATGATTATTCTTTAACGACCTCATAGCAAGGAGCAGCTGTGCATTCCTGCAGCACGGAGCACACTTTAGTTTACAAGTATTTTATTCTCCGAGTGCACAGCAAAATCAGGGACAGCCCAGGCTGACTAGCAGTGATTTGTGCCAGTATTTTGGGGCCAGCAGGAACTGCCTCTACCTGCTAAAACCTGGCTCAGGCCGTTTGGGACAGTTAGTGAGTTAATGGCTTTATTTTATTTTACTACAAAGGTTTGGGGCACAGAGCCAGCTCTGCTTTGAGATGCAGAGCAAAGGCCTGGATGGAGATCAAGTGGTGAGATTTGACCTTTGCCTGTGGTGAGGGTGATGCTGGTCAGGAATGATGCTGGTCAGGAATGATGCTGGCAGTGCTGCCTGCCAAAGCTGCCAGTTTTAGGAGCCCTAGCAGCTCCCCAGTGTGGGGGTGCCTCTGTCACCACAGAGCATAAAGGGAACAGCTTCAGAAGAGCTATAAATAGGTAGCAGAAGAGGAGAATATGGAATAACAAGACAAGAAAGCCTCCACTTCTGTTCTGCCATCCCAGGTAAGGAGCAGCTTGTACAGAACGTGCCCCTGTGTGCTTTTTCTGTCTGGCCTCTTTGGTGCTGCACAGGAAGCGTTGCCTCTCTGTGAGAAATTGGAATGTGCTGATTGTTTCTCCATTTGCCAAATGGGCAGGAGGTTTCTCTTTCTCATCAGTGGCTTGTGCAGCATCACGCATAACCACGGAGATTGTCCATTCCTGTTTTCATACCATCCTCTTGTGGTGGGTGAGCAGAGAGCTCTGCTGCACATGGAACTGGTTTGGGGCTCTGGAGGGCTTGTTTTGTCCCTGCAAAATACAAATGAACCCCTGAAGGAAAGCAGCTTTCAAAAATTTTTCATTAGAGCTGGAGTAGTGTTGGTGACACAGGTCTCAGAAGTTGCACAAATGGAGATTTCCCCAGGACTAGTAGGAAAACTTCACTCTAAATAAATTCTGTATTTATAACAGAAAAAAACCCAACTTCAACTCAAAGTTTCTAGGACAGGGCTTATGTTCAGTTGCTATAAAGTCGCATATTCAGAATAAAAGCTGGGGCTTGTTATCCTTTGACTGGCAGAGGCAAAAATGAAAAACTAGAATTGAATAAACAACATAAATGAGAGTTGGGATGGTCCCCGATGGTGGACTGGGGGGGGATTGTTATTGTGAAACCCTTGGCTGAACAGTAAAACACTGAGCATGCTGCCAACAGCATTATAAACTCGTGGTGTGTTTCTCAGGTCTGTAAAACTGGCTAAATATAAAGTGGGCAGGAAATATAAAGTCTTGCCTCCTCAAAAGCTGTAGAAGTTGTTGGGGCAAATAGCAACTGATACTCTCTTCATGTGAGTGCTACTTCCATGTGCAGGTCTGCCTGGGTAAGTGTTGCCAGCAGAGCATGCAATGGTAGCTTCATTTTGTCATTTTGCCTCAGAAAACATAGTTTCACAGAGGACTTCAGTTGGTATTTTACAGCAAAGACTTCAGTGATGGTGCGCAGAAGAATCATGCTCCATTAAATTTGGAAAACTTCTTAGTGGAGGTAAGTGCTTTGTGGCTGGATTAACGAGTAACTTCTCCTCCAATGAGTTGCTGTTCCCCTGCAGGGTTTGGGTCTGGGTTTCCCTCTCTGTGGCACAAACTCCCCGTGTTTTCACTCAGCCCCAGGATGTGCCTTTCCCCCCGAGAGCTGCAGCTGCTGCTGCTGGGGCTGGTCTGTGTCACAGAGCTTTGTGCTTTGTGCCAGCTGCTCTTCAGAAAGGTAGGAGGGAAATTTCACATCCATTTTAACAGTTTTGGGTCCTGATGGTTCTGCTCCAAGGCAGCGACAAGCTTGGGAGGCAGGGCTGGAATCGAGAAGCTGCACTGGTTTCACCCTCTGAGTTATCTATATGAAAGCTTTCTTTCCACGAGTAATTCTTATGAAACTTTTGTTTGATTCCTTGATGATTCAGAACAAATAACATTAACCTTGATTTATGATTAAATAAATAAAACTAAATACTTTCAAATTTGCAGGAAGGTTGTGGTTTATCATGTTACCCATGGGGTGCAAACAGAACACAGCGGGTCCTCCCTTCCGTTGTCTTACATCTTAAAATCCAGAGTATTCAATTTTTGGAACAATTAATGAGAGCAATTGTTCCTGCTTCCTTCGTGAAGATCTATGAATTTATACAAAACAAGAATGGAAACCAGCAGCCTGTAAAGCAGTCAGGAATCTCTTGGGATTAAAAATTGCAAAGCATAGGGAATTTTAGAGTTTGTCAAAACACAGATAATGAAATTGGGTATAATATTAATAAAAATATTAACTTATCACTTTAAAACTAATCTTGCATAGGAGGAAAGAGTTATTCAATGCTGAAAGAAAAATATAAATTTTTATTTTGTGAACCTGTTTTTAAAAATTATTTATTTATTTATTCCCATTTGACCAAATTCTTTCTCATAAAACTTACATCAATTTTTAAAAACAAATTTTGTCTGTGTTTGCTCTTTCCCCTGCCCTTGTGTCTTTGCACAAAGGGAAAAAGGTGAGTGGAGTGATAACTAGGAAAGAATGGAAAAAACAGATAAAGGAACTGGTTTGTTTCTATATAAAGGCTTTTTACTTAAAAGCTGGCGTAAGTATCATTGTGTCAGCATTATTGTGACACTGTAACCACTTGCATCAGCCATGCTAATCCTGAGGTGACAGCAAAACCCTGTTTTGTAGATGTTGGATGCATTTGGTAGGCTGGAGAATTCCACATTTCCCAGACAATTTGTACAAGTATCGGTCCTACATCCTTGGAACACACCCACCTCTCTGCCAAAGCAACAACAAAATGGTCCAGGATTATGGATGCTATATTTTTCTCAATGGAGAGTTTAACAGAATTTGTAGTAAAATCTGTCAGCAGTGTGTTTTCAATGAGTTTTCATTGAAGATTTCATCTTTAAGGAAGAAAAATAGAATTGTGGCCACTGTTCGGCTTGGGAAATGCAAAAACAAAGAATTCCTCTTTTACAACTTGCTGCTGGGCAGAACTGGTTGCTTTGCTTCTGTCTGTCTTAAAATACCACCAAAGGAGTAGTTGTCACTGCAGACAATTGTTTCTATAAATATTCTCCCTTAGAAACACATACAGATTATCAGCTTCACTCATCACATAGTAGATGATAATAGTGAGTTAAGAAGAAGTAAATCTGGCATAGTTATAGATGTTCTGGAGAAATCCAGCCACTGTTGTTGGTCATCAGGGTCTGTGTATTGTGCATTTTGACTCTGTTTGTCAAAAATATTTTCAGTACAAATGCTGGGTGTAAAGAGATTTCTGAAATTGATAATGAAACAGTGATTTAGTTCCAAAATAATTCTAAAACTTGCATGAAAGAGAGTATCTGCACAGGTGTTTCTTCATGGAGGCAAAATTTAATATATATGATACAACTGCACCAAAATATGCTCATTTGGAGAACTTCCACAAAACAAAGTACATTGTCTTTTTCTTAGCCCAGTTTAGCCTTAGCCTGGGCAGTTTATTTTAGGAATTACAAGATGTGTTTCCTGACATGGCAGAGAGACTGAATTTTGCACCAGGCCGTGCCTTCCAATCCTGTGTTACCAAAAAAGAAGTAAAACTTGAATCCAGACCAAATCCTTCCTTCTTTTCTCCCTTTCCCCCCTCAGATCCCAAGTGTGGGCAGAGAGTTCAAGACACCAATCCGTGGAGTTATTTTGCCCTCTTCACTCAGATCGTTGGGGGAAGCCAGGAGAAGCAAGGCTCCCATCCATGGCAGGTTTGCACAAGCAAATGTGGCTTTATCTGCAGAACAAAGCCCTGGAAAAGAAAAGGCTTTGGGGTGACCTAATTGCAGCCTTCCAGTACCTGAAGGGAGCCCACAAGAGAGCTGGAGAGGAGCTTTTTATGAGAGCATGGAGTGTCAGGACAAGGGGAGGTGGCTTCAAGCTGAAAGAGAGTAGGTTTAGATTGGATATTAGGAAAAAAATTCTTTAGTGTGAGGGTGGTGAGGCACAGGCTGCCCAGAGAAGCTGTGAGTGCCCCATCCCTGGAAGCGTTCAAGGCCAGATTGGATGGGGCTCTGAGAAAAGTGGTCTGGTGGAAGGGCAGGGGGGATTGGATCTTTAAGGTCCCCTCCAACCCAAGCCAGTGTATGATGATGCATTGTTGAACTCTGGCCTGCTTTTATGAAAAGCAGTGAAGCAGGTGGAGAGGACTCAGAACCTGTCCTGCTTCCTGATAAACTTTTGGTTATGATTTTAATGTTTATGATTTTTATGTTTTACTCTTTCTGGAAGAGTATCTGCACACGAGTCTGTTGTAAATGGGTGAAACTGCTCAAAAATAGGGCACAGGGCACCAACCCAAGCCCCTGGCTGCTGCCAAGTATCCTTGATTTGCAGTGCTGCTCCCTGTGACCTGCAAAGGGACAATTCCCAGCCAACCACTCCCCTTCACAGCCTGACGAGCAGCTCAGTGACTTGGCATTTATCACAGGTGAGTTGCTTTTCTCCAGGCCCCAAGGCACAGCTGAGGGGAGAACAGCAAGGTTTGGGATCTCTTGGGCTCAGGGATTCTGAGAATGCCATGGAAGTGTGTGTGCTGGGAATGCAGCCTGTGCTTTGGCTGTGTGACTCCTCAGAGAGCACCTGTGTGTGCTCCCTCTGTTCTTCCCCAAAGGCAATCAGAGCAGACACAAAGATTCTGTTTATTGGGAGTGTCTTCTCGAAATGCTGCAGGTTTCCCTGAAGAGAAGGCAAAAGCATTTCTGTGGAGGCACCATTGTTTCTGCTCAGTGGGTGGTCACAGCAGCTCACTGCACCCTGGACAGGTATGGATGCAGTAGGAATTCAGGAGCAGGCTGCAGGTGCAGGAAAACACGGATTGGAAACGTGTGGGCTGTAGCATCTCTTTGTGGTGCTCACTTACGGGTGCTACCCTTTTATTTCTAACCATTATTTTCCATGTTTTAACTGAAAGGGAGAGAAAACCCTTTGAACATCTCAAAATAATAAATAAACTTACAGAGTTTGGCAAAGACTGGTTTTAGAAGTCTATGTAAAAAAAATAATTTGAAGCAGAATAAAAAGTTTATACTCATAGCTTTTGTGTTCCCTTGCTGCACAGGTGAAGTGGTACCAGGAGCCCTAAAGCAGGATTCACTGTGGTTTCATGGCTTTTTTTAATAAACTCAGAATCCTAGAGAGATTATCTTGGTTTTTTCTGTACTTTCCTATGCCCAAATCTTCCCTCCTCCTTCAAAAAGCAGCGTGTCTAAACACTTTTAAACACAGGAAGAAGGCCTGGTTCCTTAGTGGACCACCAAACCATGGTCAGGTCTGTAGCAAAATGATTTTTCTTCTCAGTCCTTTTCATGCCCCAATTCCTACTACAGGGCTCACTCAGCTCCTGCTGGCTGTATGTATTAAGTGCTCTAAAATCTGAAGAAGAAAGGTATTGGGTGTCAGAAGTAATAACTTCTCTATTTAAAAACAACTCTATTTTTTCCTTTCACATTGAAGATTGATAAGCTGAACTCTTATTTTCCTATTCCACAGGAACCTACTGCAATATTTGCATGTCACTGCAGGAGAGCACGACTTGAGGCTCAAGGAGAACAGTGAGCAGACACTGCCTGTCAAATCTGTCATTCAGCACCCAAAGCTTGACTCCAGAACTCCAATGAACTATGACATTGCCCTTCTGAAGCTGGATGGCACCTTCAACTTCAGTAAGGCCACAGTTAGCTGTGTTCTTCTTCTCCATGAGGAAAAAGTTATTGTTCTTTGCATGCAGAAGATAAATTGTCGACATGAGATTAATTTTACAGATTAAACAAAAATAACAATACTCTTTTTTTTTTTGTTAAAAACTCCCTAACACTTAAAAAGGAAGCTTTTTGTAATTATTCTTTCAAATACTTACCAGTAAAATTCATGTCTATGTGTGGCAGGTTCCTCAGTTTTGCCAGCATGTCTTCCTCACCCAGGTGAAAAGTTTGAAGCAGGATTTATCTGCACTGCTTGTGGCTGGGGCCGTTTAAAGGAAAGTAAGCCACTCACATTATTATTTTTTTTTTTCTGAAACTAAGAGCTTGATTTCACAGGCCAGAGCCAGACCAAAAGTACCCATCAAAGGGTCTGAAGAATTGTAATCTCAAAATGAGATCTTTGCTTCTATGCCTACCTGTGAATTACCTCAAAACTGGTTACCACAAAATCTAGACCTGCATTTCAATTTTAAAACATTTTGGAATTTTTCAAGTAAAACTGCTTGTATACACAAACCTGGATGTTTGCCAAAACATGCTTGTAAGCACAACATGGCTTGGAGCAAGTTCCCAGCCAATTTTTGTGGTGTATTGACAGTGACATTAAGTTTGCCTTCCAGCTTTTCTTATGAACATTTATTTGTGTTTCAGATGGACTGCTCCCCCAGGTCTTGTACGAAGTCAATCTGCCAATCCTAAACAGCAGGGAGCGTTCAAGAGCACTATCAACTTTAAAGAAACCCATCCAAGGTGACACCATAATGTGTGCTGGATTTCCAGATGGAGGAAGAGATGCCTGCCAGGTCAGCTGAACTGAGGGCCCTGTGTGCTTAGGAGTGTTTCTCAGAAGCTCTGTGTGCCAAAGTAAATAAATACCCTGTAAGATGGGAGGTTTGGATGTATGAATTCTTTCATAAGTTCCCTATGGGGCAATGTACTTAATTACATGATTCCATATTGATTATTGTATGGGTTGTAGGACAGGTTCCTGAGAGCAATTTTGCAATGCACCCCAGTGCAATAATGCTTAGGGCTTTCTAACTTCAGAACACTTGATAAATTAATTAATGTTGGACAGATCCTGAGGACAAAAGCAGAAAGAATTGGATTACAGGAAGGAGAGGATGTGGGATAAAGGTTAAGTGATTGTTCCTCACCCCTTTTTTACGTGCTCAAACACGTCAGAGATGCACCCATGAGGGAATTAATCTGTCTCTCCCCCTCCTGACAATCCTCAATAAACACCATAAAATCGTGTGTGTCTTCACTGTTCTTTTAAAGACAACTGTCCCCTGTGATGCAGGTTTTTAGTAAGACACAAAAGAGACCTCAATAAACTCTTTAAGGCTTGCTCAGTTGCACAAGCCCAGGCTCCTGGGATTTTGCTTGGCTTTTTCCAGGGAGACTCCGGAGGCCCCCTTTTGTGTCGAGGCAAGCACGGTGCCTGGACTCTTGCTGGTGTCATCTCCTGGGGATGGGATGTGCCCGTGGCTGGATAAGGAATGAGAAGAAGAAACATTACAACAGAGGATTCCCAGGAATATTTACAGACCTCAGCGTGGTGCTTTCCTGGATTCAGGAGAACATGAGTGCTGGTAATTAGGTCTCCACAGTAATGTGTCCCTCACTTGGGACAAATCTCCTGTCCCAGAACATTTTATTTAGTTTTATCTTTTTTCAGGATTCAGCACTTACACGTTTTCCTGTTTCTTGGCAAAGCACTGTAGCATTTCACAGTCCCTTGAAGTGTATGGTACTGTCTGCCAGCTGTCAAAACCAAATTGAGAGCATTGTAGATGTTTGCTTCTCTTCCACTTTGCCTCCTACTTGGACCCTTTTTTTTTAAAGAATGGTCCTTTTATGCAGCTAGCCAGTTAGCATGGTTTTTTAATTTTTTAGGTTTTTTCTTTAGTGGAAATTCACCAGCTGAAAGTGTCAGAGATTCCTTATGCACTTCTTTGAAGTCACTTGTCATTTTTCTTGGCTAAAACATGTTAGATCAGACATTTGACAACATGGGGACAAGTAACACTCAGAAGTGCTTTTGTTCACTCTTCCCAAAAGGCCTTGAATTCCCTCTGTGCTGGGGAACAGTGTGACCATCAGCCACCACTTCCAAAGTCATGGAGCTGGAGATAAAAATGGCAGGGGTGAACTTCGCTGAGAGTATTAAGAAACTGAATAGGTATTTTCTTCTACGTTGGGCTATTTTTGTTAAAGGGTTTTGGAGACTGTTAAGACACAGAGAACTGAAAAACTGAGGGAGGGTTATTTAAGAGGTTTACTCAATGAGAAGAAAAAAAATTGGGAGGGGAAACTCAAAATTTCCTATTAGAAACCATCTTCAACTGGTGATGCAAAGAAGGAACCCCCATAATGTGTCAGAGAAAAATGAAAAGGGTTTATCTTCTGGAAAAGTGCTGCCCAGACTGGGTAGTGACCTGTCAAAGGATGGTTCATTCTGGTAGTGGCTGCTCCAGAACTGTTTATTCCAATGTCAGCATTGCCTGAACTTGCAATTTTATTTTGGTTCCAAGCCCTGGTTTACTGTAGGCACTGTGTCCCCAAAAAGCATTGGGATTTACCTCAGTGCCAACTGTACAAAATTGCCATTTCACATGGACAAAAGTAAATCGTGAATATGAAGCTACAGTAATTTATTCTTCTTTTTCTATCCCCTTCCCTATCCCTCCTTTATCAGATCTGAAAGTGAAAAGCTCCACAGGTGAGTACACTACTTTTCCCCAGTATCTTCTATCTATGTTAGAGCATAAAAAGTCCCCCCAAATAGTTGTTTATATAATTTATAAAGGAAAAAACATGAAGGAGCTTGACTCATTAAAACACTTTAACATGTATAATTTAAATAGATACGTTTTTCCTCCTGGTTCTGTGAAAAAAAAAAACAACCAAACAAAAAAATTTTTGTAAGGTTTTATTTATGTATTGGTGACTTAATTAAAAGAAAGGATTTTTCCTTAAGACAGCTACATATATAAGGCCGTATTTTTATCGAAATACAAATAAAATTAATGGGAAAAATTCAGAACAGAACCTCCAGTAATGCATGAAAGCTAGCTAGTGAAGTTTATACTGTATAAAAATGTCTATTCTATAAAGGAATGTGAGGTAAATTAGTAGTACTTTTGCACAGTCTGGGGTGACTCTATTTACTTGTCTGTGTATTTCTGAGAATAAAATGCAAAAAAAAAAAAAGCCCCATGAAACCTAACACCAAATGTAACATGTTTTAAATTTAGATCTTCCATTGATTCAGCCATGTGAATGTTCATCCTGTTCATCTAGGTACAAGTTCATGCAAGGATAATGGGAACGAGTCTTGTGAACTAGACCATAAAACTTTAATTTTAGTAACCTAGAGTGAGATTTCTCAGATGATGAATGATGGGCACGCTGTCAGTTAGTGTAGACTTGCTTTGGCCAGGGAGAACTGGGTATTTAAGAGCTGTTTGTGGCTTTTTGAAAGTTTTTACTGGTCTTCCTGGGATGCTGCAGGGGAAATAATCTTATTAATACTTGACTCCTTAAATTTGTTGACATATATGTAGTTGTTGATAAATGTTGCTTTTACTGGGTTGCCTTGCAAACAGAAGGAAGGGCAAGAGGAGATGATTTTTGTAAGTTATTGTGTTTCTGCTGACACTTGGCTGGAGAGGGAAGCTCCTGCTTCTTCTATTAAAGTGTTTTTAACAGCACACTGTACAGTTGCAAAAGTCTCCTGCTGTAACATAACTAAGGGAATTATTACAAATGGGCTGCCATGAACACTTTTGTTATGCTCTGGGGTATCCATTTTTCCTCAGAGAAAATTATTTGTACTGAAATCTTCATGTAGCCAAGAGTTTCTTTCAGGTAAAAAACAAGCACTGCCATTTTTACAAAAAAATGATAGCCTATTGGCAAGGCTTCATTCTTGCTCCCAGATTATGGGGTTTAAAGCTGATTTACCATAATTCCAAATAAAAGAGAGAAGAGAGAAGACACAGCATCAGTCTGCCAGCAGAAACGAAGTACTTTGGCAAAATGTAAACTTACTCCCTATTTCCCTGCTCTGTTTGTTCAAGTTAAAGACTTTGCTTCTGTTCCCTACCATAATCCCTCCCTAAAATATATAATATCACAAGTTTTCTAATCCATGAGAGACTTCTAGGGCAGTAGTAGTGCATCTTACAGTGCTGGACTTGCATTTACTGAAAACCGAAAGTATTTCCAGCATCATTTTGCTTCCCGCCCCACCTTCAGTCTGACATCGCTAATATGTTTACACTTTGCCACAGAACAGCTGAGCAACCCTGTCTCACAATATCCTCCAGACTTTTGAGCTTTTTGGTGGAACAGCTGATTGCCTACATGTCAAGCCTGATTCCTTCTATGATGTTTTAACCCACAGTCTTTTGTAGTGTTCAGGAGGGCAAACTCGGCAACAGTGAAGGGGAATTACATTTTCCTGGAGGGCCTGAACAGTTCTATCAAAACCACCAGAAAGTAGAGAAAACACAATCTTGCCCCAGAGAATATTCCCCATATAATCGTAGGTTTTGGGGTGGTTTTTGTTGCATTTTTGTGAATGGGAACTAATTTCTTATTCCAGATTGTGTATATGGACTCTCTCTGTGCCAGAAGGGAATTACATATGGCTTCATTTCTCCCACTTTGATGTGGAGCCAGAAACATTCTGTGACTATGATTCTTTATCAGTCTATTCAAAAGATGACAGACTTGTGGGTGAGTTGTTGCCCCCTTGTTCTTTGAAATAATCCTTCAGGTTGGAAAAGACCTTTAAGATCTATAAACTGTCAGAGCACTCTTTATTCCTACAGCAAGTGCACCCAGTGAGGTGTGGTGGTTGGTTATGTTTCACTTGCATTTGCTTGATTGATACATTGAGACATAGGATCTGAAATGTAAGAGTAAGAGTGTGGGAAGAGAAGAGGTTGGAAAATGCCTGGTAGGGAACTGTATCACATTTCTGGTGTCAATGATGTTCAGTTTTTAATACTGCGAATCTGTTTGGGCTAATGGATCAATAGGGAAAGTAGAGGGATGAATAGGAAATTTCTTTTTCATCTTCAAATTTTTATAGCTAAGTAATAAAAATGGTACATGCAAGTTTTCTCAAGTAACTAAAGGCCTTAAACAGGGATTATTCTCTAATACTATGTTTCAGGGAAATTCTGTGGAGGAGATCTTCCATTACCTATTTTGATTGGCTCCAACAGCATAAGACTGAAATTTGTTTCTGACAATGACGATTATGGAACTGGTTTTTCCATTACCTACAAAGCTCTTACACCAGGTATTCTTCCTGGTAAGTCTAAGCCAAGTAATGTGCCTGCCTTCACTCTTGGGTGGTGACCTGAAAAAAAAAATGTCAGGAGAAAATAAATCAGAGGAAACTCCTGTGGTATTTCTGTGTGGATGATGCTTTCATGGGGGGCCTTGAGGGAGGCAGCTGAGGCTAAAACACCTCATGGAGAATTGCTTTTGGTTTTGCTGTGCACGGCAGTTCACCATCCCTAGGGATGGGCCCAGGGGCCACCTGCTGAGTCTTAAACAAACTCCTGCTGCTCCTGTTCCGGCAGCATTTCCAGCTGGTTCTTTCCTTTCCATTTTTGTCTTCCTGGGTTTCCAGATGCTGGCTGTGAGTCCCTAGCTGTCCTTTTTGAAGAAGGAGTGCTAGAGAGTCTGCACTACCCAGAGCACTACAGCAACATGGCAGACTGTCAGTGGATTATCTGTGCTCCAAAGGACCACGTAGTCAAGGTACAACATGAACCCTTCTTGTGTCTGCAGGATGGAAGTGGGCACCACTGAGTTAACAAGAAATTATGCAGCTAAGGACAAACAAGATCAAGCAGCATGAGCGTGAATAATGCTGATGGATGCAGTTAAGAGGAATCACTTTCCATCCCAAAAGACAGATAGGTTTGGATTTGTCCTTTAGGTTATGGTAAAATAGGATTTCCTGGGTTAAATTTTATCATGACAGATCCTGCTAGAAAATTGAATATTTATGTATCACCTGGGAGAGGTCTGAATGTCACAGAAACCAAACCTTGCAGGAATCACTCAGAATACTAAAGACCCTGTAGATCTTTAAATTTTTTCCATATGATTTTCACAATAAGTTTCACTCTTCCATTTTTTTTACTTAAAGTTTACATACCTGTCTTTTGAAGTAGAAGAAAGGGAAAATTGCTCCTGTGATGCTGTGACTGTGTATGAAGATGTGGGAAAAGAGGAGGAAATCGGTTTGACTTTTGATTTTTTATTTTGAGGATGATCTATTTCTTTACTAGCCCTGTTGTCCAGCCTCAAATCAAGTTCTAGAGTATCAGGATATTATATGTACTAGTTTTGGTACCTTGAAAAATGCTTGCAGGTATTGCTAATCCTTCTCAACCTACAGAGGCAAAGCCACGTTGAAGAGAACCATTTTTGAGTGTTTAAATTCTGTGTGAAATGCAGTTCTGAATTAATGAAAATGAAGAAAAGACATAGCACAGTAATTTGGGTTTATAGTAATGATGACACACGAAGTACCCAAGACCTCTCCTTTTCAGAATCCAGTTGTTCTTCACTCCAGAGCATGTAATTTTTATCGCTTGGTTTATAGTGAAAGAGAGGAAGGCCTATCCCAAAAACCTGTTTTCAGCATTTGCTTGAAGCTGGTGCTTATATCAGGGAAAATCAGGCAGCTGGGGTGTTTCACTGTAATGGCAACATGTGGGTGCTGCAATAGACTTGTGAAATGATGCCAGAGACTCTTTGTTCTGATGAGGTAACTGCTGAACAAGGACAGGCTATCAGGAAGAATAAAACAGTCCTTCAGCCTCAGTCTGCTTACCTCTTGGTCATGGTTATTTTTTACCTTCCTGTTTGAGAGCTGGAATATACAAAATATTGTGCACCCACTGTTGAAATGGAGAAGGATTAAAAAGTACCTGTTAATTTGTGGTGAGCCTTTGCTTTCTCATTTTTAGCTAAGTCTTGTGGATTTGCCCTACCAGCACCTGTTCTAAGCTCCTCTGCTGTGATGCTGGTTGTCTTCAGCTCTGATGAAACAGAGACCTTTGGAGGATTCCGAGCTACAGCCTCCTTTGTTCATGTAACAGGTAATAGAAGAAACTTGGGAAAATGACTCCTTGGGGCAGCACAAAGGGCTCCTTAGTGAATTGACTGCTCAGAATTATTTTGCTCTAGGAGAGTCTCATCTAACAAATTGTTTCAGTGAAAAAAGTGGATTGTGACCCTCTTAAGGCATTAAACAAAGGCCTATCGAATGGTGAAGACAAACAATGAATCTTTGCAAAACCAGAGAGTTTTGTTTGTGGTGCATTTGAAACAGCACTTTACTACTGTAACAGCCCAGATCCCTACAACAGAAATCTATTCCTTCTGCAAAAATAAATAAGGTATCAAAAGTGATTCTATAATACAAATATTACTCAAGACACCCTGCTAACACACTCACCACCCTCATTTTCTAGATTTAGATACTTTGAATTCAACTAATGAAGATTTTGAAAATACGGAAATTACTGAAGAAGAAATACAAGTTGTAACAGGTGAGACAACCTGAGTTATACTTACTCCATGGGAAGAGAGAGTACCTTTTGGACTATAAATTCTTCAAATTCTTAATGGTTGCAGTTGGCACAGATTTTTTTAGTAAGATATTTTGAGGAAATAAAAAGATGCACAGTGACGTTTACATGCTTTGGCTTTAGCAGAACCTAATTTTTCTTGTCTCCTTCATCGTGCTAAGCCATGTACAGCAGTAACATTTCAGTTTGTATGTCAGTTTACACCTACTTCCTTTGGGGAAAACAGCTGCAAAGACTACAGGGTAACTGAAAACAACAACCAGCATTTTAGAGCTGCCCTTTTTTCCTTTAGTACTCTATGGAGAATGGGATGAGTCCCTGTTCATTGTAGCCTTGAGGCTAAAACTTCTGAAGGTAAGTGGTAGCTTTCATCTTGGTGAAGCCCCGTTTTTGTTTAGGCCACCAACTCATGGTGGCCTAAACATTTGGATCCTATTTAATGAGGGAAGGTGGAAGATTTAGCAAAAAAGGGGGAGGTGGAGCTTGAGAAACTGTGGGGTAGCCCTTAACTGGAACGTTCTTTACTTCTCCAAATCTTAGCCTCTAAAAGCTTCTTGGAACATCAGTGCTTTGTGTTTCAGAGGGTGTTTGTGGGATGCCTTCAGATCAGCCCAGGTTCATCTTCAGTAGGATAACTGGAGGTGAAGAAGCTGTACCATACTCATGGCCTCGGCAGGCCAGTGTACAAATTGCAGATGAGCACATCTGTGGAGGAGCAGTTCTTGCCAAAGAATGGGTTGTCACAGCTGCCCACTGCCTTAATTCCAGGTAAGTACACTGGGATGAGCCCTCCCCTGGGAATGTCTGTAACTCACGGTGTGTCCCTGCAGCCTGCTGGTTCTGTCCAGGCTGGCTGGCACAGGTTTGGTTACACCTATTTACACCTTACACTGGCTCTGGATTCTTCTGCTCCACACACATTTTAAGATTCACAGGTTTCAAGACTGCTGTTCTATCAGCCTGACAATGGACATTTTTTTTCCCTTAGGAAAGCACACAGAGACTTACGGATGGTGGTAACAGGACTTCATGATCTTACAGAGCAAGAGTACAGACAGGTACCATGTGTTCTGCCCAGTAATGAAATACAAATCCATCTTGCAAAATAGTTTTTGTAAATGTAAATGCAACTCCCAAATTGTCCATGTGCAGCAATCTAACAGCCTGCAGGCTGATCCTAATCTATATTTACACAACAGCTTTTGTGTGACGATCAACACAGTGTGCCTTCACTGAGCTCTGAAGCTCAGTGTCCCAGAGGATGTGGGAGTGAGAAGTGTATTGTCTCTGTATTCACTGGTGACTGTCACCAAGACAGAAATAATTGGGGCACAAGTTGCCACTTTGCTCACACTGGATAAACGGTTTTCCAAGACTCTCTTCCTACCCTTGCTGGATGGAGTTTTCTGCACGTTCCCTGTTCCATGTCACAGATGCATAATCTTAAGACTTGTTAGTATCAGAAAGCTGGTGGTTTCTGGAGCTGCTTTTAAATGTGTTCTCCTCTTAAGGCATCTTGGAAATTTATAAAACTGAAGTTGCTTCCAGCCTCACATTCCCAAGTCATTCAGAAAATGTCGATGTCTTTGCTTTCCTAGAAAAGGTCAGTCAAGCAGTGTATTGTACACCCAAGTTTTAATGAGACCACACTGGACTCCGACATTGCCCTACTGCAACTGGCTGAGCCCTTGGAACTCAACCCCTCGGTGTTCCCAGTGTGCCTTCCTGACAAGGAGGAGGTGCTGCAGCCCTCGAGGATGTGTGTGGTCACAGGGTGGGGTGCACCTGAAGCAGGTATGCAGTCTTTGCTGGCTGGGCATGTTGTAGCTGTGTTTTAAATACCACATTCTGTGTTGGAACAGTCCTTCTGTCTACACATTAGTTTTTGGAGAACAGGCATGCTAAAAAGTTTTCACTTGTGTAAGCTCAGCTAGACATGAAGGGACATGGGTGGGAGGAGAGAAATCAGACAATTTAGACTGAGACCATTTGAAAAGGAGAGGAGTAAAGCTTCCTTCTGGAACCACTAATTCATGCCTCTATTGGATGATGTGTTTTAATTCAAGACAGAGAAAATGGGAAAAAACTGCAGCAGCTGGAAGTCCCCATCCTGGCACTTGACATTTGTCAGAGCTATTACATAAAACTTCCCAAGAAAGTGACCCAGGGGATGATCTGTGCCGGATTCCCTCTGGAAGAAGGCAAGGACTCCTGCACAGTAAGTTGCATCACCCCTGGGATATGGCCAGATGGGTTCTAGAAAGCGGAGTGTAAAACCTCCCAAAGCTGTTTTCTTACAAACAGGCTGTGGTGATCTACAGTGAGAGACTCCTCAGCAGTCGGATTCTAATCACCCATATTACAAAAAGAGCTGCTTCCCTTGAACAAAAGTTGTGTCTTTCTATGTCTTTTAAAAACAGAGACCCCCAAGCACGTGAGCAGCTGGGCCCTCTCCTTGCTGACTGATAATTTAAAAACAGAAGGAGTGATGTTGGCTCATGACAGGGTTCCTTTGTCCTTGTGCAGGGCGATTCTGGAGGCCCATTAGTTTGTCCTTCAGAAGATAACTCAGGATTTTACACCCTTCATGGAATTACTAGCTGGGGCTTGGGATGTGGAAGGAAGAACCACCCAGGAATATACACCAATGCTGGGTTTTTTGTTGACTGGATCAAGAGCAATATTAATAGTAGTGGTATGTATTAAAAAAACCCAACCAATTAAATTAATCCTTTTGCTATTGCTAGATGTTTATCTCGAGGTCTTTTCCAGGGTGCCATTTTCATATTTGGATGTCCAGCACTTCCTGAGATCTTGGCTGTTTAAAATATCCCTAGCTGAATGCCCAGAAACAGACAAATCTAAATCAATAGTAATTTCTGAAAATCTTATTTCTTCCCGCTGTATTATTATTCCACTCTCTACTGCATTTCTTGTGTGGATGAATGTTTTCCTTACAATGGCTTTGCAGCTTCATTTCTCAGGGTTGGGAGAAGTAGAGAAGCATGAACTGACAGGTGATGGCAGCTGAGTCCACTTTGGCAAGTTTACAGCCAGTCTTTATTGATGATCTTTGCAAAGTCTACTCTGTGTCATTTTTCTTCTCTTTTTTTCAGATCTCCCATTTCCATCATGTGACTGTCAAAAGGACAGTACTGGTGGATCCCATTGTGAAACACTTTCAAAGCACAAACGTCATTGAAAACAAAATTTGGTGGGAGAATCTCAGTTTGTGATTGATGAACAGAATCCAGAGTAGCTGGTACTTACCCTCCTGGTGAATTTACTGCTGATTTACCTGGACTGAGACTTTGGCTGTACACGTGTGTTGGAGCAGTCACAAGTTACCTGCAGGTTTCTGACACTGTTAATTCATCTTAAAAGGAAAACCAGGGAAAATAAGCCACATGAGCCAAGCATGTCCTTGAATGTAGTGCTGGAGAGTATAAAATACTGCAGGATATTTTTAATGCAGTTTCTGATTTTACAAATTGTGTGTTGTTTAAACAAAAGTGTTTGAAAAGACAGGTGTTACAGGCCAAGGGACCATGCAAGAACTGACAGCTATCCTAACTAATATATGCATTAACTTGTAAATAGCAGTTGGTTTGATGTCCAAAAGGCTGCTTACACAAAAATCTGTGCTGACAGGCTCCAAGTAGCCTTGCAGACCCTTCTGCTCTCAGCTTTAGTGTCTAAAACTAGATCAGTAGGATAGGACAACAGGTAGCACAAGAATAATCCTCCTTTGACTCCATGGTCCAGATAATAACTAGAATGTAAAAGATGTCATTTAGTTTCTGTTGACATTAATGGCAAAAATATTTAGAGAGTTTTTCCCCATACAAGCATTTGGTGCCACTAACCATCTTTTTTTTTATTGTATTAGTTTTGAACTTATGTTCTTTGGGTTTTTTTAAACCTTTAATTTTATTCTGTAGTTGCAGAAAGAATAATTTCACTGCCTTTATTCTCAAATGAACAAGGTAAACATTTTTCACCACTTTCTTCACTTTAAAGTTTGGGGCAAAAGCCCACAAAACATTGGGCATGAGTTTTTTGTGAAGCTATGAAAATACTTAGGAGTGGAAGGACTATGGGCAAATTTGGATTCAGTGATTCAGATTAACAGCTGTGTTACACTATTGATAGAGTATGCTTGTTCCAGCTTTGATAAACACTCTGAAGAGATCTTTGGAGAGCAATGGTGGGAATATATCCTTTGTAAATTTTTATAGTAGAAGTCTGTTAATATTTAGTTGTGGTGGAAGTTGCCATTAGCTGACTGTATCAGTTTATGCTGGGAGCAGATGTGTGTTATCTCTTGGCTGCTATCCTGTTTTGTTTAACAGGAACAAGGTGACTTCTATCTGTTTATTAATTTAAGACAAGGATTTCAAGTGGATGTGTTCAGAAAAGCAAAAAATGTGTGGGGAGAACTACAAGCGGTATCAGCTGTGCTGATATTGATATTTATCAGCAGTGGTTATATGCTGATAAACTGGTATCTCTTACAAAAATTCCTGTCTTGAATTCTGTCTTAAAATGTCTGGTTTTGATTTGATTGTTAGGGTTACTACCTTTTTGCTTGGCTGCTTGATGTTGACCCTTTGTGTTTCTCCTAGCATGATTTTACAAGGAGCCTTTGTTTGTTGCATCTTTTTAGTCTCTTGTAAGGTGCTGGTACCTTTTAGCAATAATGTGAACTGTTTTCTGATGCAAATGAAATCTGATTAAAAAAACCCAAAAACAACAAAACAAACCAAACAACCAACCAACCAAA
The DNA here is from genome assembly GCA_013398055.1 of Ifrita kowaldi. Taxonomy (NCBI): domain Eukaryota; kingdom Metazoa; phylum Chordata; class Aves; order Passeriformes; family Cinclosomatidae; genus Ifrita; species Ifrita kowaldi. The sequence goes on from VZRS01014847.1 coordinate 991,090, forward strand.
CAAAAACCAAACAAAAAAAAAGTTCAACGGGGCTCATGCAGTGGGACTCTATTTTAGTTTTTAGGTGAGGATCTGTGACCGTAGGTTGTCCTGTTTGGCTCTGGAATGGTGTGCTCGTGGTGTCCTGCCCTCTCTTTGCTCCTCTGCCTGTGGAGATAACACAGGCCATGCTTTTCCTGACTCACTTCCCACTTGACTCTGCTCAAAAGGACATGACAACCCCATTCTCATTGGATCTTCCCGGTTTTCTTTTCGCCCAGCTTTGTTTCCCTTGCACTTTTCGAGAAGAGGCACGAGGGCAGGTTTATTTCTCATTTAGGAATCCATTTATTGCCGTGCATGGGGTGCACAGAAATACCGCTATTTCTTCATCTGAAGTGACTAGTTCGACTTTGGGGCCCTCCCTTTCTTTTTCCTCACAGAAAGGATTGTTAAGCATCGGAATGGGCTGCCCAGGGAGGTGGTGGAGTCCTCATCCCCGGAGATGCTTAAGGAAAGACTGGATGTGGCACTCACTCAGTGCCATGGTGTGGTTGACACGGTGGTGTCCGGTCACAGGTTGGACTCGGTGATCTCAGAGGTCTTTTCCAAGCGAATCGATTCTGTGAAATCAGGAATGCGGCTCCTGGGGCAGCCTGACCCGCCCAGCCTGAGGGCGGACCGAGCCTCCCACCAGCTGCCCAGCTCCAGCCCCCACCCTGCCCCAGGCGGGACCGGGAGGAGGGACCGGGAGGCGGGACCCGAGGAGGAACCGGGAGGAGGAACCGGGAGGAGGAGCCGGGAGGAGGAACCGGGAGGCGGGACCCGAGGNGCTTGCGGTGAGGGGCCGGGCGGGCGGCTGGGGCTGGGCTGGGCCGTGCCGTGCCCTCACCGCCGCCGTGCCCTCACCGCCTGCCCTTCTCCTCCTCACAGGGAGCGCCTGTGGCCATCGCCGTGGCCGTGGTAGCGGCGTCAGCCCTGCTGCTGCTGCTGCTCCGAGGGACGGCGCGGAGGCCGAGCGGCCCCGTCACGCTGCAGGACCCGCTCGCCAAGTACCCGCTGCGGCTGCTGGACAAGGAGGTGACCGCGGCTCCGAGGGCTGTGGGGCATCGGGGCTCTGAGGGCAGTAGGTCCGCTGGCCTGAGGGGCTCTTGGGCATCGAATGCCCAGAGCAGGGCACAGAGCCCCCCTCCCAAAGGATGGCTGTGACCCCTGCAGCCGCCCTGTGATGCTCCCAGGGTAGGGCAGGATGCGTAAAAAGCGTTTATGCCGCGCTGCGAGCTGTGGTTACCCCATGCTTTGCATGTTTAAGTCGTGGCTGTGTTTCTCCCTCGATTCCTGTCTGGGTGCACCAGGAGAAGCAAGCCCGGCAGCCTGCGCTTCTGCACGCCCTGTCTTGCCTGGTCTTTGGCCACAGACATGGAATGTGCTCACTGGCTTTGGGCACAGCGTTTCCTGATTTTATCTGTGTAAAGGCGCTGTAGGGATTGTGCAGGCAGGCAACAGTCACTCCTTGTGGAAGTAAAGAGGAGAAAGCTGCTTCTACAACTCCTGATTTATTTAGACTTTACTTTTCAAAGCCGTTTCTCTGTCCTTTCCCAGCATTTGGCTTGCATGCTAACAAAGAGAGCAGGCTCACTAAAGCATATTGTGTTGAGAAGAGTTTGAAATTCAAAGTAGTGGTGATGCTGACCTCATTCTAACTTTGGTTTTTTAGGAAATCAGTCATGATACTAAAAAATTCAGATTTGGGCTACCTTCAACAAATCATATATTAGGATTACCTGTAGGTAAGTATTGGAAACAATTATTTATATTTCTGATTTCTCATAGTTCTTGGACTTCTGACTGTTTGGGAATTTAAGGCTCAGCAAAGCAAGGAGCTGAAAGCTGCATCTGAATACTGCTGTCTCAGGGAGGAATGTCAGGTTTCCCAGAGGGTTGTATTTCTGATCTTTTGTGTGTGCTTTGTCCAGGTGTGTGGTGTAGATTAGAAATGGAGCAGTGGAACTGAACTGAGCCTGATGGAATCCATCACCAGTCAGGATATAAGCAAGAGTGGTACCTGTCAAAGCTTTTTCATATTTCTTATTTGCATTCTACTTCCATCTGGTCCCCTCAGTCTGTTGGTAATTGCCCTCATGGTTTTGGCAAATACAGTCATGCTTGTAAATGAGAAGCTGTGCTGCCTGGGAAGATGTTGAAGTATTTAGAGCCTTTTCTGTGCATGCACTTACCTTTGAATTACACACACTTCCATGCATCTGGAGTTCTGCAGTATGAATTTCAGCCTAGGATTGGCCTTCTTTTCTGAACCCTTGAACACTGATAGCTCTGAACCTTGGACCTTGAATCAATGATAATCTCTGCAGGGGAAGGTCTCTCTCCCTGATCTGCAGATGTGGATCTGTTTGTTCTGCCCTGTTTGGCAGTTCCCTGTGCTGTATGACAAGTGTCAGGGTCATCCCATTCCATGCTGTGACTGTGTCCTTGCATGGTGGCTGTCTTTCTCCAAATTCTCTTCTGGCTTGGATGGGAAAGAGTAATGGAACTGTCTGAATTAACTAGAAAAATGATAAACCAACTGAGATGTGCCCTGCAGTGCTTGTGTTTATCCAGATTCATTCTTAAGAGTTTAGGAATAAGATCCTGAAACTGTATGGCCATATTACTTCCTGGGAGATTCCTGCTGTGTGCTGAAAAAAGAGAATAAACTGCACATTTCATACAGCATTTATATGGCAATGATTTTCTCTGTCATTGCATGCATAGCAGGTTACAATACCTGCCTTTCTCTCTTGTCCTCCAGGGATGAAAAACATAATCATATTGCAATTCTTTCTCCCCAGGCCAACATGTTTACCTTTCTGCAAAAATCGATGGTAATCTGGTGGTTCGAGCCTATACCCCAGTTTCCAGTGACGAGACAAAAGGTTATGTTGATTTAATTATAAAGGTAAATTTTGTTTTCCTTTAGTACAGATAAGTTGCTAACTGGAAGGAGGACAAGTACTTCATTGTAGTGAAATGGTTTGTTTTGATTTAGTCATCGAATTTCATCTTCTTTCACTCAAATTTCATTAAATTTCGTTTTCATCAGATCTCATCTTTTTCAAAGAGGGTGACTGCATGGCAAACAACTCATTTCACATTGCCCTTGAATAGTAAGTTGTATGCTGTGTATCTGCTGTGTGGCACTGAGGGATGGTAGAGGTAGAGTAGATGGAGAAGAGAATCACTTCCCTGGCAATACTTTAGGAACTTCCCTAATATCTTTTATTTGGCAGTGCATGAATACTGATCTCCCTCCCTCAAGATGCCTGTGCTGCTGCTAATGCTTACTGCTAACTGCTCTAAGCAGAAGACAAGTCAAATCCTTTAAGCTAAGGGATGCAGGATTATCTGATCCCAGGACTTCTGGGTTTCCTAATCCTTTTCTGCGATAGAGTTTGTCCTTGGGCAAAAATCCAGGCTTTTTTTTTTTGCATTCTCTGTTCTTCATGTTACGAGTGTGGTGAATTGTTATGAACTGCTTAATGCTTCTTATGTGCCTTGCAAGCTGAAAAAGCTGTTGTGTGGCTGAGTGTCTGGCAAAGTCTTAGAAGGAAAAGATGCTATTTTCAGAAGGAGCAGCTACAAAAAAGGAGTGACATAAGGCAATAGGGAAATGAGGGCACCAGCACCTAATCTGCCTGCCCCCCATTCCTGTTATCCTGGCTGTTTGTAGGGAGCAGAGGGATATGTGCCCAACAGCACATTTGACTTGTTTTGGCTGTTTCCTGTTCCAAGAGACAACTGAGAGCAAAGAATTGCCTCGATTTCTTTCTCAGGTGCTGAATTTCAGGCCTGCAGTATTGTGTTCTACAGTTTGTAATGCTGTCTGCAGGAAAGTTAGTGGTTGATAACGTGCAAGTAATTTGTTTTTACAGGTCTACCACAAAAATGTGAACCCCAAGTTTCCAGAAGGTGGGAAGATGTCCCAGTATCTAGATAACATGAAGATTGGAGATACCATTGATTTCAGAGGGCCAAATGGACTCCTTGTCTATAAGGGAACAGGTACTGTGACACAAAGGTGGGAGAGAAAAAGGGAGTTATTGGTTACTTTCAGTGGTGTTTTATAAAACTTGACAACTGTAGAGAATCTTTGTTTTTTTAAAGTGGAAAAGAGAAAAGCCACCTTTTCTAGACTTGACCATGAGCCTGTCAGAGTTGATATGATGGGAAAATGTACTTTGTACTTACTTTGTGTACAGAATAACTAATACTTGTCTCACTCCTGGGACTATAGATCTGAAAAAATTGCTATTGCATTAAATTACTGAGAAGTCTACACTGAAAATAATTCCTCAGCTATACAGGTGGACGGAGGTGCTCTAGATGTTTTTTAAGGTAGAGAGGTGCTCTAGATGTTTTTTAAGGTTGTGGCCTAAAATACCCAGTGAGAATCTCAGTGCTGTTACTGAATAACCTGCTGACTGAGAGCCAGCTCCATTTCATAATTAAACCAGGTCTGAGTTGACTATGAGGAAATAAGCTCAGAGAAGTAATCCTCTTGTAGGACACAGGTAAAAGATTTTGCACTGATCTCAGCTGAGAGCAGTTGTGTGCTTAAGTCTCACCCCAGAGGGCCAAGTGCTCAGCACTTCTCTGCATCCTGACCTCCTGTGATCAGCAATCTCCTGATCAATCTGTTACATCTCAGAGGAAGTGAGGGATTTCCAAAAGATTTGCCTTAATTAATTGCTCGGCTCTGGTAATTTATTCCCATGGAATTTGTGTCCATGTTTGTTTGGAAGCTAATGTACCTATAGGCTTCGAATATTTCTTCTAGGTAACTTTCTTATCAAGCCTAATAAGAAGTCTGAAGCAGAGAAAAAGTTTGCAAAGCACCTTGGGATGATAGCTGGAGGAACAGGTAAAACTAATCCCATCATATGGAGTGTCTAGACACTGAAAATGTCTTTATGGATATATGTGAGGACTATCACTGTACCTTAGCAGCAGGGCACTTACACCTGCATTTCTTTTCATTAATTTCTTTTTGTGGTGACAGCACTGAGGCATTCCATGGCTTGAGTTTAGTCCTGGGGAGTAGCAACCTGAGGGTTTGAATATTGATTTACATTGTGACCTCAGAGAACTCACTTCATCAGTGACAAAAAATATTTTAGGACAATGTCTTGAGGGTAAAATGATGTGATAGAGAATGCTGAAGAGAAAAGCCCTGCATGCAAGAATTGTGGGCTTGTTTTGAAACTGTTTGTTATAATAGAAACCCCCAACCTCTGCATGTGGTGTGGATTAGAAATCCAGAGATGTGTAGCCCTGTGCAGACCAGGCTCCCATTGAAGCCTGAAGGAAGGCAGCATTGACATTAAAACTGTAGCCATAGAAAGAAATACCCATTGTATAACAATTTTGTTTTTTAACAGGAATAACTCCTATGTTGCAGCTGATCCGTCAGATCACAAATGATCCTAAGGACTCCACAAAATGTTACCTCCTTTTTGCTAATCAGGTGAGTATTCTGACCCATCTGTTTGTACTTCTTTAATGGCCCACTTGTTTTTGCTGGCCTCTGAGCTTTTTAAACTGATGGCACATGTTTCATACTCTTTCACACTTAGGTGTCTCCTCATAGTTTCACTGTATTTCTGTATTAGGGAATAAATACTGTGATCAGATCCTGATCCCTCTGCTCATCTTACTCCTTCACTGATTTCAAGGAAACAGGATTTGTTTCCACTAATCTGTTTGTACAGTTAACCTTCACCATGCTGGTCCAGGGACATATTTTCCAGGCCCAGGGATAAATTTGCCAAGGTCAGGGACAAATCCAGCTCATTGTGATTTTAGCCTGGTCATTCTAATTGCCATCTTTAGGACTGTGTTTAGGTGGCTGCTATGAAGCCTCACAGTTTGTTGTTCTTAATCTTAATTTACAGAAGCCTGTAAAGATAATAGCTGTCATGGAAGGGGGAAAAACCAAATTACTTTTTTGGTTTGCATAATTTTTATCTCACTGCATTTGTTGTGAATGGGAGATGAGTTCCCGTCAGAGGGCTCCTGGGATGGCTTGGAGCTAAACAGACTCTCATTTTGCAGACAGAAGATGATATATTGCTGAGAGCTGAGCTAGAAGACATTGCCAAGAGGCATCCTGAGCAGTTTGTGCTGTGGTACACACTGGACAGACCTCCGAAAGGTAGGGACACACAGAAAGGCCTTTGCTCATCCCTGTGCAACAGAGGTTCACTCTTGCTCAAGGGGACATCAGAGTAGTATCAAGTGTTCTTGTCTTACACTTTGAGACTCCTCAGAAACAAACCTTACCCCACACCCTGTTTTAAAAAGTGATCTAAACTAGGTGGGCCTTACAAAGTGTGAGCTCACAATTAACCTCAGTTGGGTCAGGCATGTTACTCTGTGCATCTTTTTATGTATTTCAGGTCTTGGGAATTTTCATCAAAAGTTCAGCTCTGTTTTGGGCTGTCTCCCAAATCAGGTTGTGTTAGCATTTTGTTGGCATTAAATTGTTGAATACCTGTAAATATTATGTGCACATCTTTGTTTTGCTGCAGCTCCAGATTAGATTCTGGTTAAACAGAGCTGTCGTGTGTATAGATAAAGGCATCATTTTCCTACCTGACTCACTTCAAATGGCTGATGCATTCAATAATACTACTGCTTGAAATAGTTTAGAATTTCTTTCCTCTTTTAATTTGTTTTCTCTTATCACTAAACTACATGGCAGAACTTTTATTGTCACTGAACTTTGTCACCTCACCACTCTACCTCAAAAAAAAAAAAAAGACAAACTGGAAAAATGTGGTACAAGTCTCAATACCTCTCCCTGCCACTTGGATGACCTCTCCTCACTGGCAAAGCTGATTCACTCGTCCTTTTTATTCCTAGCTGCTCGTTGCTTTATGCTTTATAATTTATTATTTTAAGACTTCCATGTCTTATCAGCCAGATCCATGTTATCTACAGACTTGTTGTCCCTATGGAAGGTGATCACTAGGTTTGAGCTGAGTGAGAAATTTAACCCTCTCCTAGCTTGCAGTGATGGTGCCATAACTTGATTCTTCAGCTACTTGGTGAAGTTTAAAGAGGCTTCAGCCTGTACAGGTTTAAACTAATTGAATTAATTTCTTTGTTGCAGAGTGGAAGTACAGCTCTGGCTTTGTCACTGCAGACATGATGAAAGCCCACCTGCCTCGCCCTGGCAGTGAGACCCTCATTCTCATGTGTGGGCCACCACCAATGATTCAGTTTGCCTGTCAGCCCAACTTGGACAAACTTGGCTATCCCAAGAGCAGTACATTTGCTTATTAAAATTGATATCACCTGATACCTTTTTTGTAAGTACTGCATATTTTTCTACAGTAACAGGTGATGTGCAGCATTTTTGTGTGTGTGTGGTTTTTTTTAACCCCTTGATGTAATTTCTGTGTTTTATAACTTCAGAATTACCTTGTGTATTTTAGTACTAAGAAGTTGAGAATTCATCTTGAGTTGTGTGGAAGTTACTTAGCCTGACCTCTGAAGTTAGTATAAAACATTAATTCTGAAGAAAAAAAATTAAAATGAGAGGACATGCAGATGTATTTGTGTTAAATCATTCCACGGTCAGCAAGAGAGAGGGGAACATTCAGAATTTATTCATAACAGTCAAAAAAATAAGCATTTATACCAGTGTTATGCTAATTATAGTTTCTTACTACATATATTTAAAAAAAGAATGAATTGTTTTGTAGATTGACTATTCACAGCCAAGTTAGCACAGCAACACACTGAGTTGTAAATACAGCACGGAAAGAAATAGGAAGTGTTGTGTTTGGAATATCCCAGGGCTGCTGGAGCAGCCAATCCCATTTGCAGTGCTGTGAGAAGTCTGTTGGCTAATTAACCTGACAAAGTATTTCACATGCCCATGGTACCTGAGCTGGTCACTAGCACTGACTGCATTGCCAGACTGGTACATTTAATACCTTTTATTAAACATTAAACATTTGTAGGTTGCTGATGTGTAGACTTATTTCTCATTCTTCTGGATTTTCCTGGTTTTTTCCATTTTCAGTGATTGAAAAGAATGTGCCTTGATTTTACCATTTTGGACAATAAAATCATGTGTTTAGCTTCTTATGCCTGACCATACAGTGCAGGGTCTGTCACGAGAGAGTCATGATGTGAGAACCAGGATAGATCACGTGTAAAAAAAGCCACAGGTGGCTTTCAAAAAGCCCTTGCTGCATCCTCTGGACAGCCCTGGAGGTTTCCTCTTTATTTGGGAGGGTTGTGGCTAGCAGTGACCTGCCCTCAGGCTATATTAGAACCTAAAGCAACAGCTGCAGCCAGCAAGGAGAGAGTAATGCAAACCAGCCCTGTACAAAGTTCTTTTCCTTATAATTAAGGAGATTTTCTTCTGGCATTTGTCTGTTTACTAAGAGAGCTTGTTAATAGCTCATTAATACAGGAGATATACATGTAAACAGATGCCACAAGTAATTGCTGCTGTAAAGGTGCCAGCTTCACCCTCAGCCCTTCAAAGAGTAAGAGGCTATAGTTCCCTCTGATGCAGTCCTGTCTCGCCCAGTACAACAGCAGCAGATTTATTTTGTCAGGTGTTTTAAGGAAATAAATCATTGTTTTATTCTGGTACTTTCCTGGTAGTCTCAGAGTTACAATTTCCTGCTGCAGTTGTTTTTGCCTTAGGTAAAGATTTGTGAACATGTCAGCTTGTCATGCTAATAAAAGCAAGGGGTTGATGGACAGTATTATATTCCATTCTTCCCATCCTCCAGTGCCCTGACTTAGATAAAAAGAGGGCAGGACATGTGCTAGTGAAAGGGATGAGAGATTGAAATCCTTTCTGGGGACCAGTCTGGCAAGACCCCAGGAGCAGAGAGTGAGCCATTACTGCTGCTCTCACCAGCATCCATCTGAATTTCCAGGTAGCTCTGATTAGCCCCCGTGGTACAATAATGTGTTAATGATTCCTGCACTACAAGTTAATTATAAAAATAAAAAATTACAAAAGATCTCTCATATAACAGTACATCAACATACCATGTAAAAGACAACTGAATAAAAGGGTAAACATTGCCAATCTTGGCTTTCCAGACTCTGGATATGAGTCCACTCCTCTCCCAACACCTGTTTCCTATTACATTATGTGGAAAAACAGCACAGAGCAGAGTTACCTGTAATGTGTGGCTACAACAGGACAATAGGAAATGCTACATGGGAGGTGTCAGGGGCAGAAAAGAGGGAAAGCTTTCCTGCTCCACAGCATCCAGCTGCTCCTGGCCACTCCTGACAGGCATGAGGTATGAGTAGTGATCTTGGTCACACTGAAGCATCATCTCCAGTCTTCAAAGGTCGGTGTTAAAAACCTGCTGTCATTCAGCATTTCATCCTGGCTTAGCAGTGTCTGAAAGAACAAGATGGGAAGGACTGAGGGTGTTTGGTGAGAGGCCTGTGCTCCCAGAGACACAGCTGCAGTGAGATCAGGCTCACGGCAGAGGGGGTGAGAGCCACGCACAATCAAAGGGAATTCCTTCAATACAGGTTTAAATAAACTTTGCTTGAGGAAATTCTTAGAGATTTTGTGTGTGGCATGCAACTCAACTATATTACATAATTCTTCATTATGTCTTTCAGTCATTTTTATTTTTAATAAATTAGCTTCTATGGAATGAAGAAGCAAAAGTGAGGTGTTTTGTTTTCCACAGAGTTTTAGCTCATGTAAATTTTCAAGTGTCTCTACCTCATTCCTGGCCTTTGCTGTGACTGAGGTGGTGGTTACCTGCAAAATTTTTGAAGAATTGTTTTCATTTAAGGGGATGAATATCTGTTATTGGGTCAAAGAGACAGCAGAGTTCATGAAAACTTGAAGAGGCCTAAATGAAGCTTGGTTTCTAGAGCAATTTAAAAGCAGGGGTTTTTTTTTTACTGACTGTCCCACCACGTTCTAGAACAGTGACCCACTTACTCTTAATTAGCACCAGCAATGACCAGCTTTCAGTGAGTTGTAGCAGAACACATTTGTGGCTTTAAAGCAAGAGAGGAAAGAGTACGTACCGTAAGGTGGGTTATGCCTTGGGAAAGAGCCCCTATTTGCATTACTGTGCCTTCTGAGTGTTCCATCTGTAAAAGCAGTCAGGAACTAGTTCAAATCAGACAGTATGTGCAATTTTATTCACTCTACATGCAGCTTTGGGAGGGATCTGTGCCTGGACAAATGAAGTTGGGATAAGTTTAAAAGCTCTTCACCAAAAATGTCTCTGTGCTACAAGGTATGTGAAAATGCATTTTACAATAGGAAGAGTGGCTCCTGATTAAGCAAGGTTGATTCCATGAAACATGGCCTCTAATTCACAAGCAAAAAGAAGCTTAACTGATAATTGTCAATACAAAGCAATATTTTCCAACTGGTCTGACACTATTTATAGTTCTGGTAGGCTTCTTTCACAGGCAAGAAGTCCTTGATACAGTCCTACCTCTTTTTACATAGAATTGTTACCAGTTCTAGGGCATTGTGATTTCCTGCATGGATGACATGCTCAAAAGTCATGCTTAATAGACAGACCATGCTCCTAGAGAAGAATCCAGTCTTTCTGGCATGCTTGAACAACCACATAGTGCAAGTTCTTGGCTCAAAGTTAATGCATTCCCTCACAGCTCTTAGCTGAGCAAGTGGACATCCATACTTAATCACAGTCAGGGTTTGGTATTCTCCCTATTTAGGAGCAGTACATTGAAAAAGACCACGGTTAGCTAATGAACATAAAGGAGATGTTAGGTGCACTAAACCATGCAAATGAAAAAATTACCTTCACAGTTAGTCTTTCAATGTTGTGACCGTTCTCTTATCAGCCTTAAACTGTTTTTAGGTCACTGGAGAAAGGGCAGTTTACTCCAGCTGCCTCTGTGTGGCTCTTGTGTGTTGCCAAAGTTCACACAAGGCTCCAGGAACGCTCCATTTTTCAGGGTTTACATCCCTTTACACAACAGCGAAGTTGAAATAAAATTTGATGCCTTCTGGTCTTCGTCATTTGCTGTCTAAACAGTTTCATTCACAAGTCACTGCTACATAACAAAAGTGAATTAACTATTGGTTTATTAACAATTTGTTCATTACTGATGCATTGTCTTCACATAGATTGTCTAAGCAGAACTACTCCCCACTGTACACAATGAAAGACAAATTCAGTTGGATTCTCCGATTACTGTAAAAAATACAATCCAGTTGTACTTTAATATAACTTGATAGCTTTGTACAAATTTGTCCAAATGAATTCATTACATTAAAAACCACCCATAAAGATAATGAAAAAAATAGTGTGCCATACTAGGGTTATGAAAGCTAGAAGTACAAAAGTCTTGTGTTTACTGCAGCCACCCCCTTGACTGACAAAATACCTCGATCTTCGCGGTGTAAAGGTGTCATAGTCCTGAAAAAGGGCTTGAGGATGGATGAGTTTATTATGATGTTGACTAAAAAAAAAACCCCAACATTCTTAGTTTGGAACTCTTTCCAGTGTCCACAGCCAATACTTTCTCAGTGAGTTCATGCAGATGTAGCAAAGAGTTTGTTATAGGGGAACGTTTGGTTATTGGCAAGCTTTGGAATGCATGGAGAGGATGAGATGAGCATGGCATCAGTCTGTCTGTCCCACCTGATCCAGTTCCCTGTCAGTGAAAGGACTGAGTCCTTTGTAGCCACCATAGTTTTTTGAAGTACCATTCGTAGCAGCTGGGCTTGTATCCATAGGACAGATGTAGTCTGTTGATTCATCAAACTTCTTTTTTCTTAAGTTTCCAAAATGCGAAAATCCAAGTTTCTTTGGCTAAAATAAGGAGTCAACACAAATAGTTTTCAATTAGACAAGTAAGGTTGTTCTTTAGGCATTCAAAATCCCCTCTTTTTCATTTACTGCTGTACCCTGGTCATTCAAGTATATAGATTGCGAATTAACTACTTTTGTTTTCAAATGGGGAGTTACAGTTGATGGTGAATGCATTTGCATGGTGTTCTTTCAAGAAAAGACAGAACAGATTGCATGCTTGTTACAGGAGCTGATTTTAACAGATACATAGTAAAAGCTTTGGTATCTAGAATTAAGGGAAATGTAGCACTCTTTCTAGAATTCATCTCTCCCTCCCCATGTTTGTCCCTTATTTTCTTTATAGTTCAGAGCAGAGAAGTCCGACACTGACATTTCTCCTTTTTGACAGCAGTCAGTACCTACCCGAACTTTGGCAGTGGTGGTCAGAGGTGTGTATGCTGCTGACTCCATGATTTCTCTTTTTTCTTGTTGTGCCTCTGGCCCAATTAACACGTTAAAATTGGTGGTGAGGTGGCGGCGCAGGAGGGTCTTTTGAGGTGGGATATTCAGGAGCATGGCCAGCGTGTCACCATTGAAGCGAGGTTCAAGAATCTGGGAAAAGGGCACGATATTTATTTTTTATAGAAATATTTGCAATAGGAAACTGCTGCAGTGCTTAGCAGAGGATTTCTCACTAAGTATCTGTCCACATTAGACCTCTTATAGCTCACTCATGATACACACTGGAGTTTGAATGGGAAATACCTGAAAGGAGCCAAGAAAAAACTCTGAGTGTGATCAGGCAAATATATATTTATATTTATCATCAAACCATGCATTCGTTTGGGTTGAACAAGTTTGCTTTCAGAATTTTCTGCTCTACTCAGAGTGTAAACTCAATACGATTTCTACTGTTTCATTTTTGCAAAAATTCGACAGCAGTGGAATCATGGTATTTCAGAACTCTGACTTTAGTGAGCTGCAAGTAGTTCTGAATGTTCTGAATTAAAAAATGTCATTCCTGTCTGCTGTGATTTCAGGGTGGCTATTTAGCATGGCTCAGAGTTCTGGTAAATCACTCAAAGAAACACTCAGTGATACCTTATCAATAAGCAACTTTTGCACAGCACAGTTCAGGTTTCCTCTTATGTGCTGCTGTCAAACACTTGTGCCCAGCTCAGCTTTGATTATAAAAAGTGTTCTGGCTGTTCCTTTTTTGTTTTAGCTTTCCTTCGTAAAGTTAAGATGCATGGATCAGATAAAGAGCCTCACTAGAAGGCCTGATTATGCTGTCATATTGCAGATGTGTTGGTTTCCTTCTGCTTGATGAACATCAGATAAATTATGGTTTATATTACAGCCTTCAATTTTTAGCAGAGATGTAGTAAAATGGTAAATTCTTACGATCAGGCCCCCGTGCACTCCGCTGCCTCGAAGATTGGGTGCATATTCTGCCAGATCCACTGATCTGAGCCATTCCATCACCCTGTGGTTGGACCACTGCACCACGTCGGAAGGCGAGATGTTGTTCTGTTGGAGGGACCACAGAAGGTGATGGCACCACAGCCTGCATTGTCTGTGAGCATGCATGCTCAGTTCAGATAAAAACAGCCTCCCTCCTCTTCCTCCAAGGGCAGCTGTTCTTCCCTAAGGGATTGTTTCTGTGCAAGGCCCCTTTAAACAGCCTCTGATGAGAACCAGACCTGGTCTAGGACTGGTGGAACCCCATGTGTTGCATCAAGTAGTGCAACAGTAGCGATTACAGATTGCAGCTGTTACAAGGGAACATTTTGGCAACAGTGTTATTGACAGTGCTTAATACTAAGACAAAGCGATGCTGATCAGGTAAGGCAAAAACCTCACAGATTTTAAAAATGAGGTAAGGCAAAGACAAATAGTTCCAAGTTATTCTCTTGGAAGCTGAATTAACTTTTTTTCCCACTATGCAAATAACTTCTAAAGAGAAATGCATGAGATTCAACTAAGAAGTGGCATAACTGCTGCTTTAGGTGCAAGTCTCTAGTAGCAATGTTTCTGTTGTTATCACTGTGCACTGCTGCCTTTCTGTCGCCTTTGGCTGGGAGCAGGTCATTCATGCTTGCTTCAATTAATTTATTTAAACATTTTTTACCTCCTCAACTGGCCTCCTGCGTAGACAGTGCGGGTTAAAGCCATTGACGTGCAGCACATGAATGGCACATTTAATACTCAGGTGATGCAGCTGACTGGTGACTTTCAGGAAGAGAAGGTCATTCTGTGAAGGAGAGAGACTTTTAGGTGGCACAGAGCACACACCAAAACAGATACTCTCCCCAAGAAGAGAGAGTTTAACTTTGCTGTGTAGTTTTCTATAACACTACAGTAACTGTGGTTTAGGTGAGATGTAAGGTTATACTTTAAAGAGGGTTTGGGTTTTGTTAGGGTGGAGGTTTGGGGGTTCTGTTATTGGCTTTTTGGTTTTTTTTTTTTAATATTGCACCATAGCAAGACCTGGCTGAAAAATGAAGGCAGGAGCATAGCCTATTTAAGGCAAATCCAGGCCTTAATTATTCAGGCTTGGGCAGGAGAAAGGGAACAAAACACGGTGGCTGTGTGTGGTTCGTTGCGTGCAGTGAATGTGGTCAGAGCTGTACAAACCACTGGGTTTTCTGCTTTTGCTTTACTGAATATTGTTGCTAACTTGGTGTGGAGAACAAAGTGCTCCAGAAGTTACATGTTAAACAGGGCATTTTACTTTTAGTCATGGTGTGCTACATGATACTGAAAGAAGGACTTTGCAGAAGTTAGCCCTAACATATGACTTGTTTTATGGACCACCTTAGGAACAGATTCCATGCACTAGGCAGCACAAAGGAGTTATTACTGGCACTATTTCTGTCTTGCAAAAAGTCTTTAACTGCTCTCATTCAAAGGAAAATTGTAAAATATTTTGCTTATTCTGAGGTCGGATTTGGTTAAACTGAGGAAAAAGGATTGTACTTACCACAGTTAGGTACTGCAACATCCTCCCATCTACTCTGGATTCATGAAACTGGTCTTTGTACTGAGGTAAACCAATGTCATCAAGCCATCCTGCAGATGTGAGAGCAATTGGGAACCAAATCCACATCAGTGAGAATGAAGCCCTTCTCCCTTCTCATATGGCCCAGCTTCTGAGGCATTCAGATAGCTCATTCTACCTATTCCCCTTTCCTGAGGACAGCCAAAAGCAATTCCCACCAAAGAGCTTTGTCCACACTGCCCCCATGGTATTTGACAGTACAGGAGCACATCCTTCTGCAGCATGGTGTAGCTCTTCCTAGACTGAGCCCACCCATTTTATTCCCTGCAGTCTGCCAGAGTTCCCCATGGAAGAGCATACCACAAGCTGCATATTTGGATGTCAAGAACAACACAAAAATCCCCAGTTCTACTATGGTGAAACTTAGTGCTTTTTAAAAGATGTTTGGTAACTGCTTAAACAGGTATCAGGCAGCCCTTTCGTAGAGGGGGGAGAAATTCCTTCCCAAACAATTCCGTGAGAGCTCAAACACTTACGTGTCACCCAGATATGATCAAGTTGTGCAGACTTCTCATCTTGTTTTGCATTTATTGCTTTAATGGCCAAAACTAATTTCTTCCTATGCAGTGGATGCTTTATTCCCATTTCCTGCAACAAAAACCATTAACAAAGAGTTAATGCCCTCTGGCTCCTTTCCTCGCATTTGGTAGCTGTGAAAATTGATTCTGTGGGTTTCAGAAAGGTAGATGGTTTGGAGAGGCCTGGCTGGACAGAATCAACAGGTAGAGAGAAGCAGTGATTACCTTTTCCATGTCCTGAGGTGTGGCAGTTAGGAGCGTGTGGCCTGACGTCACCCACTGCCGGGCAAAAATCACGTACTGGCCCAGGCCAAAGTCCTCGAGCCAGTTACAAACCCTTTCAGTGCTCCACTGGGCAAACGGAGCATTGTGGTCACTGAAAAGCACAAGAAACATTGGAAAAATGTTAAAGGAAAGATTGAATGTCCACGTTGGAAAGCTCATCGGGCTGCCAGAGGCAGCACTGCAGCAAATCTGTCAGTGTGCCCTGTTCTTGGGTGTCCTGGGAATTTGGCAGCCCAGCCACAACCTGTGAACAGTTGCAGGGCAGATAAAAGTTTCCCATTTTCTGTTTGAAAAGAGGGAAAGGGGAATTGCTGAATCCTCATCATTATGCAGATACTCCCACAGGAGATGATAATTTTCCTTTGTTTTTTAACAAGGTGAAATTTTTGACACTCCACCAAGCAGTGAGTGCTGCGACTTGCAGCGGGAGGAGCGTAGGCAGGGGAGATTCTCAGGATGATTTTGCTACCAGAGAAATTCTTTCCAGCTGTTGTGGAATTCCACGTGGACTGAAGTGCTTGGGAAAACTGTATTTCCCGAGAGGAGGGTTTGGCTGTTCAGCACATTTAACACCACCACACGTGACAGGCTGTGCCAGGGAGAGGAGAAGCCGTTACCTCTTCTGGCCTTTGGTGTCCTTGGATCGGGATAAGCGAGGTCCAGCTGTTGCCCGGAGACCTCCCCTCCGAAACTCTGCCAGGCCCAGGTCGTCTGCAGGGAAGTTACCTGACTGAGTTCTTCGTATTCTTGCAAGACAAGAGTGCCACGACAGGACTATTAGCTGGTGACAGAGGAGGTTTGTTCTGCATGGAAACTACAGTGACAACTAACAGCTCTGGTAATCTCCCTGGAAACCACAAATGCCAAATTCCAGAGGTAGCTCAAGAAGTTCTAGGAAATTCAGTCTGGATAACTCTGGAGGGGAAAAAAAAGAGCTCCACAGAGCAGCCATTACACTTGGATCCAATTAATAATCCAGACTTGGAAATGGCTGCTGTTCCTGAAGCAGATCAAATGGACGCAGTGCAACTGTGCCCTGCTTTTCATTCCTTCTGTTTTCTCTCATTTTTTTACCCGGTGTCTCTTGTAATGGACAACTTGCTAGAATTCAATTCTTCATGGCTAATAAAACTGCTGGCATGCTAAATTAATAGCAGGAAGATGACAGCAGTGCCTTATTTCTTTCACCAGCATGACACTGTGAACACTCCCAGCCATTTTTCCACACCTTATGTGTATACTTAAGGACACACCCATGCAATCCCAGAACTGCTTTCTCTCCCCAGATTTTAGGTTATTCTTGCTATAGATAATTGTAGATTTTGCTGGGAATTGGATTCATTCTCAGCTAAAATGCTTTGACAGTGAATAAAAAAAAAATAACCTTACTTTCCCCAGATTTTCTTGATCCCTTTTGGACTCTTTCTGTTTTCTGGAGACCATGGAGATTGTGGGCCTGAATCCGTTCCCGAAGAAAGAGGTGAAAGGTCATCCGAGACCACTGTACCATCCATGTTCTCTGTTTCTCCTGGGTTAAGAACAGCGTTATAATCACATTTTGTACTAATTACTGATCAAGTTGTTGTCTGGGAGGCTGATGTTTAAATGCAGAACATGATAAAAAAGTACAGATACCTATAAAATTGTTCTTGTATTTAAAAAAAAAACATGCTCCGAAGGTGAAAAAACAGCTGTACATTTGATTAAAAAAAAAAAAAGAAAAAAGAAAAAAAGAAAAAATAGGGAAAAGAATAAAACATTGGGTAAAATAATTTTGTCATTTCAGTCTTTCCTATTTAACTACATTATTTGAATTCATTTAAGGTCTTCTTGCCTGCTGGTAATACCTCAACTCTTCCATCAAAATCAGTGGGAATTTTTCTAACTGCAGTGAAAACAGAATGAAACCAGGAATAAGTGTTATAAAGAAAAATCCCATGTGAATGCCATACAGCAGGAGCTATTACTTCATTTCAGTACTGCATGTAAGAAGTTCAGTCTAGAGGGCCCAGTTGGGATTAGTGTTTCATAGGGAAAAGGAGGGGGAAAGGAAAGAAACAAAGCAGCAAAATGGTGTTAAAGTTGCATCTTGTTTGGATACAGTACCTAGCACTGGTGCACTGACACTCCTGACGCGATCTTCAGTCATCCCAAGAAGCAGAAAGCCAGATGGAGAAGCAAAGAAGATACAAAACACCAGCAAAATAAAGTTACAGGAGGGCAAAGTAGTTAAGCTAAGCATTAAAAGCAGAAACAAAAAGAAAAGAAGCAGTTACGCTCAATGTGAAAGTGAATATGCATTGGTGTGCACAAGCCCCAAGAACTGTGTACAGATCATCTTAAGCAGATAGGGATGATAATGGATCTGTTTGGGGCTTTTCTAACTATTCTTGGACAGTTTTAGCACTTTAAGCAAATACTACAGAGCTCTATGAAGCCTGCAGAGTATCTGAAATGAAGCAACGGCTAAGATTGCATCGAATTGCTCTGAAATACAGAACTGGAGGTGTAATGAGTTTGCTCCACGAGTGAGAAACAAACCAACCTGCAGAAAAAATTTGCTCAACTCAGTGTATTTAAGAAGCCATTGCTTGTTTCTAGAAAAAGAACATTTTCCTTTACAAGCTCACCCATCCTTGGATAATCCTGCAGTTAAAGACATAACAGCATGGCTCATGCATTGCCTACAACGTTGCAGTCACAGAAAAGCTCTTTCAAAACCCCTAGACAACCACAACCTATTGCAATCTTGAAACTGCAGTATGCTAGCAGCTTTCGGGACCACGAGGCCTTAAGATAAACCAGCCCCCACCAAACAAAATCAGCAGCCAAACAAAAAAATTCCACTGTGAATTTTAAAGTGTGGAAAGACTTCAGAAATCTCAAGGGATACTTTTGTGCTCTTCAGTCCTAGAAAAATACCTGGTCCTGTGCCTCACCCTTAACACCTTTTTGTCAGTAAATCCATGCTTAAGCTGCCGCTGAAAGGAAATTAATACAGGCTTCCACAGGGCTGTGGTTGTGGAATGACAATATGGTTGTAGTTCCAAAATCCACGGATGTTTCTGTGCATGGTAGCAAGTTAAATTTTCACTTGTGGGTCCCCATGAGCTACAGCAACCAGCAGTGCTGATACAAGCATTTTTACCCAAAATGTTCATGGTTTTGATAATTGTATTGTAAAGTTTCAAATGATATTCTCAAGTGCAACAGAAAAAACCCCTCTAACTTAAACTGATCCTTCACTCTGCCGTGAGTTATGGGAATATTTTTGGTGTTTGTTAAAAAAATAAAAGCAGTACAGCATTCCCTAACTGAACCATGTGAACATCATACTGCATTGTTCTGGCCTAGCAGATTCTATCCCATGCTATGCCCCAATCCCTCAAACAGTTTGGATTTTCCCTCTGGGAGAGGCACAGGTACGTACTCAGGCCTGGGATGCCATTGTCATCGTTGTCACTCATGCCACATCCGTCTGGGGAGTTATACATTCCCTGCTCTCCGTTCTGCAGGGGTCGGGGCAGCTTTCCTGGCAACGTTTGGTACTTGCTGCCTTTCACAACTGGCTTACACTGTTGTTTTTAGAAGAGGGAAAGAGAAAATAAATACAAAATCAAATTGCTCACAGCATTTGCAATCCAGTACACAATGTTCTTAAAGCTGAGAAAAAGTATGGTTCAAAATGACTCCTGTCCCTGCACGTTCCTGCTTACAGACAACTCAATTTAAACCCATCAGTCAGCTGACAGTTTTCTGGCTAAGACACAGCCTTGCCTTCCCTCATCTGATCCTCCCACTTCAGCCACTATGCATTAATTTAAAATATATGTTAAACGTTACCTGGTTTTGCCATAAGAATTTTTCTAGGTGTCTCCGTTCCCTGTAGGACTGTGGCACTGTTTAATCATTTGATCTTTTCAAGGTCAACTTTGATAGCACCAAAAATGTGTTTAGTTACTTTTCAGATCATTTTTCAACCCCCATTTTTCACCAGACTGTCTCTGTTTCCGCCTCACAATTGTCTCTTGCTGGAATTTAACCCAAAAGCATTTGTATGCCTCAAATCTTCTCAAACATATTTCCCACCACTGTTAGTAACAGTGAAAAAAATCAACACCACAGTTAGGGTAGAGAAATTCGACTTTTGTAAGGACGAAAATCTCTTTGCATAGACAGAATTGTAAATGTGAAGCTTTTTAAAAAAATTATTACAGCTAAATATAGTTACCAGTTCTATTACAGAACCTAATTTTCCTTGCATTCAAGTGATCGTTGGCTTGGGCATTGTGCTCCTTGTACAAGGGTAGAGGAAATGTTCCCATAAATCTGACAGTTTTGGGCCTAATAAGTTACTTTTCCAGGCAAAGCATGTGTTTCACAGGGGTACTTTTGCCTCCAGTTTTGGAAATGGCTTCTTGGGATTTCTTCAACACTGAATCCAGATGAAAAGATGGATGAGCCATCACTCTGGGTGAAAACTATAGGACAGAGATGCTTTTTGAGACAAGCAATGAACCTGCAGCTCCAGCTGACATTATTAGTGGGAATGGTGTACATCCAATATGTGTTTTGGAATAAACTCACACTGGTAAATGTCTCAGCATCTGAATGGAGGTTTCGTAGGAAAACTTTGCACTGGAAGTATGGAAACCATATTTAGTATAGAGGAACATGCAGCGTGCTCCTTTTTAGTAACCCCATTCCAACAAAATTGTTTCAGAACGTTGTCTGTGACAGGATGATACATTAAAAATTTAATGAGATAACCACTGGCTTTATCTATTCTTATTCCAGGGCCTCGAGGATTCTTTGGGTACTACAACTGCAGGCCAGATTGCACAGTTCCTCAACTCCTGCTCCTTTTTGGCAACTGCAGGAGTACATCCCAAATTGTACCAAATATTGTATGAGTAGAGAAATTGTGTCTTACATTAGCAGTGTATATTCTGAGACTGAATGACCTCAGCTTCATATAACAAACTTTTAGATAAAAAGTGAAAACCAAAAGATTTCCCTCTCAAATCCTTACCCCCTTTTGTTTGTCAGCACTGGAACTATGCAAACATTTTAAAGACAAAACGAGTATAAAATGCAAACCCAGCCATACCATCACACCACACCACACCACATCACATCACAACAGAGAATTGTTAGGGAAGGTTGCAGTTAATATACCTCTTGTTCTACAACAGGCTGTGCTGGTTTTCCATCTACATACTATGGAGTTTCAGGCAGGGCAATTTCAAAGTTTTATGGAAAAAAGCAACAGACAAATGTTAGTATTAACATACATACACAGAACATCAAATGTAGTCTTATTGCTGTAGAGATGCTGCTTAATGTATGGACGATATATTATAAGGACTGTTACCTCTTCATTTCATTTCAATCCAATATTTAATACTAATTGTGTTTGCTCATTCCCCGCTCTACAAAATTCCTGTTTAAGTTCTGTTGTGATCAAAGGAATTTTGCTGTTTTCAGGTTTCTGGGTGGTCTCTTTAGATTTACTTTGAGCTGGGAACGTAACAGCTAGAGCAGTATGAAAACAACTGACATAAAATAACACACACAATCCTGTATGGATCCAGCTGAAATCATAAAGAGCTCTGATAGGAACCAAGTGATAAAAATTCCACCACGGTTAGGTCAGGGACACCAATGTGGTTTATTATTTTATTATTATTATTGCTGGAAGCAATGGGAATTTGAGCTTTGAGCAAGGCAGAATAACTCCAGCAAACAGTGCTGCTTGCACAGATTGTCTTGGACTTAATGCAAAAAGCTGTCTTGTCATGCTGTGTCAGCAGAACAAGGCTTCTGGGCCTTAGTTGTGGTTGCAATATTCACATTTAGCCACTCACTGGTGCACACAGGGAGGTCTCAGCCATTTCACTAAGAGGCCTTGTGCTTAAATTAGGGCACAAAATTTAAATGCCTTGCTGAACATGGGAAGGGCTTGCTACAATTCTCTCATATCCTTGGTCGGTTCTTCCTCTGTGGACTCTGTTTTATGGGTAGAGCACCTTTACAGCATAAATGTGCAGGCACAGCCTTATCACAGCATATCACAGAGACAAATTCAGATTTTTGATTTAAGACAAGAAAATAACAAAAAGTTATGACAAGAAAACCTTCATCAATTCTTCATGGAACGAAATGTTAGTTCTGATTTGTCATGTATGTGTGACCACAATCAAATGAATGCAGCACAAATTTCACACATTCTGTTTGGTCACTTCCATCTCCAGCGACTCAAGAAAAATATTGGAATATTTAAGAAAAATTTTTTAAAAGTTAAGAACTGGAGCAATCATATTACTGGCATCTGGTTTAAATGGCATTACTGGGTGTAGGTGACCTGGTATAAAGCCTAATTTGAATACAGAAAGCAACAACAGTCTCAAAAAACCGAATTAACAAAAGTGTAGCAAAATAACAGTGCACATAATGACAAAACAAGACTCTGGACCACAATGTAACAAGGCTTTGCAAATTGGGAATTTTTATTCTGGAATGGAATTAAAGCCTTTGAAGTATCAACAGTGCTCCTGCTGCTTTAATTAAGGCAGCATCACTGCCATCTTCAGGAATGCCGTTTGTAATAGAAAGCTAGGGGAGCTGCACTCATAGTTACAGCACACACTCAGAAAGGAATCCTGTGTGGAAATACCCAGTCCCAACACTTAGCTACTTTCAGGGTTAGCTGCCCTAATATTTTTAGTGATTTGGAAGTAAAAAAAAATATTTTAAAAACACCTATAAAGAAAATAATACTGCAGTTTAACAAAATGACTTCTCATTATTTCTTGTATCTCTCTTAAATATTTTTGTTTCTCTCAGGGGAAAAACTGAATTTGAAGGTGTGTCCATATGGGTGTGTCAACCAGCTTGGCAATGGGGTGGAAAAAGAACCTGAGCTGTTCTATCACTAGGGCTCTTTCCCCACATAGAGAGATAGTGGTGGTTAAAGTTATTATATGTGAAACAAAAAGAATATTTATACATGATCTTTGTCTTTTAGTTGTGGCATTAAACACCAGAAGCTGTGATTACAAATTAACCAACCTTTTCCAAGGACTCACTCTGCAAGTCTTCTAAACTACTAGACTTTTTTTTCTGTGAAACCCTGAAAAAAGTGACAGGCAAAAAAGCAGCAGTTAATACAACATGGTTTGTTTGCATATCACCAGCAGCTGATGCAACAGCTGTGCAGATCACATAATGTCTGCATAAAACAGAGCTCAGAATTAAGAGATTCATTTAGTTTATTATATTTTTAGTCTGAAAATCATGGCATTGAAAACTGCAGTAGATGAAGTCAGAAACAGCAACAAGGCATCCTCTGATCAGCAGCAAAAGGCAGCCTGGCCCATGGGCAGCTTTAGCCTTGTATCTATAGATGACTTTAGAGCTCTTAGCAAGCACAACAATAACTCTCTGTGAGCAATGTGCAACATTTAGGGGTTTTGAAAAGAAAAATGTTTTACATTTCAATGACAGTTACTCATTCTTACCTATTCTTGATTTCCAAAGATTCTTCTTGCGGAGAGGTTAAATTACTTGAAGATACTGGAATGCTTCCACTTGAAATAGAAATAAATTTTATAGTTTTAAGGGCTACAGTGCATATATCTCCTGATATAAAAAAATGCTGATTTATTCCTGTAATTTAAACCTTAAACAGCTAAGCATTGCAAATTCCATGACAAGCACAGTTTTCACAAGTACTCAAAAGTACAGCAAACCAAGAACAGTCAAGACAAGACGCCAACAGTTAAACAGTCTAAATAATACAATTTAGGACACATGAAACACGAGAAAGAAAGGTCTTGCCTGATTTCCATGGCTTTGTGTGGCACTGGAGGGAGCACAGCTGGTGACAATTCTCCTGCAGAGGCCTGGGTAAAATACAAGAGTTTTAAGCCTGTAATGCCGGTGCCTGATGCTGAATCTGCTGTGCCCGTACCAAGAAATACAAAAATTTGGCCAGGGCTGAACCCTCATCTACATTGCTACAGAGAAACAAACAGCAAAAAATGATCTATGCAGCAGAACCTGCTTCTAAAACATCTGTACCTCTGTTTTCAGTAATTCTCCTTGAGAGTTATTCAAAAGATTCCACTTCCTTAAAGTTGCCTCAAGTTCCTCTTCACTGCCACCAGCGACAGAAGAGCCTGAAAGCATTAGAGAGTATAAGTAGAAAGGGAGAGAAACTGGTAAAGAAAAAACCTTTAGGGCCATCTCAGACAGTCTAAATTCTTTGGCCTCTGAATTCCCCTCCAGTCTTTCCCTGATGCCTGTAGTTTCCCACCCTTCCTTTGGGCTCTGACTTCCCACCAAGTTGATTTATATTAGAACACCACATTTACCACTTTCAGCTGCACGCCGTGCTCTTCTGGGAGCCCCTGAGCTGCTGATCAGGCAGCTTCTGAACCAGTTGCAATCCACAGTTTGGTGTTCTGGGGCAAGCTGAGGTTCATATTCTGTTCTTACTCTCAATCTTTCGCAGTACGCACCCCAGTGTGGATGATCTCAGTATATGCTCTAGGTCCTACACAGGTTTGTGTTTGGGTGTTTATTTGTTTTACTGTGCTGAGCATCACTGTTTTATTTACACTCCAGGGAGTATCTATGCCAGTGTACATTAACACCATCATGCTCTCTGCACTATCAGCTCAATAACCCAGAGCATCATGGCTTGCTCCTTGCTCCTTTTTAGTTATTTATTTAATCAACATCCAGACAGAGATTTTCTCTCATTCCCTATTTTTGTGTTAAACACAAGTTTCCATTCCGCCATACAAGGCCTAAAAATATTGTTATTGCTTGTTAATGTGATGATGTGCATGGAACAAAACCGTCCTTTCAGAAGGTCAAGTTTCCCAGATTAAATTCAGTGCTCAAAAGTATGGTGGCAACTTAAAATGACATTGTCCTAAAACCCACACCACTTCCTACAGTGTAAATGAGAAATGGGACAAAGGGGTTTTTTTCCACCCCCCGATTTTGAAGCTAAATACACAGAATTGTGTGCAGCAAAGCAAAGTGGGTTTTCAGTTTTTCCTTCCAAACAAAACTTGTCTAGTCAGCTGTCAGGATTTTCCTTAGTGGAAGGGAAATGAGTTCTCCTAATATCATTTTATGCTGTAAAACCTGGCTAATGGTCAAAGGTCATAGTGGTCACAGGAAACACCACATAAACTTGAAATAAAATCAGGAAATTATTCACAAGACATTTTACCATGAGCTGCAATCATTATGTCCTTGACCCTCCTGTACTGGCTTAGCAGTAGTGTCAGCTCCTCTATCCGACGGTCCTGTGGAACATTAAAGAAATAAAATCACATTTAAAATCCTTCATTTTTAATTGCAGAAACACTGTACTACATCTCTGTGATTTTCATGAAAACAGGCTCAAGTCTCTCACATGCCTTGTAAGGGATGTTATTTGCCTTTGTACACAATATTTGCTGGGCAATGTGAAATTACAGATGTAAGGAAACCAGAGGGGTTTGACATTACTGGTATTTGAGAAATAAATGTTATGAGCCACATTAATGTTCTCCAGAATTAATATTGCCCTGTCTGGATTCCCCACTTACTAAAGGAAGTTTTTAGGGATATGTGTTATTGATTCATTTGATCACATATGAGTGTGCCACCATACAGGAAAATCCCATGGGTGGATTTATGATCATAAAAATCACTATTCTCATTTAGTCCTTATAGAAGGTGTGTTATTTGGAACATTTCGGAGATTCAAACCCATCTTTTCATTCTTGATGTGTAGAACAAGGATTAATTTCTCACCTTTTCCTCATTTGCAGCCAATAATGTCTCCATTCCTATCTTCAACCGTTGAACTTCTTGGTCTGAAAACATTTAAAAATGTTGTAAGAGAAATAAACTTGCTGTATTTACTCTAAATAGATGTTTTGGGATACTCTCCCTATGTTCTTACTAATAACCAAAGCCATGTTAGTGGCATGGCCAGTGCACTACCAAACTACATTTAATGTAGATTTTTTCAGAAGCTGAGCTATTAAAAGCATTGCACAACACAAACATCCTGGTTTTGCTTACAAAAGACTACATAATACTATTTTAAACTATGGAAGTCAAGCAGTGGAAAAGAAAAGAAACCTTGAATCTTATTTTGCAAAATATGAGAGTGTGTTTGCTGTTATATACTTAAGGAAATAATTATTGATTGAAAATTAATTATATTCCATCTGGGCAAAAATATTTGGCAGCTTATGAGAAGCAATTAAAGGACATTCATGAACTTGGGAATGAAAAATAACAAAAAAATGGTTCGATACAAGGAAATTCTGTAAAAGGTTATTTACTTAAGCGTTTCGGTATGAATAACTAGGTTAAAATCTACATCACGAGCTAATGGAGAATTTCCTCACACACAATTCAGTGACAGAGGTTATCCAGGAATATTACAGTCAAGTCAGTTAAACACACTCCGTGGAAATGTGTGAGGTTGTTAATCATGTCCTAACTTTGCTGAACCAAATCTCTCATTTTTGTCTACACTATAGTCCCAGTTCTTGACTAAACCAAGTGTGATGGAGACAGAACCTGAAATAGTTCATCTGTTGTAACTACCACTTGAGGAATTCATAGTTTGACATTAAACCAGACCCATTTGTTCACAAAAAACCTTGAAAACAGATATGGCAGCAGGCACGAAGGGAGAGAGGGGAAAGAAAATCAATATTGCCAGAGAGCATCTGTGAAAAAAGCTTTCACAACTGAATGTTGAACACACAATGGCTAAACTACTTGAAAAAGCTGTAATTAGTTTTTATTGCAGGGATTCTGGAAAGTGCACACCTTGCAATGATTAAGTTTTAAAACATGTAAATGAACCTCGCAGGCATTTTCTCACAGAAGAGACACAGGACATGCACAGGCACAGCCAAATCAAAAACTAAAGCCAGCAGGCAGTGTGCAAGCAACTGGAAGACTTTTTAAAAAATCACAGTCCTGCTGATTTCTCTTTATAAATATTAGACTTCAAAAAGGACTGGTGTCAAGGTAGATTTAAGCACACTAAAGCAAATTTTACTTACAATATTCATTAACATCATCAAGCACGGGAACATTTATTCAGACTTTATTTTTTTAAATTTAATGCAGTGATTAAAAAAAAACGCCTGAATCCTCCCCTCCAAAAACAAAGCTTTCAATCAAAGCCATCATTCCAGATATTAAACAGGATTTACATTTGTGTAAATAAAATGTTAAGTTTTGGCTCTGTTAACCTTGACAAGGTTCCTTTGAAGCCCAACCATTTGATTTGTGAACCTCTGACCTTCATTTCTGAGGCGAAATCTTACTGGACAGGGCAAAGAGCTGTCTGCTTGCTGCAAGCAGTGGAAGCAATGTCTCGTGTGTATTACAATTAGACAGCCAAATCTAAACAAACAGGGGATTATTGCTGCAGAATGCATTGGAGTTGCAATTGGTGTGAAAGGAACAGTGAGACAAAGCAAAAGGGAATTGCAGGGCTTACGTTTTTCTTTTAGCCTTCTCCTATAAACTTCCTCTACGATGGTAAGTGGTGAGAGTCAAATAGAGTATGTAGAAAAAGCACACATTAGATCAATTTTGCAATTTAATTAGGATATGCATTCTAGCATACTACAGGTACACTGACATAATTTTTCAGCTTTATTTGAGAAGACCACCTAAAATTCTGGTAAATCAGTAACTTTTTTTGCAGAAGGATTGCTACTGTTTCCATTCAAATATAGTCTGAGTGCTTTCCTTGAATGTAGCCCGCAGTTTCTGTACAGGGTTTGAGTCTTCTGCTGCTGGAATCAAGGACAGTTTCACCCACTTTCAATGTGGACAGGACACACTTCTAGAAGCTGAACGCTGCTGAGCTCTAGATTTGCTGTCATACCACTGTCTTTCCTTTGAAATACCATAATTTATTTGGGAATCTCATGGAAAATACAAAATTCTATTAGTAGAAGGGTTCCTCTACCAAGCACGACTGTTAGGCAAACCAGTTTTCTGGTTAGACATGCAGTTCTCTACATGCACAAGCTCTGCAGCTGAGTGATATGGCAGCACAAGGAGATGTTAAGTCACTTCGTTGGAATGAACCACAGAAGGTTCTTGGGAAGCCCTGGGAAGAAGGAAGCACAGCACATGGACATTCACATCTCAGCCAGGGCAGTCTTTGGAAGTGAACACTCAGTTAATACCCACAGAAGTTGTTAGTGCAGCAAAGCTGATGCACTGTGGTGAGCTACACACAAATATCCCTGCGTGGATGAGTGTCTGTGCTGCAGAGGAAGAAGGTCACTGATTCCATATTCCCATGGCCCAGCAACTGAC
Source organism: Ifrita kowaldi (assembly GCA_013398055.1). NCBI lineage: Eukaryota > Metazoa > Chordata > Aves > Passeriformes > Cinclosomatidae > Ifrita > Ifrita kowaldi. The sequence continues at coordinate 1,019,136 of VZRS01014847.1, forward strand.
AGGAGCCCCAGGGGGTCAATATTTCAGAGAGCTGTGGCACCACTGGTTGAGACCAAAGGCTAAACAAACTGGATTGTTTGCCATTCACCTGTGTCAACAGTGCAGGCTTAAACCAGAAATCTGCAATATCAGAGAATCCTGAAACAGCCCAGGCTGGAAGGGACACTGATCTGGTCCAACATTTCATGGGACAACGAGCCTAAACTGCACACAGTCATGAAGAAAGGAAACTATGATTCTCTTTTAGAATGTTTGGGCATTGAAACATTAGGCTTCGCTACTACTGTGACTTTTTTTCCCTTAAAAACCAGGAACTTTAAAGACTTTTCGAAAAAATTTTCAAGGTATACCCAAAAACTAAATTCCCATTGAACTACAATGACTCTTTACATTCATAAATAAAATAACAACAGAAAAACTTCCAGGGCCTTGAGGACACTTCTTGCAATTTGTGCTGCCCCTAGACTGGAACAGAATTTCACACATTAAAGGTCTCTACTCTACCGGAACACAGAATTAGTTTACAACACTTTTCCTCCCAAAGCAAATTCTGTAATTCATTCTTGTACCTCCTTTTATTCCTTTGAAATCCTGTGCCAAGCTGCTACCAAAGCAAAGTTAAAGTAGGGGTTTAGATTTTTAGCCTTGATTCCCCTCCTCTTACCTCGTTCTGCCACTTCAGTGTATGAGGAGGTCCTGGAGAGCTGACTTTGCAAGCGTTCTATCTCTGCATCTTTGAGAGCCAACTGCTCCTGGAGCTGGGCTATCTCAGCCTGAAAGAGAGCACAACAAACCAAGAATAACTTCCCCACCCATTGCCTGTGATTCTTTCCCAGGAGCTGGAAGATGTCTGAGTATAACACCGTGATTGAGGTCAGTCACCAGCTCAGGATGTTTCATAAACACTACAACAACTATACGTATTTATGCTGTGTGATCCTGTTCCTATTATGGAAGCTCACTTTTCCCATTGCAATTAGCTCTTGGAGAAGACAAACACAGAGAAAAATAACTTTTTCAAGGATTTATGTAAGTAAGGAAACTCTGGAAACCTCTCAAAGCTACAACGTTGTTCATATAATAATAGTGACGGTTATAGGGAACTCAAACTTTGCATGAAGACCACCAAAAGATACAAAAGGATTTCTAAACAGATACTGGTTATTTTTAATCCTAGTTACTACTTATTAGTGTAACTGAGAATCTGTTAATGCTGAGCCTTCTCTGCAGGACAACAAAACTGTTCATCCTCAAAATAGCAAGTAGGATAGAAGGAAAGCACGGCCTAGAAAACAGCCACACACATGCAACAAAATACCAGTGTTCATTTACATTTACTGCAATTTTGGGCTGCCACTAGATATGCATAGAAAATCCCACATTAAAGACCTCAACAAGACAGAGGGAGAAGAATTCTGGGATTGTTCAGATTGAAATACAGTGATTTTAATCTGTTTTTTGTATTTACGAGAAAAACTGCTAACAGCGAATTTTACTAAGCAGTTTGATAAGATTTTCTTCTGAGGTCTCAAAACCTCTGTGTGTCAACATTCTGCATTTGCCCTGCAAAAGCACACCAAGCCACCTTGCAGATAAAGGACCAAAAAAAAAGGCGGGAAAAAAGGAAGAAAAAAAGGAAACAACAAGGACAAAAAAGTCACTCATGTGACCAGTTTCTCAAAATACTAAAATTAAGCAGGAAAAATGCAAAAACCAAACAACATTATCCAAACAGGGAGAAACAGATTAACAGACACACTTATTTTCACCAGGAAGCAAACGGTTGGATTGCAGGATAACATCACCACTCTGCCTAAAATCCCACGTGGAATAGAAGAATCTGCCTTGTTGCATCTCTGAAAGGCTCCTGCACTTCCCACTGACTAATATGCTTTTTATATCCAGCCATGGAGATATTCCAATTTCTCATGTAAGAAGCTGGAACAACAGGAAGACAAAAGCTTGCAGACCTCTTAATACCAGCTGTGGATTTGCCTTCCCTGGTCTACTTGATCTCAGAGCTCTTTCAAATGCCCTCTTTTCCCTTAATGTCTCATTCCTGTCATCTCTATGATTATTTTTCTGCTTCCTCTCTTTTTCCTTGTGTTTTTCTTCCTTTCCAGTCCTGCATCTTCTCTCCATCAATGGGCTTTATGATTCTTCTTTCCTATCTTCATTCTGCCCCTACATTTTCCATAATTTCTATCTGTTTTGGCAGCTGGCCATACAGCACTTGAGAAAATATTTTCCCAAAGACTTGTTCATCTCCACCATGTCAGAGAAAACATTTTCATGGATTGAAGAACTATTATCTTAACAGGAAAGAAGACATGACAGCAACATTCTGTTATGCATCCAAGCATTCTCAAAAGACAGAAATGCTAATACAAATAATAGCTGTTTGTCATGTCTGGATCAAGCTATCAAACATTAAATAGAAAATTCAGTTTAATAATTTGAAATGTTTCTCCAGGATTTAACCACAACTCAAGAGTCAGTCCATATTCATATGAACAAGGATAACTACACAAATGAAGGGAGATGTGATTACAGCACAACAAGGAAAAATCATATGGTGCTTTTTAATCTAGTGGAAAAGGTCTAGAAATTCAAACTAGAAATAACAGTGAGAATGTTCCACCAGAAAAAATTAATTATGGGGGAAAATGATTAAATGTTTCACATGTCAAGTGTCTCTAGATTATGATCCAACAGCTTTTAAGGTCAACAGAAGTGTAAGGCAGTCGTGCCCTTTGATATACACAAAGTCAAAGCAGATGAGCTAATGGTGTATTTTGGGCTTAATGTCTATGAAAACAAATGCCATAGTAAGCAAACACCCAACAAACTTTGCATGTCTCTTCAGGCTGGAAAGTATATGCCACAGAGGCTTGTCACCATTACACAAATCAAGGCCAGAAAGCCTTCAAAGAGGCCTTTGCTCTGAGCAGATCTTTGCAAGTCAAAATGCCTTTTGTGGTTTCTTAAAATAAGAATTGCAAAAATCAAAAATGGCACGGAGGGAGCAAAAGGCACAAAAAAGGCTACAACACCTTCAGACCGGAACAAAGGTGGTTAAAGGAAACTTGACTTCATAGTTTCCCTGCCACATGGTAAATGTAAGAAAAGTAAATATTGATGAGAAGTGGAGCACATCCCTTCCCAGCTGACAGAAGCCTGGCATTAGAAAATGCCAAGGATTCTGCTTACTTTAGTTGCTTTCAGCTTCCACTCATACTGATTTCTTTCATTTTCCAGTTCTTCCACTTTAATTTTGAGGTGTCGAAGCTCCTGTAGCAAACCCTGCAGAGGAATAATGGAAGTTAAAGGTAAGGTTTTTATAGCAGATACTAATTTTCCCTAGTCCTGAATTACAGCTCATACATGAACCACACAGTATTGAACACTGAACCGCCACACTAAAAACTCTGACCTACTCTAAGAAGCTGTCCCTTGAATGTCCCTTCTCCCATTAGTTGATAGAATTGTATCTTGCTCATTCTAAAGGGCAGTATTACTAAAACCTTGGTGGAGCTCTGACAAGACAAAATGTCTCAAAATGAACTGAGGAAAGGAAAAGTTTGGAGGAGTAACCCAATTTTGGACTCCTGTGCAGTACATACATTAAGCACCTCACTAACATCTTGGATTTATTTTGAATGACTCCCAGATTTGACTCAGATTCTTTCTCCAATCTACACCTTGTAGTGGGAATAGCTTCTAATAGTCCATTAAGCAGTTCTGCACAAACACAAGCCCAGAAACAACAGCACTACTGTCAAAACAGGTGTAACACAGAAAATAGTTATTTTTATAATATAAAACCTATGAGAGAAATTACTGAAAAACTCCCTCACAATATAAGCAGATTACTTATGAGTTCTGGGGATCCAAATTTTAACCAAAGAGATGTGGCAACTAAAGCAATCTGAATTAAAAGCAAGTATTAAAATGGTCTTTTCTAGGCATATCAGTATCAGACCACCTTCAGTGAAATTAAGCCATTTATGCAAAGTAGCTTTTGTTTTGTCATGTGACATATTTTTGATCAAATACAACCAGGATCTGTTATGTAAATTCTGGTACCTGCTAATGTCAGGGAACAAACAGAACCGCGTTGGATTTGCTATTTTAAAAGGACAAGCAGATTATTTTATTGTGGCTCTTTTCATTCACTTTGATACAATCATTAGAAAGAGAAAGGGTACATGTCACGGAGCCTTAGCTGAAATTATTTTGTACCTGTGTTAAGCTTTTAAGAGATCCAGGAATCAAGAATCTGTGTTCAGAGGACTGGTTAGGCCACGCCATCAGGCACAGCTGGAGTGGCATCAACACGAGGAAAAGTAGCAAACTACCAAACCATGCCAGCATGCTGCACATCAGACAAATCTCAACCCCAAAACCCAAAAAACCCACACCACACCAGCACCACAGACTTGCAAGTGAAATGGAAACTGTGAAGAAGCCGAAAGGGGTGATTGGGCTTTTTGTGCTTTAGTAGACAGCCATCAGTGGTGGCCAAATGGGTCCCAGCAATTGGGGTGGAGTGCCTGGGGTGGGATTTTTTTTCTGGTCATTTTTATGGCACTCGCACTCTTTGCTAATGAAAGCCACAAAGATTAATGCCAAACCATTCCCAAGGTAGCTCTGGTTAGTGGAATTTAGTTTCTGCAAGAGAGAGAAGAGGCAATACAGAGGCTTCTGCCCAGGGATACTTCTCGTACATCACACCGAGAACAATTCTTCTGGCCCAGAGTCTCTACTGATCTTGCACCAGATTGAGGACCATTAGGGGTCAAGTCTGGTTTCCTATCTTGAGACTTTCTTTCTTGGATTCTACTATTAATTTCCAGCTGCAGTCTACACATCTGCTCCTGTAGATCACTGATCAGGTTCACTACTGACTGAAAACATGGGAGGAAAGGGGAAAAAAAAAGACAAAACAAATAGAGAGGTGAGAAAAAAAAATGATGCAAAGAATATATTGCTACAGTTGCAGCACAAAGAACTACATGAAGCACATCAAAGGCAAGCTAAAAGAAGACAGATCATGTGTTTCTTTTCTGATAAAGTAGATGTAAATGAGCATAAAACTGGAATATTGCACAAAGCCACAGTTTACACGGAACAGAATCTACATTCCAGACTAAGTCATGATTCTGACTCTGAAGTTAAGATCAGAAACTTTTTTGGGCAAGTTTTACAGTCATGTGAAGGAAAATTTGGAACATATTTTAATATGCTGGCTCAGAGGTACACTTTTGCTGAAATGGGACTTGATTACATTCATTTGCACTTTCAAATCATCCAGAAGGACCGAACTGCAAAATGCTCAGCTGGGGCCATAGCCTAATCTTTCAAAATTTATACACAGAATTTACTAGCAAAGTAATTCTGCTTCCAGGTCTAGCACGGGGCAGAAAAACAACTCCATTACCTCTCTTGTTATTTGGGCAGGATCTTGACATGGAGGAGGAGTTAAGCAACAGATGCAGGAGAAATCAGGAGGATAACACAGAAGAAAAAGTAATTATTTCAAACAGCACCAGTTTGCTGGTGCAATCTTTTCTTGGATTTGTGTATCGGTGATATACACACAAAAAAATCCAGCTTAGAAGGCAAACCAAAGCCAAATATGAAAATCTATATAATATTTCACCTAATTTCCCTGACTTTTAGCAAATAGCACTGGGTATTTTTTCAGGTATCATGGGTTTGGAGTGCCTTTCTCTTAGCTTTCATGTACATTAACAACAAAAGTTTTGTGGTTTCTCAGTCTTTTCAAATGGAATAAATTTGATGAGCTTAATCCATCTTCCAGAGGAGTGAAAAGGATTTCAGTGGACAGAACAACAGATGACATGGCAAGTATTTTTTTTATTATTCTCTTCATTAGAGTTGCCAGCAATCCTCCTGTAACCTCAACTCTGCAATAAATCAAGAGTCTTAAAGCTAGGGAACAGCTACTGCAAGGACAGGACAGTAACATCATCCAGAGTCAACTTTAAACATTCACAAAGATTCACCTAAATCATACAAAAGAGTTTCACACATTTGACTATTTTCTAGCCCACTGTTCCTAAGATGAAATTCAGAAAAGCCATTACATATATTTTACTTTATACATATTATGCTCAATCAGGATCACAATGTCTGATGCTCATCCTCTTTCATCCAACAAACCTTTAAGGGACTTAAATAAGAATTAGGTTTCTCTTTCCACCATCCTGTCCACAATCAGGTACCTCACAGAGCACTTCCAGCTGGGTATTGGAACTGTCAGGGCACACATCATCTCCCTCACTGTCTTTTAAGCACCAAGGCTCGGTCTGTGCCCCTCTTTGGCAAGAGCACTGTTCACCCACACAGGCTTCTGCAGAAGGGCTGCTCTAACAGGATGCACAGATTTCTGAGCATTAACTGGCAGCTGCTCCAGTTGTGGTGACATGTGGGAGTCTAGAAACACTTCTACTGCCACCTTGCAGTTCTCTCTTTTGCCTTATCATTAAAAAAGGGGAAAGGGAAGCACTCTGCATCCACACACTCCCCACAGTGCCAGCTTGACAGCACAGAAATGGCAGAAATCCTTATCCCAGTGGAACTCCAGCTAGTGCCTTCACAATTGTTTCCAGTTTCAAGGTAGAACAGGCATTTTTGAGGTTCTTTCACAGCGTGAACATTTATTAACATCAACTACAACACCTTGATTCAGTGAGACAACGCACCAGACTCCCCAGTGGGAGTCAGTGGCTCACTGGCTCAGGTTTCTTTGGAATTGCAAGTAGCTTTCTTTGCATTAGATATTTAATTCAGAAGTTACAAAAGCCACAAAATACTTGATAAAAGCCTATAGCCAAAGCCACAGACTTATCCCGTGCTACAAAAGGACAGAAGAAGGGCTGTTAGGCAAGCTGGAATGCACAATTACTGCTGCAGTCTCCTGAGAGGGACAGAAAGTCTCTTTTGCCCATGTTCAGGTAGGGCAGACATCGGGGCAGCCATAAATCTTTTGATAATGCTGCTTGCTCGCACCTTGCTACATTAAGCAAAACACATTTTCAAAATTTCTGAGGCTTCTTCAGGTGGGAGAAAAGCTACACAACCCCCTCAGGTGAGACCCCAGAAACCATTACTGCATCAAAAGTAGTTCATTATTCCACAGGAAAGGAATTAAAATGACAAAGCCAGGAGTGAGATAGTCCCTTTGAAAGCAGCTATTCTCCTGGCCCCTGTGTAATATATATAAATAAATGGCACTTTATATTTAGTACGTGCTTTTGAAGAGCCAGAGACAAGTGGTGTTCAGTGTGAAATCAATACCTTTGAGAGGAGGTCAGAGATGCTTGATAAACTCTTTGCTGCTAACTAAAACCAAGCCTAGATGACAGCTGCACAAGATAAAGTGAAACCAATCTCACACATTAAAACTCACTCATATTTAGAAGGATATCTTAATTTGCTTTCTTTCCTCCCAGCCCGACCGACCAGAAAACTAATTCTATAGATAAATTCTAAGTGACTGGAAACAGCTGCTGTGAAATAAACTGGCACAAAATTAGAATAGAGAGAAAACATGGTTGAGGTGAATGATCTCGCAATGCCACGTTTAATTTTAAACTTTTAAAACCTCATTATTGTATTTAAAAATAGTGGGGTCAGCCATGGAGTATCATTAACAAGATGTTTAAAATGGTTTATCTACTGTGTGCCAAAACCAAGAGCAAACTACAGGTAGATTGTGTTTGTCAAAATAGTTTCTTCATTCGAAAGATGTAGTTGGGCAGTGGAGGCAAAGAGCTCAGGAAAACACTCAAAATATTACCAAATTTAAGCAGTTGTAGTCTAATACTGTAAAGAAAATTAATTAATACATTTATTCTGATGTTTTCAATGGTGTCTGTATTGAAAAATTAGTATAATATACAGGAAAAGGAACAGAAATAGGGTTAAAGCATTAGAATTCAACTAAGCATCCAATTTGATTGAAAACAACTCCTGTTTGTCCTGATAAATTGGATTAATGCTTATTCAGGAGAATCTGAAATAATTACACAAATAGTTCAGCAAGCAAACCAAAAATGCTGTTTATTTCCCACAGTTTTCCTTACAACGCCCATTCTCCTTGCTTTGTACACACAGGTTTGCGACTTTCAACATGCCAGAAACCTAATCACATCTCGGGGTAGTTAATAATTCAGCACATACTTAAAACAGCGATTCTCAACTTTTCCATCAGATTAGAATCCTTTTCCACCTCAGCAGGAACGTGTCCTATCACTGAGCAATACCACAGAGGCATCCAGGCCATTACAACTCAACTTTTCCATCCAAGGGGGCACACACCTCGCTGCAGCAGCAGCAGAATTTCACAGCTCACAGGACCGGGCCTCCCGGGCTCTCAAAAGTCCTGTCAATAAAAATGCACCTGAAAATCTTTGCTGCTTTCCAGAAACCAGGCTGGCTGTGCATGCCTTGCAATAATTTAGGAATCCTCATCCCCATATTCCACACGTCACGGGAAGCACTGGGAGCAGGCTGCCATCTGTAGCCATTAGGTGCTGCCCAGACCTGCTCAGATTTTCAGGTGGTGTGAGAGTGCTCAGGCCTTCTGTACACAAGGCACTGACAATTATGCCTGAAAAAGCATGAGAAGGGCCACAGGTGGTAAAAACAGCAGCTGGTGCCTCTCTGGCTTGCAAGCTCTGCCAGAAATTGCTCTCTTTACGTTATCTTTGAATCTCTACAGAAAACTTCAGAGAATAAACGAGTTGAAAGCAAACACACCCCAAATGAACCACGTCACTGCAGGCAAAGTGCTGATGCATAGTTATCACATACTCCACTAGCGGATTTATGGAGAGCAAACAGTTCCTAATGCTGCCTGGATTTCAAATTCTCCTAAGTCAATATGGAACAAAGTTTGGGGTTTTTTTCAGTCAGCAATGTATAAATTTCAGACCCAGTAATCCTTCGTTTCCAGGCAATCCCCTCCTGCTGGCTGGTTCCCTTACAGGATCACTGAGCAGGGCAACACAGGGCAATTTGTATGAATTTCTCTCTTCCAGGATTGCGTTCCTTCCCACCTCCCACCTGCTGCTCACCACCATGATATGGATGTTGCTCAGATGACTTCCCTGTTTCATACTTTCTTTCTTAACCAATACAGCAAAAACCAAAGCTCCTTTGATGCCCAGAATTCCCCGCATCTGAAGTGGAGTAAGGGTAGGAATTGCCTCCAGCCCATGACTTTTTTTTTGCGCTGTTTATTATGCAGCCATGAGGGGAAAGACTCATTTGAGGCAAATGCCCTCCCAAGTGCCACAAATACATTAAAATCCCCAATCTCAGCACTTATGGCACCCCTGATCCTACTCAGCTGACAGTCTTTTCTGCCACATGAATGAGGGAAGAGCTCTGGTGGGCCTGGCACAGCCACGTCAGTCCAGCTCCTGGGGAAAGGAAATGGTTAAGTGAACACCCACTGTAATAAATGCTTCTGGGAGGGACTCTGCCTTGATTAAAGCCAAACAGCAACCTCTGAAGTATAATGAGAGGGAGGAAAAGAAACCGCATCCCAAAAATGCATAATCATACTCCTCGCTGAATTCATAGGATCAGTGATATGGGCTGCACTGTAAGCACAGAAAATCCTATTCTGTGCTGATTTCAGCCCAAAAGCTCAGGTGTGTGACAACGCACCATAGACAGGTGATGAAAAAAAATTGAAACAAGCTAATGAAAAAACTCACCTCAGCTTTGTTCTGCTTCTCTTCGTATTCACTCTGCTCCTTTTCCATACCAACCAGCTTAATCTTCAGGTCTGAAACTTCAGCCATCAGATCTAATTTCTGAGTCTCGAGCGATGTGCGACTTAGCAGCTCCTGAAAGCAAAGCAGAATATTTTCCCCAGTTATTTATGTGAGCTCTGACAGACTGCTATGTGTTTTATTGGCAGACCCGTGTTAAAGCCTCAGTTTGAACCGTGTGTTTCTCAAGTGCTGCAGTTATTTTCATCTAAATGTTCTATCTTAATCACCAAACCACCATGTCCCACTCCTTATTTCAAGCAAATGTGTGGCAAAGTTAATCCCTGGGCTAGACATGAAATCGAAAACAATTCTGAGGCTGGACGAACCCAAACCTACACATTGGCACATTACAAAATAGTTGGAGTCTTCCTAAATACTCATCAGACAAAGCTGTGTTTTAGGATTACGTTGTAGACTTTCTTGTCAGGCGTTATTCAATAAAGGATGCATTACAGAATGAGCACCTTAACCCACACTGAGTGCCAGAGGCAGGCAACACCTCTGCAGTCACACTAATAGTAGCTTACACCATGTAGTGCCTGAGAGCTTTTGAAGGCTGCACAGTGTGGAGGGAACTGCAGTGAGTGAAATGTCCTAACTGGAGCCTAAAAGGCAATGTCTAAACTAAGAAACACTTTAAAGGTGAAGCAGCTGGTCATGATTTTTGCTTGTGTGCCCCAAGTTTGCGTTCCAGATTGCAGATAAGACATTGCCCACTTTGGATGGAGTCATATCACTGTGTTTGGAGAGCAGCCAATATTCACACCTTCACTGAATCTTTCATTCTTCAGGAAAGCCAAGGCAAGAAATCATCCAAAACTTAACAGAGCATGTTACATACATCAAATGCCTCTGTCACCTCCGTTTTCAAAAAGAAAAAAGTCCAGTCAGGAGTTCAGGCCTTACTGAAAAATTGATACTTATCTTTCCAAGCACATAATCGATTTTTAACAAAAGCACGTAGATTTCCAAATGGTTTAAAGGTTTTGTGATAACTCATAAATCCCATTAGTGTGTTGATCACATGAAACACACTGAGGAATCACAGCAGGTCGTGCTTTGAATTACATGGCAATGATTTAACTGAAGTTGCCATGGTTAATCTGGGTCTACACTGATGTTACTGAGGGATCAGAAATCACCATGTCCATCATCCTTTTCTCATCTCTTCCTCTGCCCCAAACTCTACAGTACATTGTAGACCATGACTTGGAGCCACAGAAGCCACAAAGGTTATTTCAAAGATTACAGAGTTAAAGTTTATTTCAAAATCTGCTCTACATGTAAGTTATTTTAGTCTGGTGGGGAATATTGCACAAATTAAAAATAGTACTAAACTTGCATCTGTATTGCAACACCAATTATCTAAGCCACCCACTATTCCCAATGCCATGCCCATTCCTGCTGACATTGGCAATGATATTTGTGTATGGATGGGAAAATAAACAGAAATGTAGCTTCATGGTTTGGGCTTTTTTCTTTTTTTTTCTTCTCTGAATGATATAAATCAAGCACTAATAAGGAAAAGATATTGCACTGACTTTCTTATTGAGAAACTCCCAGAGGCAATCACCTAATGAAATCCCAGGAGGCACTGCTTTCTACACAGGTGATTACAAATTGCAGTTATAATTAAAAATAACTCTTCTTCCAGAAGAACACTGATTTGCATGAGTTTCAGAGACATATCCCAGTCCAGACTGGAACAGGCTCTGTATAGCTGTTAAGGTAGCAGACTGCTGCAGGTTAACACAGAGTTAAAAATGAGAACTTTGATATGAAATAAGGCCACCGAACATCAGAAAGACAAGCAGGATGAGGCAACTCTGGCCCCATGGACAGATTCTATTCACTCTTGAACTAAAACAACATTTAGAATTCTTTTTGGACACTGACATGGTGTTCCATGATATGGGAGGAAGATTTCTTAATAAGGCAAGGAGCCACAGCATCTCTCTAGGGATTTTAAACAAAAGATCTATCCTTTGAGTGCACCATCTGGCATTACTCCTTATTTTTCCTATAGACCTCTAAATTCCCTGAGTTGTGCAGTGCAGAGCAATCCACACTCACTCCTCTCAGTCCAAGGTCAGGAGCTCTGTGTGAATACAGAGGCACTACCTGGTCTAAGTGAGCATGAAGGCAGCTGTTTGGGTTTGTTTTGTTTTTAATCAACTCAAACAAAATTTTATGATTTGCTCTGAAGCTGGGGAATCAGATTCTCAGCTAGAGTAAACTGGCATAAACCTCGTGACTTAAAATAGACAAAACAGCTAACTATCCCTAGTTTGTTTTCAATGGAGCTCCACTGATTTAAAACAGCTGACAATTCCTCTTGCATCCAGAGAACCTAACTTTTGCTTTGAAAGCAAGTGCCCTTTAAAGTAAATGTCTCCTCTTGAAATGGGAACATCTGGAAGCAATTATTTTCATCTTCAAGCAGATGCTCACAGTGAACAGCTCATTAAGAAAGTGAACCATTTTGTTACAGAGAAATTATAGTGTATTTCAGTGGTATGATGCAACTTGAATCCAGCCAGAAAAAATATGCAATTGTAAGAAAAGAAAATACAAATTTATGTTATTGGTTTGAAAGCAAAGAAAGATAATATAAGACAAGTAAAATGGTAATTTAGGCTGCAGCAGCTTTAAGAGAATCTTAGCTGAAAAACAGAACAGATATAGAACGTATCCTATGGAATCTTCTTTAGAAACAAGATACTTGGTTTTAATTTTAAAATGTACTATACATTATACTATGTAAGTGTAATTTAACTTCTTAAAGTTCTTTTTTTAAACTCAGCTTTTAACTTTAAAAATTAAGGAGGCATGCAGAAGCTATGATACATGTGTACCAGATAAATCAAAGAACAGCAAACTATTTCCAAACACAACACACTTTTTAAAACTCACACTGTATATTTCTAAAATACTTAATCAACTTTTCCGATATTCCCAATGAAACTGCAGCACATGCTGTATATGTCACTTTCACATTTAGTTGTCTTGGAAATACATAATTCTCATAAAACAGTTTATAAAATATAACATGACCAAAAAATAGCTTGAAAAGAGGTCACTACAATTTTTTAGGCTCCCAGCTGCAAGCACAGAAAATTACAGGATATTTAGCACTCCACAAAACAGAAGAAACAACCATGCCATACACTGATTGAGAAACCATAAGTAAGATTTTAGTCAAGCGGGGAGGGGGAAAAAAAACCCCCAAAGATCCCATTTTGCACTTGTGCGCCATACAAAATACAACATTCAAAAAATTCCTCACTTTTCACCCTTGTTAAAAGCCTTGGGAGAGACAAACAGACCAAGCTACCTACCTGGGAAGCAAAATGCAGCCAGAACCAGCCCTAATGAGGACTGCACTTCTCAAGTGCTGTGTGTCAGCTGTGGCAGAAATAAGATATTTGCTTAGCTGAAAACACAGCTGAGAGCAATGTACGTGTGTAATCACCATGAAATGGTGCAAGGCAGCAGCAGGCAGGGAATTGCAGCCCTCCAATTCATCATTTGCCCATTATATGGTTAAGCCAGGGAAAGGACAGAGCTTCCCACAGCACTGCCAGCTTGGACAGCCCTTGGATCCGCCTGAGGAGCAGATTCCTGCCCACCTTAGCTGCAAAATAGCAAAGCAGTGGAATGCTCACCTGGAGAGATAAAGCTGCACAGCTTGAGAGCACGCTCTGAAAACCCTACAGCCCAACCAGAGCAGCACAGAGCACGCTTCAAAATCTGAAACACTAAGCCAGCTGCTGGCAAGAAGCTCCTGCATGCTATAAACAAGTGCTGAAATTCATCTAAGATCAGATAACTCAGGCAACTGAAAGTTGAAGGAATGGTCTTTGCCAGCCAGCAAAGTTCCTGAGAAGCAAACAGATTCACACCAGATTTATACCCTGCAACCGAGACAGGATTCTGGCTCCCCTGAGCATGAGACAACTGCAAAACCAGAGCAGGTACACACTGAACGTTGCTGGATTCAAGTTCCTACTGTGATACAGCTCCTCCCTGCACTCTTTTAATTCAGTTTTTTAAAAGGTTCTCCACAGTGCCGCACACAGGGCACTGTCTGGCACACCTTCCTCTGGCCCTTGCACCCAGGCAGCAGTGGGCCATGAACTGACACGAGAACAGAAATCCACTCCTGTTTACACCCAAACGTTTCAGTTTTTATGTGTATTTTTTTAAGACACAAAGAATCCTAAAGCCAAGTCCTTTGTAATTTGCAAGAGAATTTACTTGATTGAAGACACAATCATGTTCACACAACACAACCATCCAACAAGAGTCCCCAGGATTGTGTCAGAAATTATTTGGAAGGCACAAAGACACAGTCAGACCATGTCTAGGATTTGGTTCAGGTGAGGTACAGGAAAGACACTGCCACCCAGAGCAGCATTTTCATTGGCAAAACAAACTGCTGTCCTTTATGCCAGAGAGCTTCATTGGAAATGACTGTGTGTTAAATAAATAACATGCAGCTCTGGAATAGCAAAGAGGTAACAGACTAGAATTACTTGTGAAAACTACCAATACATGCACGTAAAAAAACCTGTGGTGGTGAAATCTGTATGAGCAGAAAGTTCACTTTTCAGATGGATGTGACACAGCTCTCAGGCCTGACAGCACAGATTCCATAGCACTGATGTGTTTGTGTTAGGCATGGCTGGTACTCCCTGTTATGGGTCAGTTCAGGCTACTTTATGGAGCAAAAATCACTTCTGCTTTCCAATTCTACAGCACATAGGAGGATAGGAGGTTCTGTCAAGGCTGTCTCTCCTCTCAAAAAAAAAAAAAATTATTTCTTAAAATTGACTGGAAGAAAGTACTTAGTAATGCCACAAACTTAGAGCAAGACACACAGACACATCATTGCTCTCTAAAATTGGTTGTAACTTCACATTTTAAAGCACTTGATATACTGGAAATGGACTGTCACAGCATAAATTGTTTTCCTAGGATGATTCTAGGAAGTTTTTTAATTTTACTTCTAGACATACCCATTACAATGTGGTAAGGGGAAAGGCAGGTAGCTGTTCACACAGGCCAGCTTTTCCTTTACACATTACACAGCAAGACAGACACCCCACTGGAAGGTAATCCCATGAGATTAAACTTGTGTCTTGCTTCCAGTCGTGTCCCAGAAAATTCTCTGTTACCATTTACTGTGAAGGATGGCCTTGTTTCTTGGCCCAAACCTGAATTATACTTCAGGACTGATTTAAAGTTCTGCCATTGACTTTCATGAGTTTTGAAAAGACCTGCTTTGTTTTTTTGAAGGAAGAAAATGCAGACACCTTCAAAGTGGAAAAATGCTTTTCTTCATGACAGTCTGTGGTGGAAAAAGTGTCCTTACAAAAGTAAAGTGTTGGGTTTGACACCGTAAGCATCACATCATCTGTAACTGTGCACACCAGGGCATCTCTCTGTCTCTCACACTGGATCCTCTCACCCCTCAAATGCTGCTGAGCTGTATTTTCCTTGGCTGTGGTTCCATAAACAGTGAGGTCCAAGCACATCTCTCCACTGCCCTTCTGCCACACCTTGACCTTTCCTGTGACCTGTTTGACTCAGCTGTCACAAATTTAAGATGCCCCTACTAAACCCCAGGTTGGTTTTCTCCCAGTCCTTGAGGAGAAGGTTTGCTGAGTGTGACAATCTCAAATCAGTTTCAGAAGCAGCATGGTCAGGAAGAGGGAGAAGGATGAAAGGCAAATGAGGCCTTCCCCCTGTTGCTGCTTTTAAGATGCCCACATTTAAGATGCCCATATTAAATGTTGAGCAGCCACTTTATGCCATTTGTATAAATTTTATTTCAGTTGCTGTTTCAGAAGTGGTTCCATGATCACTTTGTAGCAGGGTTCAAAACAACTGTGCATAAATCATAAGCCAGAAGGATTTTTTGCCAGTAACCCCACCCTGCCAAAGAGGACAAGTCTCTGCTAGCAAGGATTCAGCAAAAACTACTTTGCAGGGTAGCATTAGATACCCTTTCTGCTGTGGAACTACCAGATAACATCAATAAGTTATCTTAAAGTTTATGATTTTTTTTTATTGAAGCATTTTTTGCTTAGAATTAATTATGAGTCACTCTTCTTATAGTTCTTGAAATTAAAAAGGCAGGGCTTTATCTTTACTGTTCCATTTTCCACTTAGAGGAAGCAGTTGACTTAAGTTCACAAAGGCAAAAATCAGTGGAGTTCAATATACTGTAAATAAGGAAGCAGAACCATGAAATAAACCTGAATTTACACTACACCCCCCCCACCCCAAGATGGTAACAGAAGTCATTCTGAAAAGCAGGACACCAGCAGCTGCTGCCTGAGAAGATCTGAACCCAAGTCTCCCCCAAACCTGACTGATCCACCCATTGAAGCCCCTGAGGCCACACACACACACTACTTTTGACAAATTATCTGCAGAAAAGTCCCCTGGCCACATATCTTACATGAAAGCCATAATCACCTCATGATCAGGTCATTCTCTTCTCCCCAGATCTCAACTCGTCCCCCATAGAGGATAATCTTTTCAACAAGATGAATAGAGAAGAGAATCTTCAAAATAAATTATATTAAATAGGATCCTCTGCTGAGACAGACAACAGATGTCCAATTACTCTGACTGCTGAGAGATCTACTTTGGGTTTCCCATATCCCCCTGTCTACTGGGAAAAACAGCTACAGCTGCTGAAGGTTATCTCAAAATTTTGATTTAAGGTTTATATTAGACATATCTGGAGATTCTCTGACCTCCTTAGCGTTGGTACAGCCTTTTGTAGCTTATCACTTTAGGATCAGCTCTGTAAGCAGTTCGTGCACATGCCTAACGCCAGACAAATAGATGCAAACATTTTCACTGAAACAGCAATGTTCATGCAACGTTATATTCTATTTTAGATGCCTCAGTGTTCTGGTAAACAAGGCTTCAAGTTCACAGTTTCCCCAGAAGACTATCTGGGCTAAAAATTTTAAGTCAGAGAAAGAATAAACAGTTTTAGCAGAAGTTGAACAGAACAACTATCTAGCTTTAGATTGGAACAGGAAGCTTCTGCACTCTGTTGTGAATGCCTTCCTGGAGTCTGAAAACAGATTTTCATAGCTTAAATAATCACTGTTCTTTGAATTTCACTTCAGCCCTCACTGGAAAACAACATGCACTCACTGTTTGCATTTTTAAAGACGTCTCCTCAGAAAAAAGCCTTTCCCAGCTGGAAGCATTTTGGGCTGTGTGAGATGGAAGGTTTTTTTCAAGAACCTTTGAGAATTATATTTTAAAGTGTTTAGGATACAACTTTACCTTATAGAAACTGCTGCTGTTTACACACATATGTACAAGGATCTTTATCATAATTTAAAGCTACAGTCAGTTCATAGAAAGGCTTTTATATCTCACATGGACTAAAATAGCAAATTTACAACGCAAAATTTTGTGTGGGGAGAAGAACTAAGCTCATCAAGAACAGTATCTATACTGCAAATTCCTGGCATAGATTTTTGAGGCGTATTTACAGCTTCAAATCTATTTTTTGTATCTATGCACTGCATTAACAGTGGATGATCTGCATCTGTAACAACAGAAAATTGCACGGGGAAAAACCTTTGGCATCGACAAACCCGCAAGTTCTGCAGTAACACATGAAATGCAAGATATTTAATTTATCATTTGCTCTGCTCCCTCAACATGTAACATCAAAGAGCAAAAATGAAATCACAGCCTGAAACTGTAGAGTGAAATAAAGAAAAAATGTCTTTATATACTAATTTTCTCTTATAAAAATTAGGGGAAAGCTCCACAGTTAAGTGAAAATGGTTATAGAACAGAACTGGATACAGCAATTCTTCTCAACTTGCTACTTGTTCAACTTCAAAGCCATAGGAAAACAGAAGGCATTTACATAAAACTTCTTAATTCTATAACTCCTACATATATTAGATACATTTAACCTGTCTAACCAGTTACTCAGCCATGTCCAAATAAGCACAGTTCAAATAAGACACAATAGTTTCATTTTACATGCTGCCACGTACAGCATTATGCAACCAGCCAGTAAAACTTTTCTGCAACAGGAAAACAAAGAAACATTTATTGGGGGAAAAAAAAAAAAAGTGCAAAGCAGGAGGAGAACAATAAAAAGAGGCATTTTCTTCCTCCCTGTTTTATCCTCTTGCCAAAGGCAGTCACACATGCAGACAAGCTGACCATGTGTGTTCACCCCTCCGCTGGGGAAAGTTGTGCAGGAAGCTCTGCAATCCAGATTTTTACCTGTTGGAGCATTTCTTCTGTAGCATTCAGCTTCAACTGATGCCCCTCAAGACAGATTTCTAAGTCCCGGATTTTCTCTCCTTGAGCTTCCACCTGGTCTGTGAGAACACTCACCTGAAATTTGAGAGGAGAAGCACGATGCTACTGAACTGACTGTAAATAAGCTTCAATTACCTTATACATATAACATCCAAATGCACGTTTTAACAAGAAGTTCCCTTTTAAAGCCCTCAATGCTTTAATATTCTCGTGCACTGCAGCAACCTGCTCTACCAAGACACACAGTTTTGCAGTCTTACCTCTATTTTGCTCCAACCCCGCCCTCAAATCTCCCCTCCCCTGCAACTGTTTTGTTTTGATCTAAAAAGAAAGGGCATTTCAAGAAGAGATGGAGTGCTGCCCATAGGTAGCCTGGGTCCCTTCATGCAGAAGTGTGGAAAATTGGAAAGGAACTAACAAGAACAGAGGATACTGGAAATATTTCATGTGGTTTTGGAGCAGGCTTTGCCATTTTGGGTTCTATTGGCATTTCGCTCCCTAAAACAGATAAGTAGGAAAACTGTTCATTCCAAACCCAACCAATTATTTTACTTTTTACAAGAAAATATCCCCCCTGCTTACCTATCAATAAGGAATTCTGAAGTTATAAAGAATGCAATGAGTAAAAGGAGTAAAAGGCAAGTTTTAGCAGTGGCAAAGTTCTATTCCAACAAAAATTCCCAGGCTTCGGCAAGCCAAAACATGAAAGCAAAAGCAGGGAGATGCAGACAATGAATCCCAGAAAAAGAAAGAATAAGCAATCCTGGTAAAGATCTGTGGGAATGGCAGTACAGAGCAGTGAGCGAGCAATAAAAAAAGCCCAGCAGCTGAACTCAAAACTTGCAAAGCAGAAGAAACTGCACCCAGGATAACATTAGAAAGACACGGAAAAAACCCCAGTGATAATTCTCATGTTAAGAAGCACATACACTCTGTATATTCATTTTGACTATGTGTTTATACAAAAGCCTTGAGTATTCTGGAAAAATATTATCTCAAACAAACAAACAAAGGAGACTGAGGTGTTTAAACTCCTTTTTGAAAGAAATGCTTTAACAAAAACTTATACATGCTCTCAAATCCTACCCTGTAACACCTTTATTAATTAAAAAAAAAGAAAAAAAACGTACAATATGTGGAAGTGAAACTTTTAAGATATATCCACTATGCAGCATGCCTAAAACCCAAAGAAGAATTGAGTTCAAGGAAGCTGCAGAGGGAGAGACTCAGTGATCTGTTTTTGTTTACCTGCAAGCATAATGACAAGCATGCCTGGGAAAGAATCACATAAAAAAGAAAGGAAAAGAAAAATCGAAGGCTATTTAATTTTTTTTCCCATTAAAGTAGTTGGCGGTAGCTTAGAGTACAGCTGAACTCAGGGTGAGAGGTGATAGGAAGGAGTGGGTGGAGGCAGATGGCAGAGGGACACATCCAAGCTAGGGCAGGAGGAGAACTCCTTGCGAGGAAATCTGTTGCTTGTCTACTTTGTTTTGTTCCCAGTAATCAGGGATGATACACAAAAAACCCCATGTGTGGTCAGAAAGCAAGAAGAAACAAACTGAGTTCTCTCCTTTAGTGTGATGCAGGTTCCAGAGAAAGAAAACCAACTTTATTTAGAGCATCAGGTTAGGTTTAGATACCATTGCAACCTGGAAGAAAAACTCTGTATGTTAAATGTGACCTGCAAAGGAATTTAGCAAAAGCTTATCAGCTTTAGAAGCATGTGTTGGGTGTTCCAGCAGCTGGGCTGAGAGGCACAATAACCACTTGGAGCTCATATTTTCCCCTCTGCCCCGGATCACATCTGCCAGACCCTTCAAGGAGTCCGTAGGCTGCACCCAGAACATAACCCCAGTTTATGCTACACTGGCAATTCCATCTTGCTTTAGGAGTGACACACCGGCAAGGCTCAGCCTGTAAGTAAGATATTTTCTGTAAAACTCAGGTATATGGAACACTTAGCTAAAAATCAAGTGTTAGAAATGTTTAAAAGTCTGAGGCAAGACTGGAGTGCTCCCAGCCCCATATTCCCTCCAGATTACAGTTATGGGCCAGTCACTGGCACAATTCAGCATGAGCCACAGAATACAGGTGCTCTGTTCCTATTCCTTTCTCATCGTTCCTGCCAAAGCAGCCAGGTTTGTACCAGCAGAGTCCCTCAGGCCATGTAACCTCAGCATAGGGCTTGCCTGTGCTGCTCATATTCGACTGCCTGGACAGAACTGGTGTAAACCAGGTCCTAAACCCAGCTCCACCTTGGCACTTTTGTTGTTGTTGTTGTTGTTGATGTTCATCTTCCAGACTGAGGTTTTTGTCTATCTTATTTGCCTGGGGATTTTGCAGTTCTACAGCAATGCTGTGCAGTGGGAAAGGAAAATGCATAAATATTGACTAAGCCTTTGGGATTGATGGGGGGTGGAAGTGATGGGAGTAAAATGCAGGAGAGAGACATTTTCTAGTTCTGATTTTACTCTATTCCTTCTGAGAAAAGCTCTAGGCAGGTCACCAAAACATGTCTTAAAACCCCTTTTTTGTGCATTTGGCTGGCTGCATTCCTGGGCACCTGTTTGTGTGGATGAAGGAACAGTTACTAAAAATCTGCAAGACAAAAAGAGGAAAAGCGTGTCCTGAGCAGCAGCCTGGGACAGTCTGCAGGACTCAGCACAGGTCCTGTTAGATCCACGGAAGCTGATGCACAGACACAGATCACAGGAGTGCACAGATGTGTGAGGAACGAAGGAGACCCTCATGCCCAAAGCCACAGGTGCACCAGTTCCACCCTCAGCTCCTGAGGGAGCAGCTGGATTTGGCCTCCTAATTGTCTCTCCACTCATGGGTTACTCATGAGTGCAAGACAGGAACGTACAGTGTGAGAAGTAGCTTGGTATTACTAATAGAACCAAGAATTTGGCGTTAACAGCCACCTGGTTAATAAAAGACATTCTAACAAATATCATTTGTAAGGTGAATTTGTAGGGCACACTTTAATCCCAACCAGAATTTTGTTTTCCTGTCAGGTGGAATTTTTTTTTCTAAATTTGGTAGTAGCAATTTAGTTCACGAACAGTAATGAAAAAAAAAAATTCCAATCAAGCCAAAGCTTGTGTCTCAAAACATTTACTGTTTATTTAACAACAGTGGTGAGGCTGCTGCTCAGTAAATGAACACAAGTGTGAGCAGAACATACAGGATAAGACATGTTTACAGAAACCTGTGACTGAAAGCAGGGAGAACACCCACCCAACACACTTCAGTTTTGTTTGATATAAATACATGTGCTTATAAAATGCATTTGAAGGGAAAGGATATGCAAAGACAATTTAAATAATCTCCAGCTTCATTTTCTAAAAAGCGTGGAATGTCAAGTTTAGTACTAGCAAAAATACAGAGAAAAAATTATATATTTTTAAGTTGTGCTACATGTGTTTTCTCCAGGAGGAAAACTTGCACAGGACACAGGATCTGTTTGAAAAAGGCTTGGTAAACTGAGAAACAGGAAACCTGGAAGAGCTTAGGTATGCATTTTACTGTCAAATTTTCTCTATCCTTGTTTCCCTCCCCCTTTCGATGATGTAAACAATTTTGGTATGGCATATAAACAGGAAAAATACCAGTTCTATCTACCTGCCAGTCTTCTGGGTCATTAAAAATGGTGGCACACAGAACCTAGAAAACTGGCACCACACAGCAAACCTAGAGAACCACCATCACTGCAGTGGCCTGGGACAGAATTATTTTTAATCGCTTTGTCATCCCCCCTTTTTACTTCTGTTACACCCCTCTCCTCTACCAGGTTACCCCACCACGAAATCATTCAGAGGGATTATATAGATTATAAATTCCTGGCTAAATATCAGCTACATTTGGTGACCTGCTAACATTTGTTTAACAGAAAGTACTCTGCCACTTCAGCTTTTATGCACTGAGTATCAACTATACAGAAAATTTTCTTCTCTCTTTTAGACATACCTGCAGGATGAGCGACTCTTTATCACCTTCTAGGCGTGCCAACCTTTCTTGGTAAGTTTCATTATTAGATGAATGATGGTTCACCTGTGACTGGGAGGAAAAAAAAGTGCTGTGAGAATTTTTGCACTTAAAGTTTCAAGCAATAGTTAATAAAAATTGTATGTATTAACCCATTTTTACAATAGAAAAAATATGAAAAAATGTGTGTATAGATCAGAACTGTTTATTTCATATGCATTAAGCCTTTGGAATGTACCTTTCTTTAGTTGTATTTTGAATACTCTCTCATTTCCAGCAATCAACAATGGTATAGCATTAGACTGATATTTCCTAGAAAATTACAATTTCAATGAAAAACACCATCTTACCAAAACAAAACCCATTTAATTTGAAATATCTAGTCTCCACAGTCTTTTGCCAAAGTCAATGAATCTTGTGTTTACTTTCACGTGGTAAAAATTGCTATAGGTACAGTATTCCTAGAAATTACTGAGAGAAAATTAGAAGTTTTTGTTAGCAATAAAAATTTATTTGAATGATCAAATTCTTATCGGGAACTGCTCTAGCCACCCAATCACTTATGGATTCCTATACGGCTCTAGGGAGAAAAATCTTCTAAACATGGCCTGTCCTTAGCTATTATGTCCCTTTCCCTATGAATTTTAATACTTCATATAGAAACACCACAATTAAAAAAAAATCTGCAGATTTATTCAAGTTTAGAAGAGTCTCCCATGTTCATCCTGCCCAGTGAAACATTGTGGGAATGGAGCTGTTTGCTCAGAGCATCAAAAGTAACCTGAGCCCCCAGAGGTTGATTTCCCAAGCCCACTGCGGGCACTGCATTTCTGCCCGGGAACACAACACTCAGCCTGGATTTTCAGCTAACACAGGAATCCAAGGAGTTCCCTTCAGCTGCAGCTGACTATTCATTTATAGTCACTTGCACAATGGCACCAATATAATTATAATCCTCCTCCACAACTGCCCTTTCTTTTTCAGCTAAACATTTGTGGATAGAATTAAAAAAAAAAAAATTAAACATATTTATGGCTTCTTGATCTATGCTGAGGCCTACAGGCTCAAACATAAAACAGATGGTGAAAATAAACATAGTGCTAATTAACTCAAATCAAGAAATCAAATTTTTATCCAAAAGATGCTTTTCAAGCCATAAAGTGCTAAGTTACATAGAAGTATGGCACCTTTATAAGCTGAGAGAAACTGAGCAACCTTGTCTCTGATTATTTTGAAAGACATTGAGAGAATCACAACAGCACCAACAAACAGGGCTGAAAGATGTCTGAAGAGATCATCTGGTTCACTATTCCATCCTAGGGCCAATGATTATTTGCAATATTCTTGTTTTGTCTTCTTCTAAAGACTTCCAGAAATGGAATTCACAGCTTCTCCATCTGCTTCTTACCTACCCATCATTAGAGCATTTTTCTTAAGGCCTAATCTGAATCATCTCTCCAACTTCATGGCTCTTATCAGACCACCGTAAATTAAAAATAGGTCCTTTGGTTCACTTCAGAGATTTTTATAAATTTAAATATTATCTCTACATTGCTAATTAGCAGGTCTCTCTTCGTGTTGTGAAAGAAAATATTACTTTTTCTGTCTTTTCCTCAGAGGTTAATTTTTTAAGATTTCTTTTGTTACTTTCTTTTGGTTCCTCTTCACCAACTATTTCCCAACTTCTTTTAAAATTAAGAGCCTTAGAGGAGACACAGGACTCCAACTGAAACTGGCTTGAGTGGTAAAACCTTTTCACAGTCTCTCGGGCCATATTTCTTTCCATATTCACCATATATTAAAATTCATATATTTTCAGCCTAGGACCCATAACTTCCAGATCCTTTTAAAATGCTTTTATTTAGCTGCCATCCTGTTCTTCATTCTGCTTTTACTTTCTACTTCTGCTTAAATGTGTAACTTTGAGCAAGTCTACACGGACTGGCATTTTATTATTTATACTCTTTCCCTGTGCATCTGGCTCTTAGGTTTTAACCATGCCCTTTAGCAAAGCTGCAAGACCCTTAACTAGAATCACCTATAAATTCAATAATCTTGGTCTCTTGTCCCTGTTTAAGGGACCAACAGGAACATTAAAAACAGAATGTGCAGAACCTTAGTCCACACCTCACTCACCAGCATTCGTCATCAAAAGAAGAACGTGTTAACTCTGCTCAGAATAAACTTTTGTCACAAGTTTTTGACCAGTTCATAATAAGTACTGCTAAGGTTCAAGACCTCACAGAAATGGCTCTAAATATGCAGGTGTGAGGTCAGCCAGAAAGGCCTCAGATAAGCACAGGAAAGTACAGTAGACAGAAAAATGACCTGCTAAATAAGTGTCTGATTGACGTACAGCAGTTGTTTAAGACTTGGTAATTCTTTGTGGCACGCATAAAGACGAGATAAAACAATGTAACGTGAACCGAGGCCATCTGTGGATGGTTGGAGTGCATTCTGCAGTTGTGAGAGTCAGGACTGAGAGGAAACTGAGCGAGATGTCACATGTATCAGCAGCAACTGTATACAGGACATACAGCACTAAAGACATGAGACCACGGATGATTCCGGTTGGTGTAAAAGCTCGCAAACAATAAATAAATTCTGGCCATGTGCTTACACGGGTCTAAAAGGCTGAATCCACAAGATTTCCTGTAGAGCTGTTATTTCAGAAGATCCAGCACTAAAGAGCAAAAGCTGTTACTTGGGCTGAACCAGTTATAAGCCAAATATGTTAACTATGTTTCTTAAAATGAAAGAAGGAGAGGGATTGCATAAAACCTGTAAAAATGTTTGTGATAACACATGATAACAACGTAGAAGGAATGATATGCTAAGGCAAGGTAACCAAAAATATATCGATGCCAGTAGCACTGCAGATAAAAAATCAACTGCATGCCATAAATACTTTGCCTACAGGAATCACAGAATCCTTAAGGCTGGAAAAGAGTTTTAAGATCATTGAGTCCAGCCAGCACCACCATCATTTTCACCATTAAACCATGTCCTCAAGTACCATATCTACACATTTTTTTTAACTCTTCCAAGGATGGTGCCTCCTCCATTTCCTCAGGCAGTCTGTTCCTATGTTTTACAACCCTTTCTGTGAAGACATTTTTCCTAATCTAAAGACATTTTTTCCTAATCTAAGACATTTTTCCAATCTAAACCTCTCATGGTGCAACTTGGGGCCATTTCTCCTGTCCTGCCACTGGGTGCCTGGGAGAAGAGGCCGAGCCCCACCTGGCCGCACCCTCCTTTCAGGCAGTTGTGGAGAGGGGTAAGGCCACCCCTGAGCCTCCTTTTCTCCAGGCTGAACACCCCTGGTCCCTCAGCTGCTCCTCATGGGACTTGTGCTCCAGACCCTTTCCCAGCTCCACTGCCCTTCTCTGGACACATTCCAGCCCCTCAATGTCCTTCCTGAACTGAGGGGCCCAGAATTGGACACAGCACTCGAGGTGTGGCCTCACCAGTGC
>VZRS01014847.1:1044874-1165507 GCA_013398055.1 Ifrita kowaldi
CCAAATCACTTCTGCCGCAAGACATGGAGGTATAGAAGAAGAAGAAGAAGCCCTGGAGAACAACAACTGTCCTCCATCTTGGCATTTTTAGCTTTTATCTATTTACTACATAAACAACCCCAAAACCTCTAAATTCTTCACCTTGTGACACCACTACAAACTATTCTATCATCTGGTTCAAACCATTCTCAGATTCAAACTCACCCCAGAGTGTTGGCAATTTTTTCCATGGACAGAGGTCAAAATAAGTGTTGTCCAGGGGGGATAAATCCTTTAAAACAGGCAGGACAATATCTCCTGCACTTTGGGTACCAACAACTGGTGACAGTCCCCAGATACATGTAACTCCATCCACCACCACTCTGTGGGCCAGGACATCCAGCCTGGATGGTTTTACTCGCTGAAAAGTGCACCTGCCCAAGCCATGGGAAGCCAGGAGCTGCAAAGCAATTTCTTGGAGCACTGGTATTACAGTCTCTTTAGTGATTTTGGATATAGTTTACCGCTCATCAGATTGCAAAAGATATTAGCATAAAAAGTTTCCTGGAACAATTCCAAATCAGCTGTTTCTCCCAGTTCTACAGAAAGAAAAGAAAAAGAAAGCTTTCCAGACTATTTTTTCCATCAAAAAGCACTCCATCACCTGCTTTAGCTTCTTCATTTTTATTTTCCAAATCTCTCTTTGGAATATGCTCATTAATTTTATATGAACACAATATTGGTAGCTGCTGGAAAGTTCCTAGCATGATCCTGTCATTACTGAGTCCTTTTCCAAGAAAAGGGCTCAAATTTTCCGTCTTACGTGACACACAAAAAACCAGACTTTGGAGAACAATTCAATAGCTTTGATTTAAAATGGGGATAATCAGCAAAAGTATAAAAGGACATTGCAAGAAATGTTGGTCAGTTGATGTTCTCCTCGTGTGTGCCTTTTCAGCATCAAGGGTCTCCAACACAGCTGATTTTAATCCAAACCCCCACAACTTCTGGAGTTGGTCAGCAAGCTGTTACGCAGAAATCTGTCACAAACACCATGGATCTCATCCTGGGCTGTGGAACAGGGAGGAGCTGGGAAAAGAAACCTGGCAGTCAGTTAAAGTGGTGATTTGTAAGCTTTTTCAACAAGTCACCCGCCTCTTTGAGGAGACAGATTATGTCATAACCCTCCTCTCTTCTTCAGTCACATGAATCACCTTCAGCTCCCCTGATAATTGAATAGGATGCCTGTGGCAACGATAATACTTGCATTAATGGGGAAGATTAGGGACATGCTTGATGTATTGCCTTTTGTTGTAGTTCAGAAGCTGAAAATGAGGAGTATGGCCAGCAGAGTTCAGCCAGTCAGCTTCACCACAAACCACCACACAGACCACGGGTGTTACATTTCAACACAAGAAAATGTGGACTGTAGACTCTTCCCAGCCTATTTGCAGTTGATAACGTTTAGAAGTGTATGGTCTTTCCACCTCTGTAGTACTCTTCTTGGTCAGTAGAATTATGTTCTGAGTCACAAGGAGTTGTATTATGAAGAGATGAGTGAGCAGCTCGCACAGTAAACATTTTTATTTGCATCTGACTATGGATGCAATACAAATTTAATCTCTTGGCATGTTAGTGCTACCTCAGATACACACCCAGCTCAACAAATGTGCATTCTCTCAGTTACCTGAGAAGAGGAGGAGAAGGCTGGAACATGATTTCTGGATCTATAATTCTTGCCTTTCATCTGAAGGCAATTAGTAAATCAAGAGCAGGATTTTTTTATTTGCCATGGTTACTGGTTGGGTAAATGAAAGTGGCAGTCACTTGGAAAAAGCTGACAGTGCATAGTCTGAAACCAGCAAAGACAGAGCTACGTAAATTTTGGTAGTCCTTAAAACAAATGAATTTTTAACAAATATTTTTATTTTATCTGGATAATATTTCTGAAAACTAATACTTATTTTTTTCTCTCCAGACAGTTACATGTCTTCAAAGAAAATATCCTTATAGAAGTCATAAGATTCACCTTCAATAGCTTGAATTTAACAACTATATCATGGGTTTGATCACTCCACCTCTTGCTAGGACAGGTTAAGGATCTCCTCCAGAAAAAAAGGAAGGCATAAAACCAATGTATCTCAATTTCAGACCAGCCATCAGCTGTGAATATTAGCATTTATATTAATATTTTTTGACTATAACTACATGTCTAAGTACCAAAATGTGGGTTGTACCATTTTTATTTGTCTTCCAATTAATGGTGGGTGGAAAGATAAGAATAAAGCAACAGGATGACACGAAATTTTATGTGAATCCTCTAACCCAAATCCCTCGGGAGAACAAAAAAAAAAGTTTGCTAAAAACGAGACTCTTTAAGGTAGTGGGGATAACTCAGGCCTCTTGGTTTGCAACAGAAAGTTTTAACATTGACAGATCCACACTCAGGCCGTGTGAAGGAACCCAATATTAATCACCTGCAAAATACTTCCCCCAAACTGCCCACACTCCTTTATAAGGACTGTGCTGCTGGCCAAGCTGTGAAGTTAAAAGTACACTGTGTATACACCGGGAATTTTCCCTATCCTCCTTCCTTGGCTCTGTCCACGTGCTCTCAGGTTTTGCTGCCCACTTTGTCTGTCCCTCTGGCCATTCCTGGCCCAGCATTTCCACAGGTCATTTTAACACCAATGAAGTCCAATGGAAAGAACTGAAGTGTGGTGGCACATCATTTCAGTTTGATTTAAATATTACTTTTTCCCCTACTGCTGTTGCAAGATGCTACTGTGCACATTGTGTTACAAGACTTCTGCTTAAAACCAGACCCTCCGTTCTAAGCGTCTGAAAATAGAAGCTGTATCTGTTGTTTTGCCTGCCTGGATCTCATGATTTTTGTTTGTGTTTGCTGCCCTAACCCAATCCAAGCCACAGACACCACACAAATCTAGCCTAGCCAACCCCTGCAACATCAAAACCCATCTGGGTCTCTGCAGAGATTTCTGCTAATGATGAAATTTGAGCCAGCTCTGGCATACTTCACCAAGGCTTTATGGAAGTCTCTTGCAGTTAATGCCATGTGTTACTCTGAAAGCAACTCATAATGTTATTATCAGCCAAAGAGCAACAGTTTATGACTGCAGGAACCGAAACCTTTATATGCTGTAACAGTCAGTGCCAGGCGTGTGAGACACTGGAATTCATGGACAGGAAAATTGAACAAGCAACTTAGATTGTTTCAGCTTTTTTGTTTTCTGAATCACTTGTCAAAGGAATTTGGGAGCAGACTGCTTAAGTTCTCCTGGGAACAATGCAATATCATTTTCAGTCCTCCTCCCTTCCCCCACATGTGCTCACCCCTTTAAAGAGCTTGCAAGGAAAAGCAGCAGTATTGATATTCTCCTTCATATACCTGACATAAAGGGAATTACATGCAACTGCAGCAGGAGCACTATTAACTCCTGTAAAATCTTGTGCTACAGTTGAACACGGCATCCTTTCTGAGCACAGTCCACCAGCTGACAGCAGCACACCTTATTGACCTTTTTGTTAACTAACCTGTCTTTACAGACATGAAATTTGCACCAGGAAGCAGGAGCAGCAGACATGCTGTATCCATAACCTCATTTAAATGGCAAATTAATATGTGAGCTCAAAATGCACTTTTTAAAGAGGTCATTATCTTTAACTGCACAGAGCACAGGTTAAAATAATAGTATAATGTTACCAGCAGCTACTTCCTGTTGCCTCTTCACTCTCCACTCACTTCCCATTTAATCCCCTCCACAGACATTCTCCAGAAAAGTGAAAGTTTCTAGAATCTCATGCAAATATTTGGTAAATTAACTTCGGGGTTCTCAAGCTCTTATTAAAGACTGACACATCATCAATATTTTACACTTATTCAAGGAACTACCTGAAATAAAAATTTCTAATCACATTTCACATTAGTATTGACAGATATTTTATGTTTATACAGCTAGTAAAAACCCAAAGGTGCATGTGCATATATATTCATGTATGTATACATATAAACAGGCAAGAATTTACTGGAAAAGCACACAGAGGTTAAAACAGATTTTAAAAGAATAAGGAGAGGATGTGCTTCTTTCGTGACACACGAATCCATATTCTAATTTAAAAACCAGCCTACTCTGAGGGATCTATTTACATCCCATTCATGGATTTTTCCAACACTGAAAAAGAAATTCTTTGAGCATCAAAAAATCTAAACACTGACAAAAACAAAGTGATTTTTTCAAGGTGATGAGAGAACGGCACAAACTTACTTTTTTTTTAAAAGGAAGACAAAAGCAATCTCATGCAGTTAATTTATGTTTGGGCAGTTCAAGACAGAATTAATAACCTTGCCTTTTAAAAAAACCCATCTGTTTAGCAGAGTAACATGCACAGAGGAAAATCACCACCATTTTTACCCGAGACAAAGGCATCCTGAAAGGTCTCATAGAGTTACCCCGATGAAGAATCACTTCAGTGAAGAGCTAGTGCAGAAAACTTTTCCCTTTAAAGCACACCATGGTAAACAACACCCTCTCCTTTCTTCAGCTATACGTTACCATGCAGGATTTGTTTTGTTGCACTGCAGTCCCCGGAAAGCACAAGCACTTGCCAGAATCTATTGCCATTTGCTCAAAGTTTGATCCTAGAGTTTCATTTTTAAAGACAAAGACAGCTGATTTTCTCCCCCCTCCCTAAGCCTCCTCCTCCTACACCAAGACACGTCTTTAATTCACTTCTCATGAAGAAACTCACACCATTTAAAGTCTGAGGCTCTGAATGTATTTCTTTTAACAAAGCTGAGAATTCTGACTAAGATTTTGCTAAATGTGCATTTAGAAAAAGAAAACAAAGCCCAGCAAATCACTTACCCTCTTTAGCCACGTGAAGTGCTTGTAAATATCAATCTCACCATCCATGCTTTGGGCCCATCTCAGCAGTCACATTCCCAGGGTTAAAAGAAACTTTTGGAAGCAAGCGCTCTGCTTCGTTCTACAGGATATAGCTGTGATTTCTTCCCCTTTCAACCCTCAACTTCTAAAATCTTCAATGCCTGGTCATATTTTAAGCTGAATCCCCTGCCCCTGTCCCACAGTCTTATCCCAAAGGCTTCTCACAGATGTATATATAACAGGCAACTGTATAAACTTCAGGCTCCCCCCAAACATCTGGTTTTTTTAAACAGCGGATCGGTTGGCAGGAAGAAAAATGCAACCCTAAAAACATTAAAAATATAACTTGCTAAATGATCTTTAAAAAAGGATCTTTCAAGAATAGCATAAATCTGCAGGATCTGTTCCCCTTTAATGCTGAATAACAAGCTAAAAATTATTAAGCTGTCACTGAGAAACTATTCTCAAGTAATGCTTTCTCTGGCTTTCTGTTTCAAGAGTGGCTGGAACTCATTACCAAAGACCCCCTATTTCCTGTCTCTGTTCTACTCCCTGTTTATCCTAACACTACTCAGCCTTCTCAATTTATTTCAGGCTCAGACTAAACCTAAAAATAAGTTCTGCTCTTTGAATTACTTGCCTGTCCTCTCAAAAGACATTATAAAAGGGGAGGAATTCAAGGACGATCCTGTGAATAAGATAATGATCCCATAAATACTGCTATTGCCAAAGAGGCGATTTTCCATCCTAACAGAAGATGATGATATCCTTCCAAGATATTTGCCTGCTCCTGCTGAAGCTGAAATCTCACAGCATGGCAACTTTTCAAACTTGCAACACCAAAATAAACGCATGTGCAACGCAATGCTCTGGCAAGAAGGGAAGTTTAAAGTGTTGCCTGTTATTGTGGTGTCCTCTAGTGCCTCCACAGAGTAGTCATCCATGACTTTTAATTTTTCCCAATAAACTCCAGTTTCCAGTGTTGTTTCTCCCCCTAGTTCAAAGTGGCTTTGGCCTTAAACCAGGCAGCTGATTGTCACAAACACAAGGACAACTGCTTGGGGAATGCCTCTTTAGACCCAAATGCAGCTGTCCCCATGGAATCTCTGTGATGATCTCAGAACATTTACTTATCTCCTCATTGCCTTCAGGTCCTACAGCCAAACTGACCCCTGGGTTTAAGGAGCAGTAAACCAGCACTTTGGAAGAGCTGGTGCCAAAGCTGCCCATGGTACTAATGATATACACGAAGGACTCAAAGTCTGAAGCTGCACAAAGCCCTGAAAAGCCCTTCTTACAGGGACCTGCCTCGCTTAGGCATCTACCTACATTCCAGACTAGGCAAGTCACAGATACGTGACAAAATTTCTTCAAGGGGATGTGGGTTTCTAATATTTCAACCATTCTTGGTCCTTTTGACCTGATAGAGCTCTTCTCAGAACCTCGCATGAGACAAAGTAAGAGGGAAGGATATAAACCCAGACTTTCAGTTCCCTTTATGTATTTGTTATCTGTTCTTACTTAAAGTCACATGGCAAGAAAAACATGACAATTTTTGGCCAGTCAATGCTACAGGTCTTCTAAAAGTGCTGGGTTACCTAAAATCACCAGTAAATGTGACGAGAAAAGAACTGCCCATTTCCAAAAGCAATGTTACAAGACAGATCTGAAGGGGACTTGGGTTTCCTTGGGCATAAAATATGCTTATTTTATGCTGTCTGAAAGTGGATGAGAACAGTTATTTCTTGAATAGCTCACACTATCTGGCAAAAATCTTAATACATCATCAACGGTCCATTAAATTAAAAAAAAGAAAAAATTAATACTTAATAGAGTGCACTTCCCTGTGCATTACAGCCCCTGTCATGGCTGACGAGCTGGAGACTGAATAGGGGTTTTCTTGACATTAAACTTGTATGTCCAACAGTTTAAAGCGTTTTTTTTCTCAAAAATCTTGTTATCTAATTATGGAGATTAGCAAATACATCAAACATCATCTCACAGCATTGCATATCCCATAGTACCACCACTATGGTGCCTTAAGTTCCATCTTTCATCCATTTTAAAACATAGGCTCTGAGACTCCCATCTCAGTCTTATTCAGGGAAAAAGGAAATACCTCTCTTAAAATACTCCACCACACTTTATCAGCTAAGGATTGTGGTTTCAATTTTAAAATCTACAGAAATACTGTGTTACTAAACTTCCTAGTGCCCCAGCGCAGCATCTGCATTTAGGGTAGTATCCATTTCTCCTTTTAAAAGTATTAAAATGACAACATACCTTATTTCTGCCTTGTCATTTGTGCTGGATTTCATGCAAAGGTCTCTTGATTCCAGTTAGTCATTCTTCCTGATTAAAAGGTAAGTGTCTGAATTTTCTGCATCTTATCAGCCAGAATGTTGACAGCATACATTCCAGACAGTCACATGCTCACTGGGAGCCTGTCACCTGCACGCTGAACTTTACATCCTGCTTGAGCTTTGGCCTGCAACCTTCAGAAACCAACTGAATGCAAATCAAGTGCCCCAGATTTGCTTAGAATGCTTTTGCATTTCACTGGGAAAGCAGGTTAGCTTCTCTGGGCAGTGTGAAAATAGAGAAAATATGCTGCAATCTCAGGATTACCCCTGTATGTTTTTCTTATTTTCAGGAGATCCATGTCTGTGTGTAGCTCTTCACTGAGCACCAGTTTCTGGCTCACTGGAGAACTAAAAAACAAAGAAGCAAAAGCCCCCCACTGCCACTGCAGAATCAACACCCTCAAGTGTTACCCCACAGAGACTGATCCAGCTTTTGCTCTCTTGCCCCATCAAATTGTTTATTTTCTCCAGCGCTGTCCCCAAAAATAAAAGGACACACACGTTATGGCAGTACAAATGCAACGCAGTGCACTAAAACATTTCAAGTTAGCAATGTTTATATCCTCCATAAGCTGTATGATAACCCATTAGGATTTCTTTGCCAATTCCATACTCCCATAGAACACTGCTGACTACTGCCAGCCTTGATTGCACTAAAATCTCTGCTTGCAGAACACCAAAGGTGCCAGCCCAAGAGCTCCTGCTGATACACAACCCACAAAAACCACTCAGCTAAGTGAGCCATTACTTTTAGTCAGCATGTCAAATACTTCAAACAAGCCTTGAAATCACTTCTAAATAGTAAACAAATGTGCTGCAAGAGCTTTGAAACTGAAAGCAGCAATGCTTTAAACGACCAGCTACACTTCTTATGTCCCTCCACTCCAGACCATGAAGAGGCAAGAAAACATCCAGAAATCCCCTTAGAACTGTGGAGGGAAAGGCACTGTCTGGTGTTTTCCCATTTCTACCCACACTGATTTGAGTAAGCACAGAGTTTGTTTGCTTTTCCACCTCTTCCTTGCACCCAACTGAGGCTCTGTGAACACTATAAAATTATATTTACTAGCACTGTTTTAGCAGTTTTACTTTTTATTTGTGATAAAATATAGGTTTTGGTGCAGCACAAAGGCAAACAGACAATTGCATTCTTCTGTTGCCTCTGAGTCTCTTGGGAAATTAAAGGGCAAAAGGAGCAGGGTCCAGAGCACTTCTCCAGGGCCTGGAGCACGGCACCTGTCTGCCTTTTCATCAATAACATATAGATTGTTCTGGTTTCCTATCCCATCAGCCTCTGAAAACACGACAAGAACTTACACTTGCTCTCTTAGGCCAAGGAATGAAGTGGCCAGGTTTGCATCCTCCCAGCCTCATCAGGGGTGCCCAGTGAGGATGGACATGCCACAAAAATTTACTCATTCCCAAGACTTAGTATCAACTTTTCCTACATCTATTCCTCTGTGGTTTTTTTCCGCAGTCCTAGTGTCTGGGCTGCTTTGGTAACAAAGGGATTAGGACCATATTTTAAAAGGGAAAATTTTTTTGGCATGCCAATTCACACGTGTCATTCTGATGGTGCAGAAAAATGTGAGAGCGTCACAAAAAAGAGAGAGAAAATATGAGAATGATTGCATATAAAGAAACTCAGTCCATTTGTGCAAAAGACAATGGAGGAAGAAATCCTTTTTACATGGCAAAAATGGCTTCAGGAATGTAGATGAAGTATTTCCGGCAAGAATATTTGTCTTAGTGTCTTAATCATGGCTGACTGATAATGCCTATGTGACAGAGAAAGAAGAAACTCTTGGAACAAAATGAACAAAATACACTGCATTCTGTAGATGAGCACATTTGCTTTGCCTGTGATAACTTAAAAAAAATAAACAATATCCTGGGAAACAGACAAGAAATAACATTTTGCAGATGCACAAACAAATAATCCTTTCCCAGCTTAAGACACACTCAATCCTAATGGCTTAATTATTTGATTAAAATCTGTATTTCGGAATTAAATGGACTTAGATGGCCATTAGTTCCATGTGGTGGTTAACCCTTACCCTTATTCCAAAGTGGTAATCCTTCCAGCAGGTGCTGACATCTCTAGAGCCATTCTCATACCACATATCCCTAGCGCTGCCATGGCCTTTCTGGTCACTGCTCAAGCAGTAAGCAGCTCCCTTCCCTTGGCTGGCATAAAGAATGTATTGCTGGTTCTTAGATGGAGCTGCTGTCTGTTAATTCATCCACAGACAATTGCACATTCCTGGCACTTTCAAACATTCCTCTCCATATGCTGAAATACTTTGTCCAGACCAAGTTCTACAAGAACTGTGACTTTTTTTTTTTGCATGACACTTATTTAGAAGAGAACATAAGAAATCTGAGTACTCTGTTTTCACATAAAATCTAAAAAATATTTTCTGCTTAACAGAGCAGCAAAATCACTGTGAACACTTCCCCCAGTTATATGCAAGAATACACTGATACATAAAGAAAATAATTGAAGATACTCATTTACATCCTACCACACAACACATTACAATAAGTCAATAAATTTAGTTTAGTTTCCAGTCTGAAAGGTTTCAGAGCACTGCTGAAACTGCCAAACCTGTGGTAAATCAGTGTATGAGACATCTGAAACAGGATATTTACCAAATATTTGCACACACACCAATAACATTACCAGGTAACAGTTTGCCTCTCCTTACTATGATGTACATCAGATTTTTCTCTTCTAAATTTCAGAATGGAAAAAATAGTAAAAGAAACCCCAAACCAAAATAAGCTGCAGATACACCTTTACAAGTCCTTATTTCTGATAAGGATTATGCAAATATTCTTTTTGTTTTTTCCTTAAGCATTTCATTATTAAGGAAACTTAAGCTTGTTGTTTCCTTTTTATGAAAAAGAGTAGGATGCCAACATGTTGTACAATATCTCTAAAATAAGTATATATTTTTCCATTTTTGTACAGTCACAAAAGCTGAAAAAACATTTAGTTGCGTGTTATTAGCATACTAATCCAAAAGAGAATGAAGTAACTTTGTTGTGGAAACAACATTGTTATGTTTGTCATAACTAATAAGGTTTAGCAAATGTCGATAGGGCAACCTATCCATCCAAATTCTGTGAAATGTGAATAGGGGTTATATACAGAAATAATTCAAAGTTATGCCCTTCCTCTATTATTCAAATAATGCCTCCAAATCAGTACAGAGCCTTTAAAAACTAAATTTGGCTCCAGTTTCTTTACATAACCTCCACACCTTTTCTGTCAGCACCACTGTTTAAGGAAACAATTCCCTCTTACCAATCTCTCTGTTTATTACTTTATGGAAAACATTTTCTAATGTTTCCTGTAGCTCCACTTGGAAAAGACATTTCTGCATTAATGTTTGTTAAATGAATACAGTGTATATACCATTGAAATCGGGGAAAAGCAATGCAGCTGGAGGTTCCAGCGACAGATCAGAAGGTGAGATGGAAAAGGGGCTCCATGCATAGCATCAGACACAAAAGGAAAGATGAACTGATGGGATATTCAGCCACTCGGTGCAAAGGAAGGCACCGAAGCCAACAGCTGAACGAGACTTGTACAAATGGAGCTGAATAAATCGTATTAATGCTTTTGAAGGATAACATGCAATTTCCCTATAAAATCATGGCTTCCTACAGAGTATTCCACTGACAGCATCAAGGTGTGGATAGGCCACGTAGCTGAGGACTGCACCTGAGGGCAAACTCCACATATGTCAGTACAGTATCTTGAAATCTTGGAAAACTTACATAGAAGTGCAGGCCCTGCTGCTGCAGCAGCAATATCACCTGTCTTCCATCAGTACTCTGAGCCTCAGGCTGTAACACAATCCTATTTAAGCACTTCTGGTCGTTGTAGTTTAAGGTGGCTCTGTTAACCATTATTGATCATTACAAGGGTGAAAGAAAATGCCATTTTTAAAAAGAGATCTAAATCAGCCCTACCCACTGCAACGCTGTTGTAAACTTCAACTAATTCTTAGTGTAGAGGAGACTTTACTTCTCCTGAGACCTACCACAGTGAGCAGCAGTCACGGTCACAGATGGCAGGGTTGATTCCCAGACAAAGCAACCACAGAACAGTGGAAAAATTAGGCCTGATTTAGAAAAGTTCCATGCAAGCTCTGTACAAAGTAGCAGTCCCACTATCTCCACGGTATTCTAATATTCATAAAAGGCTGAATGCATGAAGGTCACTTCTCTGCTGGTTCTGGTGTACTGTGAATTGCTCTGAAACTCTTGGGGAACTCTGAGAGGAACAGATTTTCCCATTCAGGGCTTCCTTGCATCATCAATTCATTGAAAAGGAGCTGGAACACTGTAGAGGACCGGGACATTCAACTTTCAACTCTGAGTCCTTCTCAGAAAACACAACCCATCTAATGTTTCAAGCTGGCAGAAATAAACACAAATGCTTACGGGGTGACGGCTTTTCTGCGCTGTCCCAGGCAGGCTCTACTGCTCCATTTTCAATCTAACATGTGTTAAAATCACTTGGCAGTGGGGAGATCCAGCTATAAATAGCTCCATCAGGACTCCCAGCAGCTGAGCTCCACAGTCAGATCTACCAGCAGATAAATACAGTGGCTTTAACCGGCGTTGCTCAGAATACATTCCCTTCCCTTCAGCTGTTGCTGAAAAATGCTATTGATACTTTTATAAAAGCGTGTTTTCAAGTACATGGAAGTGCCCCGAACTCAGTCATTTTCTGCCTCTCCTCTGGACGGATAACCCTGTGAAATTAATCTTAGACAAAAGTGAAATAGAGAGACCAGTGATTATGTTTCAGCAGAGCACTTTAACACATGCTTAAAATAAAACTTTGAAGTGACTTCAAAACTCCAGAAGCTCCATCAAGTCAGAATTCTGAACTGGCCTTTACTGTTTTAATTCAAGTCTTTGTGAAGATACTGGGGAAAAATATTTCTTGATTTTAACCCACAGTAGAAACAATTCCTTTTGAACATTAATAATAAGCAAATAGCAATCAAGACTGTAAGGAATTTATCCTGTTTCAGCTAAAAAGTCTCTGGTTTTACCACTAAAGCATAGATCTTGAAAAGAAACAAAGCACAGCACATATCATAAGGCAAATCACATGCTATTAAAAATTGCCTCTACCACATGTTCCTCTACTATTTCTTCTGCTCTTCTCTCCATTTCCTCAAATTGAGAATATTTACAAAGATTTTCAGAGTCAAACTTCTAAAAAACCTACAGATAAGCAGGAAAATACTAATGAGTTCTCAAGAATCAGCATTTTAAGGCTCAGTATCTAAAGCTACATGATGGAGTGGTTTGCTCTACATATAGACGTTCCATTAGGAAGAAGATCATGTTTTGCAGTCCTGAAAATGAGGTTTTCAGTCATGCTTAAGGTCAATTGTAAGAACACCAGTGTTCCTCTTTACTCAGAAAAGGATTCCACAGAGGTGGATAGAATAAAACCCGGAATGAACAGTGTGGGTGTTCATTTAGAGTTATGAAACTGCAGTAAAATACATTCTCTTGTAGCTCACAATGCCAAACAGTCAATTGTCACTGCAGCAGTTAATTTTTAATGCTGAAATTACTATCTGCTTTGTGATAGGTCACGTGCTCACTGGCAATACTGAAATATTTAACAAGAAACATTGATACTATCCACCAATTTGTTTTGTATGAACTTGCCCTGATAATCCCTAGGTCTTTGTGTTCTGTTTTCAAGGCCAAAGAATTTACGATCGTAAAACCATGTAGAACACTTCAGACATTCTCTTCAAGGCAAAAGTTTTCACTACAATCCTTAAGTTAAAAGTCTATAATTAATCAATAATTCTTCTGGTTTAGGTTTGCCAAAAGATTTGTGCAACCACAGCAACAATAAAATCCTCATTCTTTGAGACATAGAATCTTTCTAAATTCAGTGCTAACCTTGTCAAACCTATTTCATCTGTCTCAAAGAAGGGACAGCACAGTTACTGCATCCTGCTGTAAACTCAGGAACCTGAATTGTGCATAGAACCCAGACCACCGAAACAAAAAAAAAGCCTTTTCAAAAACAACACCTTTAGTTCAACAGATGCTGTGCCTCAATCCTAGAGGAAACACCAAATCACCAATGGCTCCGTAAGAAAGGGAATAAAGCAGCTGCTCTCAAAAGAGTTAATAAGGAAGGCATTATCAGGTATGAAACATGATGCCTAAAGCTTTCCTATTCTACACGTATCTAAATTTTCCCACATCTTTGGCATTCACACCTAGAGCAGATGGGACGAAGAATATAAAAGCTACCACTGGTAAAAACAAACAAACAAATAAATAATTAAATTGATCGGAGCACCAAACATCACTTGGTGATACTTCATGCCTGATAAAGCCCACAGTTTGGTGCTACGGACCTGAAGGAAGCTGAGACCAGCTGCATTGTCTATAATCACCACAGAAACTTCCTGACTGATCAGCAATAAACCCGTGCGCCTCAAAGCTGACCAAGGGCTAAGTTCCACAGACTTTATTTATTGATTTATTTGAACACTAGGTGTAGTTCAGCACATTAAGTGGCAATTCCCAAACCTGCAAAGGTGCTTGAGTTACAAGGCCAAGGGGCAATTTTCTGCAGGAAGTATTTTCCTCACACAGGTCCACCTGAGCTCTGGTTTGTAGATGTAACAATGTCCAGCACAAACAGCACAAAGAAGGGTCAGCCACTTTCTGTCCTCTAAGCTGCAATCCCAAACCCTGCTGTGTGGCAAACACAGAGCAGGGACAACCACACTGGGCCTCAGAGAGCTTCCAGGGCTGCATTAGGTTATGAAGATTGCTAAGGCAGAAGGAGCACAGCAGACAATATTTGGGATTTTTACCCCATAACTTGCTTAAACCCAGCTGCTGGCAGTCAAATGCTGCTCTTCAATGCTATCCAGTAGGAATGAGCCTCCAGTCTTCCTTCTGACTTCCCTTTCTGTGGTTTCCCAGCAAAGCAATATGGGGCAGTGGCAAAACGCATATTCAAATTGTTTCCATTAGGCACATTGTTTGCATTCTTGATTAACAATGGCAGCTGAAATGATTTTTTAATACAATTTTCAACCACATATTTAAGTGAAGAAGAATCATAAATTAAGACACTTTTCTTGAAAGAAATGTGCTTATCTGCTTTTAAAACAAACATTAGGTGGCTTTTTATATCTTTATTTTCTAATGTGTGCCTAATCAGGATAAACTGGGAATATTTTTGATGCCCATTTGAGTAAAATGTTAGAAACAGATTAATTACTGTAGCCTCTGAAGCTATTCAGTTACATGCTAGAGCATCTCTCCAGCTTCAAAGGAAGGTGCATGGACCCCAAAAATAAACAGATGTGGAATTAATCACCCACAAAAGAAAATCCCTCTCCATTTATAGCTATTATTCAAACTATAATAGCTCTAAAAGGTAAAAACTCAGAGGCATCGGTTCACCATCCACTCCAAAGTTTGTTACAATTAAATTCCTGCTACTGATGTTAAACATTGTTTCATGTAATGTTGCAGTTGAAAAGGACAATTAAAATAACCCCCAAATCTCTGTACTCAGGTATTAGCCTACACTTTAGATAGGCTGCTTAGAAGAGACACTTTGGAGCACATTCCACTGGAGAATGTGGCACATCTGGCATTTTTTGGTGTAATGATGTTTTACCTGAGGGTTACCAGCTGCAGCAGTTGGGGACCCACACTTCAGGGGTGCCTGTGTGAAGCCACGGGTCAGCAGGGGAGCCCACAGCCAAATCACAGGAGGGGCTGCTCATGCTTGTAACCAACACCAGCTGGGAGGGAGGAAATGTGTGTGTGTGTGACCGTGAATGTGTGTGGGATTGTAACTTTCTGGAATTAGTGTTAGAACTGCATTTAGAAATTTGTAGGTGTTCCTTAACGTTTCCTAAGCCTCTAAGTATTCTGGCTTGTCTGTTGCATTGCTGATGTTGATATTAAATAAAGAGTCCCCTAATCTCTAGTTAATTATGATTTTAATGAGTCAGCAAATTGCCTTGGTCTTGGTGTGTTTAAACCATGGGGATTGAGTGGTTTTTTTAATGATACTCCAGCATTTCACAGAGTAATGATCACCAAACTGCACTTGAGGCTACCAGTGAGCATGGATTTGCTGAGATGCAGAGTTCTCGTTCTTTAGAACTCACTACCTCAACTACCCTGACGTATGACACGTATTAAGTGTCATGTTTCATGGCTCTGGGCTGGAATGAAGGAAATTTCAGTATGGGACACAACTGTGAAATACATATTCCATTTCTTTCCAACGAGCTGAATTTTATCAGATTTCTTCCACAGAAGTTATATGCATGCTTGCAAATTATTTGCATCTTAAACAAATATAAGAAAAG
Organism: Ifrita kowaldi; assembly: GCA_013398055.1. NCBI lineage: Eukaryota > Metazoa > Chordata > Aves > Passeriformes > Cinclosomatidae > Ifrita > Ifrita kowaldi. Next base: position 1,060,526 of record VZRS01014847.1, read on the forward strand.
TCTTCAAATACATAAGATTACCATTCATTTTCAAACAACAGTCACAACAACTATGCCATATCCTCCCTCGACGCAGAGCAGTGCAAAATATTTTAAAATCAGTCATCTGTACATACTGGGCTAGAGATACTCTATATCACATCTTCCCCGTTTCCTTGGCTCTGAATCCAGACTGGCCAATTGCTTTGTCAAATGAATACTACTCTTGATATAGGTCCAGTTTTACTGTCAACAGCTCTAAAAATTCACGTCTTTTATGCAGTAAACCCATTTTTTAGTTATCATAAAGATTAGAAAAACCATTAACATTTCTGCTGAGGCAGGCATTCTGTAAAAGCTGGCCTAAGGATGTCTGAATCCAAAACTGTAAATCCAAACTAAACATTGCCTACACCTCTAGCTTTCAAAACTGGTACCAAATTCTCCTTTCTCTCATATGGGCCTGAACAGGATTTTCCAGCCTCAGACCTGCACTCTGTGAAGAATGCCAACGAGCCAGCAGCTGACAAGTTCAAATAAAAGCAGCCACCTTTCCAACAACATGAGGTTACAGACAGCACACAGCAGCTACAGCAGGTAATAAACACCAAACCAGAGGCTACAGGCATGAGTACATAAAAGTCACATGCACTGACAAAGCCAGAAGAAAAACCAACAGTCAAGGAAACTTTCTGAAGCTGGGGAAGCGACAGGTAGGTTTTGCTCGTGAGGAGCCACCATTCCCTTGCAGTGGCAGGTTTGGTGAAGGCGAGTGCTGGGTCAGGAACTGCTGTTTCTCTTCCTTTACATCCAGTGGGTCTCTTCTTTTGAGGCCTGCCTGAAGCTCTGCTCCTCACCTGGTAAGCCTCAGTCTTTTCCAGTATAATCAGATGTTTATTCCCTCTCTGTCCCAGTAGGAATAGCTCTCCTGCAGAATCAAAGGCTTTCCTGCGTTTACCCCCACTGCCTGCTGTACAGGATACTTTGGAGACTTGTAATACTGATAGCAAAGGAAATGTAGCAAGGAAAAGGAAAGGAGAATGATCCAGTTTGGATCTGTCGCTTCAAGAGACTGTCACTGTATTTTAAACTGACAGTTTAAAAATTAAAAGTTTTGTAAACAGTTATATATTTGTTGTCTCCAGCAAAGAGTGAACCAAAGCAAAGCAAACAAAAAAAAACCCCCAGAAAAGGCAACTTTTTTTGTACTTCATTTTTGCTATCTCTTCTCTCCCCGAGGACAAAATAAGGTCTTTTACCAACTTCTTATACTCCTATATCTGCATTGCTTCAGAAATCAGCACATAAAGCAGTGATATCCTCAGCCTTCTATTATTGCTCACCACCCCCTGCAGTTTTCTGAGTATGCAGATTTCAATTATTATAAAAACAATTTATGTATGAAAATACTTGACCCAAACCTGTTTGCAGACAAAATGGAAAAGCTGAAATAACAACTCACCAGGTTCTCCTCAAACCACTCCCTCAGACACACTGCTGTGGCCCCTGGGATTTGATTTCGCAACGCTTCTTTCTCCTGAGGATCCTCCAGCATCTCCAGGGCCATCCTCAGATCTTCCAGGAGGTGCAAAATTTGAAATGTGCCCAGGTACACAGATGGAGCAGGTGACACAATATCATACCCACCATTAGCATACTCTGTGGCTGACTTTGTGCCTAAAACAAACAAAATGAGGAAACACAATAATGTTATATAATTCTTTTGTAGGTGACAAATTAATAGGTACTACATGCTACAACATTTGGACTTCAGACTGACAAGATTCAGTTTAGGATGAAAACCTCCATTTCTGGATTAGAAATACTTGAATTAGTCTCTGGATAAATCAGGAAGACTGAAGAGGTATGTACAAGCATATCAAAAAAGAATTTTGACCCAGAACACATTTGCAAAGTCTGTTAAATTAGAAATCCCGAAACCTTATCCCAAATCACCTGTAATTTTCCACAGTTACCATGAGATGTCACTAACTTCTCAGCTACATCGTTGGAAGTCCCCACACAGCACACAGCTAAGCAGTGAAAGAATGACTGATGCTGCCCTTTGACAAGAAACTTGGTTCAAAATAGATCATGTTACCAAATCTAGAAAAATATAAATGACCCTGAGCAGGTTTAGAACTCTCCCACACAGAACAACCACGCAAAATTTAGCGGTATAAATGGCAAACGAAATTTTTCTAGCTCTATAAATTACAATAAGCTCTCTAAATTTCACTGCCTCTCTTCTCCCAGCCCTCCAGCATCAATATTATTTTCTCAACAACAAGAAGCACAGTAGAAACTATATCTCACTTATGGAAGGATTATAAATGATACAAATTCTAACATCTCCAAAACTTTTTGTCTTAGTAGCCTGTGTGTTTCAATGAGATGCACACTGAAATAAGGTATCTTTTCTCAGTCCTGAATTTCAGACCTTGATTTCACTTAATAAGCCTTTGTTTCCGTAAGATCCAGTCAGGTGGAAAACTTCTATTTGCTCTACTTTTAAAAGTTTTTATCTGCAATTCATTACCTCATGTACTTAATAGACTGTACACACATCTTCTTTCATGTTCTCTCTGGCATAAACAATCACAATTTCCCCTCCTATTTGACTTAATGGGACATTTTTTAGGTTTTTGATCATTCACATTGTACTGGATCCACATAGCATATGGTATTCATTAGAAGACTACATAACTGATGTCCACAAGGAGATTATAAAAATCTCCTTACTATTCTTTTTACTCCTGTGTTTAACACAGTTTACATGTTAGCTACGAAAGGAACAAAAATCTTCACGGGGTCTTTGAAAATTTTCTGCTAAGTTTATTTTTCCCCCGAGCAGACGCATCTAATGTGATGTACAAACGTATAAGGAATTCAGATTTTCTTCTTGAATGCACACTACCTCACATTAATCAGTGTTAGTTTGCCTGCTGTGGTCACTTATCTACCATGATTCAGGCATCACAAACTATGTTTGAAGCCAGTGTTTCATTTTACATGTAGCCTGATACACAGCTCATGACTACACCAACACTCTAGGTCCTAGGACACAGAAATGCCTTCTGCACCTAGATTAGCTTCTAACCAAACTGCTAATTGATCATTCAATGCTAATATTGTTCCCCTTATCACCCAGTTTTCGAACAAGGATGATACTTTGTCTCTCATTTTTGTATGCTTTCCCACAGCCTTTGGGAAAATTTAGATAATATTAACCAGGTTTTCTTCAACCACTGTTTTAATGACCCAAAGTATTCTGTCAGGTCTTTGCAAAAAATCGTGTGTCTTGAATTCTATCCTGCAGTGCATGTGGGGGTTTTTCTTTGACTGTTTTAAGCAATGAAAAGCCCTCCCTAGAAATTTTGCAAGGCTCCATAGTAGGATTTTTCTCTCTTTTTGGTAAAGCAACACTCATTTTCACTACTGAAGCATTTCATATTACCTCAATCTCTTTTCAGGCTCTGAATATTCTGTTTGATCCTGTTGACTTCCGCTGCTTATGAGTTTATTTTAATACCTCAGATGCAAGATCTCATCTTAATTTCTGGCTAAGACCATGTCCAAGATACAGTTTCTTCAATATCCGGTGCTCCAAAGGCTGCCACACGAGACAACCTCACCCCGTAAATCAGCCTTGGCTTCCTGAATTACTTCCTTTCCAGGGGAGGATCAACTGACTGGTTTGCAGGACTTGTGCTCTCTAACCATTCAATGATATTTTCTTATGTATTTCTGCCCTCTCAGCTACTCAGGCCAGATTGTTTCTGTTTATGTATCTCCTAGTGCAGATTAATATTAAACTTTAGCAACTAAAAATAGCAGATTTCCAAACTGTGTAAGGGCCATTTGGATCATATAACCAATTACATCTTTTCATTCAGCCAGAGTGGCTTATTACTTACACTCTGAGAGATGCACACACAAACTGATATATGACACTGACTTCTTAAGTAGCATTGATTCCTTGGTTATTGTGTCATTTCTCACTCTTTCTTTTGGAAAACTCCATGTCAATATTTTCTTTTTCTAGTGTGAAAAGTGCTTGCTAAGCAAAATCAGACGCAATTCAAAGCTGCTTCATAATCAGCTTTGGTGGCTACCCCTTCAATGAACTGGCAATTTAAAATATTTATGGAATGGGAAAAACTGAAAGGAGCATTCTGCTATAGATTTCTTCATGTTACTTGCATTAATACTTTTTATTTATAGACAAGCGGGAAAAAAAACCCAAACAAAATTCTACACAATCCAAACAAAAGCACATTAATTTACAGGCCCACAATTAATATTTCAGATGTGAAATAAAAGCCAAGCTAAATACAATTTAAAACAATTGTTCAGGAGTTTCAGTTAATTGTCCTAGGTAGATAATTTATATAGTCAAATACACACTTACACCATATGTACCACTATAACTTTCTCCAGGACAGTATTGGTAACACCTTTGTTCACCAGTCCAAATGACTCACTGTGTATCACCTCCTGCCTCAATCCTTACATGATCATGGCTACAACATTCCTGGCAACATCTACCTTCTACAGAAAATAATCTTAGCTTCTGCAGGAAAATTCTGTGTCAGTGATATTCACACATTTTAGCGTGCCTTTATTTGATTTGCCTCCACCAAAACACTAAGGAAAACAACACACACACACTCTCTTTAATCCTGGCAAGTGAAAGAACTGTCACCCTTAACAAACTCAATTCTATAAAGGATAAAAATTCTAAAGTGCTGGAGCACAGGCAGAGCCAGCCAGCAATTATGTGATTTCCTGAGACTGGGCATACTCCATATGCATCCTTGAGTTATCCCAGGCTTTTGAACTGACAGTTCAGACTGGCAGAATTGTGAGCATCCTCACATTTTGCAAAATGCTAAATTACTTTAAAACTGGTTTGCTGTGGATTGTTAACATAGTACCTTTTATGCTCCTAGCTGCAATGGAACATGGAGATTCGAATGCAATAAATAATGCACTTTATACTAGGTACAGAAATGCAGAAATACCAAGCTCAACTCAGCATTTTAATTCAGAAAACTTCCTGATTTGCTGCTAAAATTCAAATGAATCACAGGCTTGCTTCTCTTTTTGCTTTCCATGTAGTTTCATATTAAGTAGGATTGCACTGCTCACCAGAAGGACAAGAACACACCCTGGAAAACAGAAGTGCGTTTTGCAGAAGGAGCAAATAACTGTATTTCTTTGCATTGCTTTAAACTTTGACATCATCGTGCTGCAAAGTACATGAAGTTTTAGCACCAGACAGTAAGAATTTGGATGTCCTTTATGTCCATTAATCCTTGATTAATAGATATAAAAAGAAAAAGAGATGCCACAGAACATTATTTGTTACCAGCATTCTCCACCGTTAACAGCTCTTTACTTGTGTGTATCTTTATTATGCATCGATATAATTGAAGAGGTGAAAATGCAGTTCAAACCATCAGAATTTTATCAATACTCAGGAAAAATGAGTGCAGTTCTGAACTCTTGCAAAAGGACTCATTTTATTTCTTGAGCAAGTCACAGTCTTCCTGTACCTCGCTCCTTTTTCCAGGGGTCAACATGACACAGGGGAATCTTTTGTCATGGTGTTTATATAATACTCAACACCATGGTTTCCTAGTGTGCTACTGGAACACAATTATTGATCATGAATGTTCACTTTAGAGGAAAAAGGAAGAGAAAGGAAGAGAAAGGAAGAGAAAGGAAGAGAAAGGAAGAGAAAGGAAGAGAAAGGAAGAGAAAGGAAGAGAAAGGAAGAGAAAGGAAGAGAAAGGAAGAGAAAGGAAGAGAAAGGAAGAGAAAGGAAGAAGAAAAAAGAAAGGAAGAAAGGAAGAAAGGAAGAGTGTTGAAACTCAGACATTCCAAGTAGCTCCCTTCTGACCTCCCCAAACAGCCAGTAGCTGAAGGAGGTTAAATGCTGCTGCACACTATACGTAGGTAGGGAGAATAAAATAAGTAATAAAACAAGGGAAACAACTCTTAAGTTACACATTTCTTACACCCTGACTGTGCAAGCACATTTTCTGTCAGAGTTCCTCGCAATTAGCAGAATGGCTTCAAGAAACATTCCTTTTGGGCAAATACATAACCTATTCAGAAAATAGCACTGCCAGTAGCTTGCAAAAATAAGTTACTAAGCACAAGTAAAGAAAGAGGCAAAAGCCTGGCCAGATTGAAAATCCCCTCTCCTCAGCTTATGTATTCATCCATCACACTGCTTCCATCTCTCTTAGCAGTAGGTATTGTGTCTGATCTCTCACTTTCCCTTGCATCTTAATTTCATCCTTTTCATCTCATTTTTTTTTGCTCTCAAACTGGCTGAGTTTTGAAAGAAAAAAATGTCCTGGTAATGCACAACTCAACCATCAGTGGTTAAAAAGAGAGTTTCCTAAGACTGCTGGCTCCTTTAGATCAGAAACCAGCAAAAACCAACAAAAACCTCACAGCAACCCCCAAAAACTTCATCTATGCTGGGGAAGGATGACTTTCTACAAAGCTGAAATATTCAAGAGTAACAATTTTGTCATCTGACCAGCAGTGGTTAGAACAGAGTTATAAACATACATTTCCCCTGGCCTTTCAGTCAATCATTACACTGCTAGAGAACATGTTTTTACCTGAATTTTTACTCAGTGAGCGTATAGGTTGTCCAGGTTCTTCCTCTCTCCTTCAAGACTACAAAGTGTAATTTTCTTTGAAGCACAGTTTTCTTTTTCTCATGAAGACAGCCTTGAAAATGTGAATTTATGTAAACTAGCAGTAAGGGCTGGACAGGACATATTTCAGCCTCCTGGTTCCTAAGCCTCCTGCAAAATGAGTGAAGAGGGAACTCACACAATCCTTTCTTCTCACACTGTAATGCAGAATACATCACAAACGGTGTGTTTTGAATCACAGCTCATATTAACTTCTCCTCAAATCTCTGCTTTTAGATCTTTAACTACAGGGAAAAGTAACTATTAAGCTGGATTAGCAGGAAGCCCTAGGAAAAGTTTTCCAAGCCTAGAAACGCTAATGACCACATTCAGATGAGAGCTTCATGCAGCTTAGATGATTTTGAGCTGAGCTCTTCCTACAATCACACGTGGAATCTTTGAGACAATTTTCAAGAACTGTCTATAATTTCTTATGCAAATTATAGGTGTAATCACTCAGACTGTTTTCCTACACGCTTCCAGACGCTGAGCTGTGATGTGCAGCACATTTAGGGACTGCAAACACAGCTACAACACAAAGGTCTCTCCCATCCAGAAACACAAGCTAAGCAGCCTGCTGAAAAAAGGAAGATGGATTATGCAGCTGTGATGGAAGTTTGAGGCTGAGTCTCCACTGCACAGGAAAAACAGGATCAACACATTAATTAAAGAATAAAAAATATTTGCAACGTTTTTCTCTCTTTTTTTTTTTTAAATTACACATAAAAAAGGAGCGTGTTTAGGGCCAGTGAAGCCAGTAGTCTAAGTAAAACAGTGGTTTTAGTATAAAATCTGTAACTGTTTGTAATAAGGAGTAGTAAGAGCACTCAGTTTGTGGGGAAATAAAGGAAACTTGTTTCATTAAGATGACACTGATTTAATTTTTAAAAAGATTCTTAAATCAATTTCATTGCCTTAAAGTAGGAAGTGGACAAGGTATGATTTTGAATTTAATGTTATCAAACTAAATTGAAATCCTAGAAAACTGTTCACTTGCCTGTTAAACAACTGACTCACTCATGTACTGAAAAACAGATCACATCATGCAAACTACAAAAGGACCTTTGTGTCTCAGATTTTCAGTCCCATGGGGCTATGGCCATCATGGTTTATCTGCCTTTCTTTGCCACATGTTGTATCTGCAGCTATTTATGTTTCTGTTTCTTTTCAGTCCTTTCTCAAAACTCAATACAAACAGCAACGATGTATGGAGTTTATTTGGTATAAGTGCAAAGCCCTACTAAGTTTGGTAAGCTGATATAGGTGTCTAGGACATGACAGTATTTTTGCTAAAAAACTCTCTCTTGTCAGAAATAAAGAATTTAAAGTAGCATATTTAAACTATGAGTATTTTTCCATTTTGAATTAGTTTTAACTCCCATTTTCAAGAAAACTTATAATTTTGTTGTTTTGCTGGAAAAGCAGAAACATACACAAGGGAAAGACCAAATTGAAAGTCAAGGACCAAACTGATCAGTAAATCAGTTTGGCTTGGACCTTCAAAGGACAATTTCGCCTTACAAAAAAGAATTTTAAACACCTATTTTTTTATGATAGTGAAGTATTTATAGGAAAGATGTTCTCAGTGCTTTCAGCTCTGTAATTTTTGTAGTACTGCCCTGTTTGCAGAGGGGATCCATCAGTCCTATAGACAAGATGAAGAGTCTCCCCTCTCAATCCTGTGCTCAGAGCCCCACGATCCGTGAGAAAGTGAGAATGAGAAGCATGTTTGGGGGCAGTAACCCAAACAGCTGTAGTGATCTCTTGCAAGGTTAAGCACTCAAAATTGAGGAAATTCCAAAGGTCAGGTTGCTCTGGCAACCCTGGGGAAGGAATCAGTGGCCAGTGTTGAACGTGCACAAATCAGAGTGCAAGGTGCCCTGATTTTCACATGCTTTTAAAACACCGATCAAAACTGCACCTGGCCACTTATGCAAGGTCTTAACTCGAAGGCTACAGCATGTGTAAAAGCTTCAATAAATAGCTGGTTATAATAAAAAATTGCTGTAATGGTTATTCAAATGTGTACACCTGGAGAGGCCACGTCTTAGGTGTTGTTAACAAAATTATAAGCAAGGACACAGAGAGCTGACATGAAAAGTTATAAATTAATTAGAATAGAAAGACATCGAACTGCTATATTTTTAAATATTTAAAACATTTTTAATTGCTATAAATAGGTTATTGTTGACATCTAAGGAATTTACTAATCTGCTTTTCTGAAGTTGAGTATCTGAAGACAAATGTCAGCACCTAAACCAAGTTTTAAGTGTTATAAAATAAAACCCCACAAATTATAAACCATAAATATTTGTGTTAAGCTTTTATATTTCCTCCTTTAATATCCTGGATGTTTAGAGGTCACACATAATTTTTATCTTTCCCTTTCCCCACCATTCTTGACACACAATTTTCTGGACCTATTATGACAGGAGGTTACATATTTCTGTATCAAAGACCTAATTTCAAGTAATTTTCTATGTAATTTCCTTTTTCTTATCTCTGTTGCTATAAGATCTATGCATAAACACAATATAGTTAATGGTTAAAAAAGTCACTATATGATAACTCCAAAAATGCCCACCTTACTTAATGCACGGCAGTAACAAGATAAACAAGTGCTCTAGATATATTATTCCTTTTGTTCAGAAAAAATAGTCTAAATCATTGATTGAAAAAGAACAGAAAATAAAAAGGAAATGCACTACTCATAACTGAAGCACAGCCTTTTACCACAATTGTAGTTTATTTAGAAAATGCAAGAAAACCACTGCAACTGTTGTTGTCCAGTTACACTGATCTACAATGAAGGAAATTGCTTAGTATTTAAATTGTTCTGTTTTTCTCGTCGTTATTTTAACTACAGTCAGTTCACTGCTCTGAAGTTAAATTCTACGAAGATTCCTACTAAAATTATAAAAAGTTATACGCCTTTACCGTAGAAACCAAATTTTGAATTTGAAAGCATTGTGATCCTTGAATAGGTTTTAAGTGATAAAAATATAAAACCATCTGGAAGTGTACAAATTAAAAAGAAAAAATAGAAGCTATTTTCTAGCCGTTCTACACAGTCACAACTGTGCCCATCAGCTGCACGTCACCCAGCATATACTTCAAATAAGACCCACCAGCACCTCCCCAACACACACCACAGAAAAATAGGATTAAGTGCTCTCTGTCTGGTCTGGACAATTTCAATCCCCCATGAAGCAGAACAGAGGTGTCCATCTTTGGTTAAAGTGCTGTGAGACTGAATGTGTCCTGTGATGACATGTGGCTATTCAGGGGTAAAGGATGAGGTCACCAGGAAATATTTTGTTCTCCTTTTATTTATGTAAGAGCTCAGTGAAAACTGTATTCCGCAAAACCTAAAATCCATCCGAAGGAGTTCAAATGACTGTCAGTATTTTTTTTTTTTGTCCACCCCTGCATTTAGAATCCAAGTTCTAATCACTTATTAGATGTGATTTACTAATCCCCCAAAACAGATCCTCCTTCAAATCCTGGCCAGTAGATCCCATGAGGAAAATACATTTAAACTTGAACTAAAACCTTGCTCATCTCTTAAGCACAATTTCCTCTGGAGGCCCCTTTTCCAGCAAGGCTGTGGGAAGTGGTTGGGTTTCTAACACAGCAGCCACAGCCATGAACTGCACACCAACACTCTGTCACCTCAGGAGAAGGGAATTCAAACATGAATACTCCTTGGAAAACTTCTAGCCCAACTTTTTAATTGTATTTAGTTTTTAATCTTTCTGTGTTAGTACTGAAATATCAGTACAGACCCATGTGATAGCACATTTAACTTTCTCATTATTTTCCAGTAAGCAATAATTGCAGGAGCTCTGGTTAAAAGGAAACTCAGTAATTACACTGATAACTTGGTGAATTTGAAGAGACTCTGGAGCTGCAGCAGCCTATATTGTGACAGAAGTTTTTAGACCTTACAATTAATATTTACTGATCACAAAGGGAAATAATAGATTTACAAATTGATGACTGAGAGAAGCAGTTTGGTATAAAATAATTGTAAAAATAAGAACGGTATTAATTTCTTAGGATATATTGCAAAGAAAAATAACCAAAATCTGCAGTCCTATAAAGAAACACATTCTAATAAACAGGTACAAGCTGAATAAAAGGAGAAGTAATGACTTGGTTAAAGTGCAGAGGAAGCAACGCCAAAGTCATGCACCTCAAGTAAAGAATGAGTAGATGGATCTGATTTATGGTGCTTTCTTTAGAGGAAGCCTCTGTTTGGAGTGCAAGTCATTCCAGCTAATGGCTCAGAGATGCTCATTGACAATCCCATTAGCCCTTTTTTGCTATTTTAGTCAAATCAGGCTAATCATTTAGCGTGCCTAATTTATATAGCTATGAGGGCGGGTTATCAGTACAGATGTACCGGAGCATAAAAGACTTGGGAACACTGACCTATCTGTCAAATTTGATCAGGCCCAGTGAAATTCAATTTGTTAATCTTGCCTCACAATCCTCCCCTCATGCAGTCTAAGCACTAATATGTTTTGTGTTGCACTGAGAATGAGCACAGGCTGCAGTGGGACTCCTTGGCTGGATTAATCAGAATCTTGCATGAGAGATGTTAGCCCTTGGAGCAAGGCATAAGAAAGGGAAGGCTAAAAGTGCCAATCTGTAAATACTTGTGGTATATATTTGCATAGACCCAGTTCTTCTCCTAAAGGACAGGACCACAATCTAATATTTTTATGATAATAAAGCAAATGAAAGAAATGAGGACTGTTTTCTCATTAAACAGAGAGGATGCTGGTATTGCCTGTTAAGCTTCAAAAGTTAAGCAATGTCAGATATAGATGTCTGGATTTCTCAGTTCTCTAAAACAGGATTAATACTAATTTTGTGCCTGAAGACGAATTTTCTGAGGCTGAGAGAAGCGTGTGGCTCTTCTGGTACCCACTCAGGCCTCATTCCAAATGAAGACATCTTTTTTAATCAGCTACCGAAGTTTACATCAGTCATGAAGTTTAACCTTGGTCTTTGTATCCTGGAGATGTCCACAGAACCTGGATACAGTGAATTGAAATAGCACAATCTCTTAGCAGTTGATTTTTGCTGTTTCCAGCTGACTCTAAGAGCAGCTACATTTGTACTGATGATTTTTCCCATATTTGAAGCAATCTCAGTCCTGGCTTGTTCAGTAAAGTCCTACAGTCATCCTTTCAAAGGGGTTTTCTACTTTATTTTTTCTCTCCCCACACAGGACAAGAAACCATTCCTGTTTTCCAGTCCCTGCCCAAATTGCAGACAGAAGCTTACTGGATTGAATTAGGGAGAATCAAACTTGAATAATAATTCTGTTCCTCTATTTCAGACAAATTGGGATAATAACTGTATCCAAGTATAGACTCCAGCAGATGTACTTGGTCCTTCAATCATACCAGAATATTCAAGAAATAGCAGATGTACTTGGTCCTTCAATCATACCAGAATATTCAAGAAATAGTTCTGGAACACACAGAACATTGGCTAGAGGAGAATGACAACAGACTTAATCTGTCTTAAAAAGTTTTATGTATTTCTAGCAAAGAAAAATAATAAAGAAATAAGGTAAACAACCTTTCCAAACAATTGAGTTTTCACTAAGTAAAGCAATAAATCACTATGTTTCTCTATTAGTACAGGTAGATATAACTCTGAAATCATATGGGAAGCATTCAATTAACATCGATGAGGCTTGATAGATGCACTGTCTGGGAAACACTTTGTTTCTTCTCCCATTAGACACCTTTGCATAAGCCTGTGTTCAATGTTATACTGCCTATCAGTGGACATCAGACTGAAAATACAAATAATGCAAAGTCAACTCTCTTGAAGAGGTTGCCAATCTGCTCGTGACCTACCCATGCACTGTGGAAATAAACTCCACATGCCACTGGCATGCCTGAATCATTTTAGTTTAGAGCTTGGTCACCACCACCACCACCACAGAGCAGCTGTGATCAGCTGGGTTCCACTGAATAGTTCCTCCAACATTTGCTTTGCTTCTCTGCATCACTGTTCTCCACCGCCACCACAGCTAAGTGATGGGGGTAAATGTGATGTTGTCTGAAAGCCTGGAAAAATTTAATTCTATTCCTCGTTTATCAAGATTAAACCCTGAAATGGCATGGCACCAGCAATCTGAAAAAGGAGCAGGGAAAAGAATATTAAAAACAAACAAACAAAATGAAAGCCATCTTCTGGCCTCAATTATTTTTCTAGTATGAAACTTAGAAAGAAACCCAAGATTTTCTTAGGCAGTCATGTATTGCCATTTAATCAGTTATGCCATGTGTTATGAGGGTATCTTTCCATACCATGAAAAAAACACCCAACATTAAACACCTACTGTCTTACCCAGGACTAACCTCACAACTGACAGGTCCTGGAAAAAAAAAATTAAGGGTCTATTCTGAAAATCAATTTAGATAGAGTGACTCTCTTTTCATTATCTTGATTTTTCTGAGGAGTGGAACCATCATTGCACCCATGATATCACCAGTGCATGCTGAGCTATGTATAAATCACCACAGAAAAGAGACACTGAGCTGCATTTCTGAGCACTGGTTCCATAGCAGCCCAAGGCTTACAGTGGCTAAAAAAGTATTATAGTTCCCTAGTTTATGAATTGTAGTTTGGGATTTGCTTTTCTTATTCTCTCCTTACACATCTGAGGGAGGTTCAGTGCTTCCCTATCTGTTTATGTGTTTTGTGAGGTGTGAAAAAACAAAACCCCGACTAACTTCCATTGGTTAAAATCTTGCTGGAATAAGGCTTTGCATTCAGGAGAAGGAAATACATGTGTGATTGTTCCCTATTTGCCTAGAATTTGTTCCATCAGTGTGAAAAGTTATTTCGGTTATATCAATCCCATATTCACGTTTACAATTCTGTAGATCTCAGCAGTCTGTTAAGGCTTGCACACTTAGAATAAAGTGAAGACTCATATGAGGATGCAAAAAACAAACAAATGAAACCCCAGTGATTGTTTAAACTAAAAATCCTGGATAATGACTTCCAGACTGGTTATGTCTAGTCTGATGGCGACATTTAAAGCTCTGTATTAGTCTCTGGACACAAAGCTTTATTGGAAGAGGAGGGAGAAGATCAAGGAGCAGCACAACTGCAGCAACGAGAGGCTGATGTCATTGTCTTCATCACCAGGGAAGAAGGCTCAGCTTGGGTGTCACTATTTAGATTTATAAAGCTTTAGTGAGTTCTTTCCCATTGTTCACAAGTGAGATCATGGCCCTACCCTGGCACTCCTTTTAGGAGCTCCTGCTGAGCGGTGTGTGAGCACAAACCCCAAGGCTACCAAGGCCTAACCACAGAAATTAGCTTCTCTTCTGGGATGCTGTAATGGTGAGAGAGAATTTTTAATTGCCTTGCCATGAGAGCAAGAAAAGACAGCAAGTTCTTCTTGCATCATATGCCTTTCTTGGGGACAGAAGTGTGAAAAAATTCAGAGCTCCATTTCTGGATATAAAATTCAACAAAAAGATAGGCCATGAACTTAATTAATAGGCAAGCTGTTTGAAATAAATACATCATAAATAAAGAAGATGCTGTATATTTTTATATACCTATATGTGCACGTCTTTGTAAAATGCAGTTATATATTATCCAGCCAGCCAGAAGACTTGGTGAAAACTTTTTTTAAAGGCACATTGAAATAAAAAACTGACATATAAAATATGGGATGTTACCACATGGCTGAGGATGTGTTTAAGTTACCATATATCATTAAAGCAAAGTAAATCTCTCTTACTCCAATATTCACATGTCTGAGGGGAAATTGTGGGGTTTCTTCTTTTATTTTACTTTCAGTTTTCTCCACAGAATTTTAACCAGAGTGTTAATAGTGACATCTGCATATCAGAGAATTTGATAAATTGAGAATAATTATTAAAAAGTAAACCAGACATAGTTAAATCTCAAGACAGTATGGTGTAAAATAAAGCATTACTGTACCTGCAATGATGTCATCCATCTGCTCCAAAGCTGCTTCCAGCATATGACTGGCATCAGAAGCCATCATCTGTGATTTCTTCAGATCTTTATCTACTGAAAGGACAGAATAAACCACTTGTATTACACTAAATAACCTGATAGAAAACGTATTTCACTGTCACATTATACATTAAGCCACACAAACAAAAGTCCACTCTGCCAAAAATACAGCCCAGTAATAAGAAAACTAACGAAATTGTTCCTATTCTTGATAGATGACGTGGGTGCTCTGATTCATTTTTTGAAGAGATTTTACTAAAATGGTGAAATGTAAGTGAAAAAAGCCCAGAGAATTTTAAGTACTGGAAGCCTGAGATTCCCCTGCTCGTCATCCTTAACAATGGTTTCCTAGATTCAAAGTTCAGTGCATCTCAGCCTTTTCCTCTGTGGGGCAAAAAAGAGGATTGGCTAAGGTTCAATGAAGGAATGCAGACATGGGGCAAAACATGTTTAGCCTACAAGCAGAAATCTGTAGGAGCTCTGCTTTTTGATTGTTGCCTTAAGAGTAAAGGTAATTCTGAAATAGTTTTTACTCCTCCTTTCTCTATTCCCATTCAATCTTTCCACCACATCTTTCATGACATTGAAAATACAATTCTTTCTGTTCAAATAACCAAAATGCCCCGGGTATGAAGTCTCTGAAGTTACTGCTGCTGCTTTAAAACAGGATTAAATACATTCATGCTACCAAAATTCATGCTACCATCTGACATTAAGGATAACAGCAACAACAAAAAAAAATCTTCCAAAATGAGTCTGTGCTTGTGAGTTAGTGCTGCTGGACTCTAAGTCAAGTATCAGCTGCGGTTGCCAACAGATGACATTTCAAAGGGGAGAAGAATTCATGCAGTCCATTTCACTGCCAGTGAAAATCCCCTCTGGAATAAGGCCCTTTTGCCCATCACTTCATTGCTGAAGCATGAGACCAGTGCCCACACAGTGAGGAAACAGGGATTGTTCTTGTGCATGTGATTCACAGTGCTCTAACACACAACTCGGAGCACTCACAAAGCCCTCAAAGGGTCATGGTATTTTGATTTCTTTTCCATGAAGGCTGTAATTCAGTCTTTTGACATTCAGTCTTCTTATGCAGCAAGTTTTAAGGGGTGTGATCAAAAACTGTTCAATTTTAACAGCTTTGTAAGCATCACGAAAGACACCTGTCTGACCATGGACACAGATATCCCTCAAATAACTCTAATTGTGGCTAAGTGTATAGGAAATGGGCCTATGTTTGTGGGGCTTATTATTCCAATGTTGCTGAAATGCCACTAATCTGTGTTTACCATGGGATTACATGTGCTAAGAATTCAAGTAGTTTGAATTTAGATATATATTATGGTGAAAATTCGTACTATCAAATCAAAATTATTTTCTTCTCTTGAAAACTAAGAATCCTGAGACACGGGCTTTTCTCCGTGGTGCTGGTGAAACATACACAAAGAAAGCTAATTTATTAATAACCTCTGTGTTATCAGCATCCTGTGTTCATTCAGGTTAATGTATATAACCCCACTATCTAGAGAGACAGATGCAGGGATGAGTCAGAAACTGCAACATTCTAATTTGAACTCTGCCATTTATAGCTTGTCACAGCGGGTAAGCCACGATTTAACTCCAGATCACATTGATCTGAAGAGCAATGTGAGAATGCCTTATCTTTAGTGCCACCCAAGGCTAAGATTAATGTAAATGAAGGGGTGGTTTCGGTCCCTCCGTTTTTGTCAAAATAATCTTTTAAGTACGAACGGTGCTAAATTTAACCGAAGTGCATGTCACCCAAATATTTCATTTAATGGTCAGGAAATAACACAAATTGTGCTCGGAATAATCCGGAAAGTCATTAAGTCAGCTGATACAAGCTTAAAATTTCAGAGTGTTTTCTTTTACATGTGGACTTCATGGACACTCCCTCCGATCCTGCTGCTTCCATTTGTTGGGTTTTGGGAGATTTCCATCTTCTGTTGCCACATTACAGGCCACCAAAGCCTTCTCAGCTGCAACAATCCTCCTTCCTTGCAGTATTTCCTCTAGTTCAAAGCAGCCATACCACGGGTAATAATCACCTCAGTGGCAGGAAATCCACCTACAGCAAAGAGCTGCCAGAGAGGCACCGGGGGCTTCCTCATGGCTGTGGCCACCAGCTGCTCCTCCCCAGAAATGCATGGCCACCAGCTGTGTTGGGAAATCAGGGCAGCAGATTTCTGGCTCAGAATTAGAAGAGAGAAGAAGAGTGAAAAATGCTAAATATAGCATAGAGTGTCTATTTCTAGGTTGCACTCCATGCTCTTGTTTGTGATGACAGCTACTGCTCCGTGGGCTGGAGTGGTACGTGGCTGCTCAAACAAGAAATGCAGGACTACATTTCTTCTTACCACCTGATAGAGTATTTCATCACCTGTAGTGACAAAGGGACAGAGAATGCTGATACACCACACTGCAAACTTGAAAATTCACTTACAGAAAAACCTCCCATCAAAGCCTTGGCAAAACCCAGCAAGTTTTGCTGAAAAACTCCACCAGAAGAAAGTCTCCTATCTCCTCCTGGCCTCCAGAGCCAGCCTGCTTTCTCACCCGTGCTCACAGTGTATTTGCTGCCTAACTGCATTAAGCTATAGCAAAACCTGCTGATCAAACAACGATTTATTAATAAAAGCAATGTTCTTTGCTCTGGAGAGATAATGTAATATTACTTGCTTGACATCTTTTTCTAGACAGACCTGTTGCTTGTGCTCCAGGCAAGTCTTACTTTCCCAGACACTCCCTTCTTACAGTTTGGCTGTTCTGAGAAGTATTATGAAAAGAGCTTGTTAGATCTCCTGGGCTTTCAGCTACCATTTCTGATCTAATTCTACAGAAATATATTCAACTATGGGTTCTTTTTAAAATATTATTAAAAAGCAAGATAATTGTACCAATCCTTCAAACAGGATCCATCTATTTGCTGGTATTTTAATTACAATTCCTTTTATAGTTCTCATTCCTGAATGACCTCAACAGATGCGCAACACCATGACTTATTTACTTATGTAAATATATACATATATTTTAAAAAACCCCAAGTTTTTTCAGCTTTGGTAAGGACTGAACAAAAGCTACCTCTAACACTACAGTACAAGCTTTAATATTAGCAAATTCTAACCTTCAGGACTTATTAGATTAATTCATATGCCAGCAAAACACAAGAACCAGGCTACTCACCTTTTCAGGTCTCTAGGAGGACAAGAATTTACTTTTTTCGCCTGATCAGTAAAAATTCCTCGCTATTAATAGCCAAAGTTTTACTGTTAAGCAGACATAAGTCTAAATTATTATCATCCCCTCTAAGCCACGCGCTCATACTAATTTAGAGCCCAGCCCACAGAGAGATTGCAACCCTGTTTGTTGCAATTGCCAAAACGATGAGATCTTCCAGGAAGTGCAGACAGAGCAAACTGATCTGAATCCCTGAAATTTACTTTGCTAAGCTAGTTTTACACTATACCTCCTAATCTGAGATTTGCATTTCAAATAAAATGAAAAATCTCTGGTAGAACTATTGTGCTCAGAGCCAATATCCCTTGCAAATTTCTTAACCTACATTCTGTATGTAAAACTACAACTTACTGTGTCCAAAAGAAACGTAATATTTAACAGACATTTCACTAAGAGCAAGATGTCCTTCAGAATTATGAAAAGCCTTAATTAAATTTGAATCTTTCATGGCTGGCTTGAACCAGCAGCTACCCAGAGATAAGAATATGAACAATATGAATTTAGGCAACTCAGATGTTTTCCCAAGGTTGCTCATAATAATGAGGTTACCAACTTTATCAATTAAGAGGGGTGTGGTTTTTGACAGAAACTCCAGAAATCCAGCTCCTGTGTGTGGCCTACAAATTCCTCTTACATTTAGCAGACACATGTAATAATTAACTACCACCACCTTTTTTTTTTTTCTGGGATGAATAAATACATGTTTGTAAAGTGTTAAATATTCAGATTCAAGTATTACCTTGCTTTGCACATAATGGCATAATGAAATATCAAGTGCCTTGGATAAGCCTCAGAAGTCCTCCAAGCTTTCCTTCAGCTGCAAGATGACTCCTGCCCTGGAATGCAGAAATGTGGCCAACTTCCACCCTCTCTCTTCCCCACCTGTCTTTTCCCCCAGCCACACTCTGTGCAGCATCCAGCCACCCTGCAGGAGCACAGCCACTGATCCGTCCCTCCAACTCACCACACCATCAGCTACAAAAATGATAAAAACACACGCGGATCCTGGCCTTTCAGAGCCTGCCCTAACTCTCTAAGATAATCCTTAGTCCTAACTAACAATCCAGGGAATAATTTCTGATGATCACTAGAATGACTGCCTAAGGAACACTACTTATGCAGGATCCTCTGGGGCTATCCAGCCAGAAATCCTGTTTATCTGACAGCTGAGAGAGTTGGGGTTGCTCAGCCTGGAGATGAGAAGGCTTCAGGGAGACCTTCCAGCAGCTTTCCAGTGCCTAAAGGTGCTACAAGAGAGCTGGAGAGGGACTTTTCACAAGGGCAGCAGCAAGAGAAAAAGGGGTAATGGTCTTAAGCTGAAGGAGGGCAGGTTTAGATTCAGTATCAGGAAGAAATTTTGCCCTGTGACAGAGATGAGGCCCTGGCACAAGCAGCCCAGGGAAGCTGGGGCTGCCCTATCCCTGGAAGTGTCCAAGGCCAGGTTGGATGGGACTCTGAACAACCAAGGATAGTGGAAGATGTCCCTGCCCATGGCAGAAGGGGTGGAACCAGATGGCTTTTGTGGTCCTTCCCACCATTCTATGGTTCTAGTTTAAATTTCATTTATTTCCTAATACAGACACTGGTTGCTCTGTTTCCCCTTCATATGCTTCATTGGAATTGGCAGAAAGGCAAAAAACACCTTCTTTCATTGATTACCCAGTATGTAATAAGTAAAATCCAGACTATTCTGAGGGCTTTAGGATTAGCTAGAATAGGAATTAAAAAATACTTCTTTTCAACTAGAAAGTGTTAAGTGTCCACGCTAAGGCAGAATGGGCAGCTCTGAAGAGAAATATAGATTAGCCAAAGACCTGATAGTGAATTACTTCAGGCAGATGGTAGAACTGCTGAAGTCTCTATTCAACATATCACTGGGTGTCCTTATATGAGGGGATATCCTTAAGTGAAGCGCAGCATTAGTACAACATGATGAAAACAAGGTGGCTAAAGCAGCTAAAGCAGCCTTTGCAGGCAGCTGGGTGTTACCCTGGCACTGTAAAACCACCAGGTTTCTGTGCTACTGATAAAAGTCAGAATGACAAGCAATAAGAACTATGATGCTTTTAAACATAATATGCTAAACAATTTGATTTAAAACCTGAAGGGAGCTGAATATAGTTAAATTTACTGCATTATGAAGTAGCAAAGCCAAAGCCAAACATCTCTTTTCAAAAATAAACCCATTGAGTTTGCTAAATCTGAATTTCAATTTTGGGGGAACAGAGGGTGAAGGAAAAAAGAAAGCCCCCTTTAAAAAATGCTAAATCTGACTGATACTTGATGCTTTAGAACACAAATCACCTCATAGCAACTCCTCCATGGGCCTAATGGATATTGAATTACAGTTCCTACTGGTACCATAACCAAATTTCCTGACTCATGTTTGCACAAAGTCTCATCCTTACATATAAAAGCTGACGCTGACAGAATGGCATGTGCAAAGTGAGCTCTCTTCAGCTCCTCTCTGTAACACTTCCAGCAACTGCAAGAAGCCCTTCATTCCTCAATGTTGCTTTAAACTTTGTTCATAAAAGCTTAAAAAAGCCCTTCATAATTTGATTTTATATTGTTGTCAGATATATGAAGTTTTCTGTCATACACAGTGTAAAGGAAAAATGTTCTAGCTTCTGACTTTGCAAATCTTGAAACCAAAATTGCATTAATTGTTACTGTACTAAGTCCAAAAATTCTAATTATTTTCATTCCCATGTCTGTCATCTAACAAACTCCAGCTGCTAGTTAAATTTTTTTTTTTAAAAGCAACACAATGAATAAATACTTTGGTTTTAAACTTAGGCTGAACAAAGCAGTACCTGGTAAAATACACAGGAGGAAAGTTTCTGAGCCAAAATACAAACATTTCTGCTCTTAAAATGCATACATACAAAAGTTAGATTTGGTATTGCAGTTCACATCTAGTTCAGAAAGTTTTACAACTGAGAAAAATTAGATCCTCAAATTTTTAACATTTAAAATAAACTGTTTTTTTTATTTGCCTTCCAATCTCAGATACTCACTGGCCTCAAGGTCACAGCTCCAAATTTTCTTCCATGAAGGTCAATGTTTCAATGAGGTCTTTGAAGTTACTTAACTCCAGCTCCAATGCCTGGGAAAGTGCTCACGCCACACCTTCCCCCCACCCCCACCTCGTGAAAGTAAATTCATGCTCTGGTAAATTGAAAGGTGAGGAGTTATAATAAAAGTAAACACAGAATCCCTGCGCAAATCAACTCTGCCCTAGAGTAAAGAAGAGGATAAACCCTTGACAGAAATTGAGAGAGATTAGGTAGATACGATAAGCAAAATTTTCAAAGCTGACCTCTGTAAAACTCCTGAAAATTTAGGCAAACTATACTGCTGGAAAAAACAAAACAAAACAACACTCTTTAAGCTTTGAGAATTAGGAATAACATTTCTCCTCCCCTGCAAGGAAAGGCTGAGAGAATTGGGTTTGTTCAGCCTGGAGAAGAGAAGGCTTCAGGGAGACCTTCCAACAGCAATCCAGTACCTGAAGGGAGCCTGCAAGAGAGGTGGAAGAGGGACTTTTTACAAGGGCTTGGAGTGACAAGACAAGGGGGAATGGCTTTACAATGAAAGAGTAGCTTTAAGTTAGATATTAGGAGGAAATTCTTTGCTGTGAGGGTGGCGAGGCCCTGGCACAGGTTGCCCAGAGAAGCTGTGGATGTCCCAACCCTGGAAGTGTTCAAGGTCAGCCTGGATGGGGCTCTGAGCAATCTGGTCTAGTGGAAAGTGTTCCTGGCCCTGGCAGAGGGGATGGAACTGGACAATCTTTATAGTCCCAACCCAAACCATTCCAGGATTCTGTGATTCTTTACCATTAAACTGGTACAGAACCAACTCAGCAGAACGAGCACTCCTAATAACTTACTCCATTAATCTAATTTCACGTGTACTAATCCCACCAGGGATACAGAAGTGTAAATAAGCACTGTGAAACAGACATTTTGCATTAAATTCAGCAGGTATCACTTGGAATATTAGTGTGAAAGTGCAAGATACTTCACTGAAGGAGGTCAGTGCTATCACAGGGCCAGATCTTTTATCTCAAATAAATGCAAGGAGGTCCAATTTTCAAATCTTCTCAACTTCTTCCATTCCTTGATGTACACTGAGGATCATTGTAAAGATCAGCTGCCTTGCCAACAAAGAGCAAATACTCCTCAGGCAACTGGCAGAGTTTGTAGAGCCCTTGCAGCCCTTGGAATGCTATGGGAAGCGTTCAAGGTGCAGGGTAATTCTGATTTTTAGAAAAAAGCATCAAAAGAATCACACGATGGAACAGGTGAAGGTGTGAATGTTTTCAAGCAGGGCAAAAGCCACAAAACTTTACAGAAACAACTCACTGTGGAGATTTAGAAGAGTGGAGAGGAGTAAATACTCCTTAACATGGGCAGACACTGGAATAGGTGAGGATCAGAGAAGGAACTGGCACCTGAGGTACTCATGATATGTTTTTCACAGCAGAAACCTCAGAACAAAGGGCAGGGTTGATGACCTAGAAAACTGATCTTCTGCAATCAAAAGAGGCAATTCTCATCCACATTTCTAAGGTAAAAAACCTGAGGTCAGGGTTAGACTGTACAGAGAAATTGTTCAAATAGACAAAATGAAGAAAAATATTTCTTATGAATATTTCTAATTACAACACTATCTACTCATGGGTTACTCTGACTATAAAGCTCTGTTCTGAATTTGCCTCAACTTTACAAATGTGATGTGAAGGCTCTCGTGAAGTCTAAACTCAGCTTTAGACATAAAGGCTTAAAAATGTATACTAAAAAGTCAACTTTTTTGACTTTGCAAAATTAATTTTCATATCAGTATTTTCCCCCCTTTGAAACATTCTGTGCAGCAATTTATAAATAATAGGAAAAATCACTAGGCTGGTTTAATATTACCCAACCTGCATCTGTGGATACAAATATGCTGAATTTATACTAACAGGAACCGGCAGTATCAAGTACTTCTGTATAAATTGAAGCTTCAGTAGCTATTTTGAGGAAAGTGTCTGTGGGAAACAAAGAAAAGAAAAACATACTTCTGCCAGAAACAGCAAATTCAACAAAATCGAATCCACTTGGATTAAAAGCACTAAACTAGGAACAGCAAATGGATCACTATGAAAAGCACCATATCTCACATTACTCAGCATATCAACAAAAATATAAATTTTAACAGCTGTGTCAGTTTAATGCCTGTGCTTATAAACAAAACATTATTCTACAGATTGTTTCCTGAAGATTATTGAAAATAAATTTGGAAAAAAGCCATTTTCAAGTTTTTCTTTTTTTTCTGCCTAAAGAGTAGGTGTAACTGTTATCCCCAAAAAGGTTATTTCACCTGGTGTTCAAGAGACAGACCCACACACAGAGCAGAGTTGCATCAGTTGCTGAGTTGGCTTTGTTACTTTCTTCCTTGTCTTGGGAATTCTGCCAAAAATCCATGTGGCCTGTAAATTCTGCATGCTTTGTGCCCACCATCAGTGGTACATCCTTCTCCCCAAGCTCTGTTAAGTTCCCCCTAGGTCTGAGATCACTGATCATGTCAAGCCCTAAACTTTAACAAGACAATTTTACTGACAAGTAATTCATCATTCCAACACCTGGACATCATAACCAAGAGGCAAAAATTCTTTGTGGCAAATTAAACCTTGATTTAAAAGGACAGATTCTGTTGGTTTTGCTCCTCCATTATTCAGAATGTGGCACATCTTACTCCCTGCAGGACTGGCCAACACTGATAAAGTTTCTGTCTCAAATACCGTGCCACAGCTGAATTTCAAATCACAGCCTCCTATCGTAATTGCTTCCCATACTTCATGGAGTAACACAGCTTTCTAATTTTGAAAAAAAAAAAGCATTATACAGAGAGGTAATGCTGCAAGACAGAACTGGAACTGGACATCCAAGAGCAGCATTCAATACTTTTAAGAGTCACAGAGGTGAGAGAAACATATAACATCCCCCAGCTGAAGAAATATTATTACGGGTGGCAAGAAGAACGCAACACCCTTTATCCCTGTTTTTCCAGTGAATCCAAGGAGAAGAATGAACACCAAGATGCCTAGAGACAGGTTAGGCATGCACTGAAACCAGAAGCTGGCTTTAGAGGGAGCACAGAGCAGCCCACAATGAGTGTGTGACAAGATATATAGGCCTGCCCAATGACCTCTTTGATAGAGGAGCTGTATTTGCTCACAGAAACACATATTTACCTAGGGAAGGCTCTGAAGGGATTCACCTCCCCGAAAACCCACTCTGGTGCTCAGTTCTTGTATTTCACACTCATCTGTGTGCACTATTACTGTTTTGACTCTGTCACCACAAGTGAAACAAGTTGAGTAATAATAAGATAATTTAAAAAAAAAGGTAACTGTATACCCAGTTTTGAGTATCTGGGGAAAACTTTTTATAGGCTTTAAAAGAGTTCTGAGGTGCTCACTGTGCTGCTTCCACAAAGTGGATACTCCAGTGGCACAGGATACAAAAGAGATCCCGAATTTCTCCTGTAATATATTACACCTTGTAGAATCGACTATGAGAGGTTTTCTCAAGCCCTTGCCACCCACAAAGCCCATCCTGCCTTGTCTGCCAACCATTTCAAGGTCTTTATTCTAAGTTCTACACAAACGTAAAATGAATGTTTCCATGTCAAATCATCTTATCAAGGATAAGTCAAATCAATGTAAATTTCTCCTTATAAATTATACATGATATAAGGAACTAAGATAAGAAAAGCAAAGCCCCAGTTCCGTGCAGCCTATTTGAATTTGCAAAACTCTGAAAGCGTGTGTCATTTCCAGGTAGAGACTAATTGCTCAGTAAAACTTCGGAGCTTCCACTTACGAGTCTCTAAAGTTACCATATTCAAATTCAGTCATTTTGACTCACAGGTTGGCTAGGACACCTGATTCAGAAAGCTTTTGGAAGTTTTGCAAATTACCTGAATGCAAGAACTGAACCTAGAAACAGACCTGTTCATACCTCAGTACACTTCTGGGTTTTCTATACATATTTACAGCTGCAGTGCAGGATGCTGTCAGCACAATTCAACACTGGGGTGCATTTAAACAATACCTTTTGTTGTCTGAATTCCCATTACTTTTAGGTCATGAGAAAACCACAAGTTAAGCTATTATAATGAACATACACAGGATTTCTACAGATTCCTTTCCAGATAAGTATTTTAACTACTTGAACTTGAGCAATGACACGAAAGGATTTGCTAACAAAATAAAACTGTAGCTAAAATTCTGATGTATTACTTCCAGTCCCTGGAAGAACTCTTTCATATGACTGAAATAAATAGAAAAATTGCAAATGCTAGAGTATAACTGTAGCCAAAACAATATATTGTTATAAATTTAGTCAAATTTTACTGCCTCTGAAATAAATAGACACTTTTATACTGACACAGCAGAAAAATGGAAAAGAATTCTTATATTACTTTAAAGGGCTCTGAATGTCATCATAGCAAGGCCAGAAGTCATAAAATGCACTGTCAAAACCAGGAATGACACCTGGGAGCCTGCTGATGGTCAGGCTTTTACAGAACCTGTCTTGCTCCAGAGTATTTAATGTTAGAGCAGCTTTTTCAAACTATTTGAAAGTCCTACTACTCGTATTTGGTCTGTGACTACACCTGTGGAGTTTCCTGAGGTAGTAACTTAATCATGTATTTTACTGCTTGATAGCAATGCCTTTAATGGACCTGTTTATTAAAACAGCCACAAAATGAAATTATTTCAGGCTAATGACTTGCAAAGTCCTTTAAGCCCTAACAGCTAGCAGCTGATTTGCCTGCACGAAAAGTTTCTCAGAAGTTTCTTGCATTTGGGGCCATTTGCACCAAAATAAAATAAAAAAATATATATAGACAAAAGACTAAAGTATGAAAATGACCATCTGTTGGATAACATGATCTTTTGCTTCTATTTCAGGAGAGAAAAGGGAATCAGAATTCACTATCAGTTTCTTCAGTTTATTTAATTTTCCTGAAAATGGATCAAAGTCTGCTTCCGTATCAGTAATTGTGACATCTTTGTGTTCTTCTGTTAAATTTGAAGGGAAAATTTGATTTGCTATTATGCAAGAGAGATTTAGCCCCCTTTGTTTCAGTTGTTTTCAAACCTCCTAATGGAAGTATTCAAAATGGTTTCATTAATTCCAAAATAATATAGATCCAGTCCATTCCTACTTGAAAAGAAGAATATGGTCATATTGGCAAATACTAAAATATACTCCTGTCATGAAGAATTTTTTTCCTCTATTAGTGTTTATGGATAAGGGGTAGCTTTGCTTCATGACTGTGCTGTAAACATGTACAGTTCTGTTTACTCATTAGATAAGAAAAGCAAATAAAATACATTTACAGTGAAATGATATTTATGAACATACTGCCTGGCAAACTGGGCATTCTGCCTAGCATGGCACTTTTATCAGTCTCTTCTAATTCGGAAGCTCTTCTTCTAAGTACCCAAATCTGGGTTTCCAACGGAAGTGAGCAGCTGCTACTCCCATTTGCAATTAGTCCTGGATAATCAGAAGCTTTGATTAAATAAAAACTACAAATGGCTGGTGAATCCCAGCTAAATCTTAGAGTATGAATTCCTTTTATAACAAACCATTTACTCTGAACACAAACTCCTCTCCCCATGCTAAAAAAAAGTAAAAAAGCAGTTTCCTAA
Source organism: Ifrita kowaldi (assembly GCA_013398055.1). Classification (NCBI taxonomy): domain Eukaryota; kingdom Metazoa; phylum Chordata; class Aves; order Passeriformes; family Cinclosomatidae; genus Ifrita; species Ifrita kowaldi. The sequence goes on from VZRS01014847.1 coordinate 1,087,217, forward strand.
AATCTGCCTTTTGCCAGTTAAATCAGAACCAGCTGCACTTCACAATCTGCAGAGGAAACTGAAGATGCTACCAAATTTCCCGATTAAGACAGAGAAGGCAATCAAAGCAAAACAGATTTGGACCACAATTCTTGAAAGTTTTTTAATCCTTAGCCTGATATACAATTGTTATGAGATGTTGCACACACTGGGTAAAGTATGGGTGAGTAACTCCTGTGGGTTATGCAGCATTTTTCACAACAGAGCAGCACTATGCTCTGCAAAGCAGGCCAGAACAGACCTTCTTGCACAAAAGCTTGTTATAACAACTTGCCTTTCTTTTAGTAACAAAGGTTCTAATAGGATGTTCTTTTATACTTATTAAGTCTGCCAGAGCAGACTGCAATTCCACTTTACCGTTTCAGGCAAAATTTCTGCTTTGTACACATTCAGCTTTCTGAATTGAAGAACATTTTAATTGAAGAAATATTTAACTAACAATTAATAATGCTTATGACTGAATTTTCCAGGTTTAATATAATCTGTACTAACACTGGAATTCTTTGTACATGTACTTTTATTTACAGAAGATTACTTCAAGGGAAGAAAACATTGACTTCACTAATTTTGCTTTTTCCTTTCTTCAGATGTATTGAACACATTCTTTAAGAGAATCACATATACCACTTTCATAAGTGGTTTGTACTTGTTTCCTACCTATCCACATAAAACAGATGATCTCCCCAAGGCCTTAGCTAGAGATTTTTATTTTTTTTGTCTGGAGTGAAACACCAGAATTCTTCTGTTTAGGAGCTGACTGGATTATGTGCATTAGTTTATGAACATCCCAGAAGCACACTCATAAATCTTGCTGCAATGCCATTAGAATAAGATGTTCTGATTATGCTTTATTAAAGCAGATGCTACCATCTGCACCATAGAGGAATAAAAATATGATTCACTACATTCAAGAGACACTTGGCAAATATCTTTCCCTGTCCAAATTAGATTTCTGAAATGAAGTTTGGGTTGAAAATAGTGCAAATTGGAAATAAAATTACTTTTTTTTTATTGGCAGCTCACACAGAAATAAGAAGGCATCCCCAGCTAAGTCACCTCTGAACGTGGAGACCAACCAGACTTGTTTTCAGAAGAGGGTAAATTAAAACAGGAGTTCCCATACTGTAAGTGCTGGAAATCCAGATTAGAATGTGACAACTTAGATTTATCTTTGCTAATCACTTTAACTGGCACACAATCTGTTGATTTTAGAGTATATGAAGAGTCAACCAGGAAGTGAATCATTCTCTATGAATATTCATACACGTTGTGTTGCTCTAATGAAAACAACACCCACAGTCAGCACTGGATAAGCAAGATCTGTGACAGAGGCATCCTTTGGTCCTGTGTTTTTCTTGACTTTGAGCATTCAGTCTGATTTCACCCCTCCAAACTAATTCAAGGTTTTGTTGAAGGAAAATCAGCTGATCTGTTTTCTCCAAATTCACACTTACTTGAGGAAACCATCATCAATTTATCACCATTTCCTTGGGTGATATGCCAGAGGTTTCCCACACAATCACCAGTTCATACTCGCAACTTTTGGAAGTCAGATCCATTATTTACAGTAAATTGGACACAACAACGGTAAATAATGACACATGCTATCTGGTCACCTCTATAAAGTGCTCTGTTTTAACCTGTATTCATTCAGTCCTCAACTTTTATCCTCAGTTACTTCAGTTTTAACCCAGAAAATTCAACTAAACAGAGAAACACAGAATACGTTTTATGTAACACATACACAGAGTTGAGAAAACCACTAATGGTTCCTCATTTTTTTGTTGATGATCTGACAGAAATAATGCCCTGTCTTAGGCATTTGAACATACCAGATTTTCCTCTTTGATCAGTATGAAAATATACAGCTCTTTTCCATCGTCAGGTTTCAGTCACGGGTTTTGAAGAAATACTACTGAACCACACAATACTCATGAAGTCTTGCTTTACAGGTTATCAAATTAGAGTTTAAAATCCAGGTTGTGCTTACAGTCCTCTAAATCACTACATTGGAACTTGGCAGACGCACATTATAAACACAAATCGACCTAGACAGGCAACAGTGCCATCAGGATTTACTTTTTATGTTTATTTCAGAAAGAAATTATCTTTTTAATATAACTGCTTTGTTCTCTGCAACAATGAACTGCCAGATAAGAGCAATGTGCTATTGGGAAATGGTTTCATAGCAAATAAACACGTGGAGATGGAAACAAAAGAGGTAACTGCAATGTTACAAGGTCACAGAGACTTGAAATAAAAAGATCATACTAAAACGTAGGCAGAGGCATCTAACTACAAAAATAAAAGCACCTTTATTTTGTTGCTTAATGTGCATCTGTGTAAAAGAAGAACTAAAATACTGTAAAGGTGTGACAGGAAGAAATTCCACCTGCCACAGGTTATCAAAGACATCACCTCGGAGCTGGTGCTTAGACAAAGTCAAAGAACAGATTGAGCAAAGGTAGGACTCTCAGTTTCTTCAAAGTAACAGGTGAGTTGAGAGCATTGAACAGGCAAAAGCAAACTGGGGAGAATTTAAAGAACTCAAAATAATTCACTGGTCACACTTCCCAATTTTTGGGGCATTGCCTGAGGTAAGGTTATTTTATACACATCTACGGATCTCTGGTAACTGAGGAAGTGTCCCTCCAGGGACAGCCACTGCTGCTAAACCCTATTCAGCAGCTTATGAGATTTTCAAGGTTGTACCCAAAGAGGTTGAAGTGATCTCTGGGGATGAGGTGGCAAACAGAAATGGTAAATATCTCCAGAGACTTGCATGATGCAACTTCACTGATAGAAAAGTGACTTCCAACTGTTCTAATCTACTGCCCTAAAGAATGTCCTCTTCTGCTGTGTTGCTATTTCTACACTGTTGGGTATTTCTGGGAAACACAGAAAAGCCTTTCTTTGTACAGCATGCTCAGTGATTTTGCACCTATAGTGAGTGATCATTATCATAAAACACATTTCCTTATTCATCATTCTCTGCTTTGATAAACTAAATCATCACATTAAAGACTTCAAAAGCAAGGAGGAGGTTTCATCCTATCCCTGTAAATGTCTTTTTGGGTGGAAGGGAGCAGGAGGAAGGTGGATTTTTTGCTAATAAGCAGAGCCCCATTGAGGCCCTGCTCTACCTGTATGAGCACAGTCCTTTGCTGATCTTACCAGGCCAAGGCTATCTGAGCTCAAACAAATCCTTAGCTGTAGGGAAAATGAACTTAGTTTCTGGTCTGCCTCAGAGTAGCCTAATAAGAGTGAAAGCAGTGCCTAGGGACAAGTGCCTTGTAGGGTTTTGTGGGAGTTTGTTTGTTTTGAGGAGAGAGATCAGAAAGAGGCAAACAGGAAACAAGTTAGGTAAATGAGGGCTGGAAGCAGAGCTGCACACGGAATAACAAAGAGATGTCTCACTGTGTCTTGTTCTGTTTCATTTTCCTGTCTTTTGCACTCACAGGACATTCTCCCTCTGCCTTTCCTGCCTTTTTGCTGACACTGTCAAAGTGTTTGGGGAAGGTGATTATTAAAGTCTCCACTCTACTCTTGTCCATCTGTTCTCTTCTCATCCTCCATTCAAACACTCTCTACCACATGGAATCACATTTTGCTGCCTCAGAGCCTGCATGGGCTGTCTGGAGGAACCCGGAGACTCAGAGTAAGAAGCACGACAGGAAACTGGGAGAATGGATTCAAGAACCCAGAAAACACTTCTGTGGTCTGTGCCTACACCAAAACATTCTCCCTTTGTTTACACACACACCCCCACCCTGGTCACTTTTCCACACTGCTGGTACCACGTTAAGAAAGATGAAGTGAGATCAGATACAGGAGGAGTGAGGGGAAGGTAGCTCTTCTTATCTCATCTTTACCTATTCCTTCCCTGCCTCCTTCCTGTCTTCCCTGCTAATCTTCATGTGGATAGGGCTGCTGGAGTGAAATCAGGATGGTAACAGCAGTGCCCTCTGCCACCATCCCTCTAAATCCTCTGCTTCCTGGGATGGGAGGTGAAGGCAGCCAGGGAACATGAAATCAGGGAACAATGCTCCCAGCCCAATTCCTACCACATTTCAGTCACACAGATCAACCTGTTTCTGCCCCCTCCCTTTAATTTGGGCTTTCCATAGGGCAGAGTCCCAGATGTGTGATAGATAAACTGCTATGTGTTTTGCCAAGACACTTGATTACTAGCTGGCTTAGGTAAATAAAGAATTTAAGTTTTCAAAAGTGATGTTACCATTAGTTCAAATGAGCTACAGGCAAGTCATGTGTCTCTACAACAGATAGAAAAACTTCAGCAGTCAGTGGTGAGACTAGTCTTGAGCTGTCCCTCAGCTTAAATCCTGTTACTGGGGACTTGAAATTATTTTATATATTATAAATTATATTATTATTTTTTTACTTATTATTTTTTCTCATATTCTGGTACCAAACTATACCTGTCCTCAAGACAAACCTGAGGTTCTTTTGAGTTGTCCCTCTGCTTTAACTTACACTGGGTTTCCTGCAGGTTCAAGGGGCACTCACAATTGTTCTCGAGCAAGTGGATGGAAAACCCATATTATTTAAAAAATAACAACCCATATTTGCTTATGTTTGTCCCAATTCGATCTTTCACTTTCCTGGTATACTGAGTTCTACTCCAAGTATTTCTCCATTAGAAAGATGGAGAGAAGCATAAAGACTCATTGGTTTTAAACAAGTTCATACAGAAGATACAAGTAAAAATCAGGAACACAGGCAAAGTCAATAAATAAACATGGAAAGCTGGAATTCCACTTCCTTTGCTCTCCCACCCTCTCTTTCCACATTTCCATACGAGTTGCAGAATGAAGTCCTTCATGCACTTGTTCACATATTCCTCTTTAAAAAAAACAACGAAACAACCTCAGAAAAGTGCCCTTCAGTGATTTCCCTACTGCCAGAACCTTAAATTAAAAATCTGAAATTGCAGGCGACCTTCTTGTCTCTGGACATTCAAAGAGTTGTACATGCAAACCTTCAAAAGCACATGTTGCACTGCACCTATGCACAGTCAAATTGATACTTAGCATCTTACCCTGCCCCATACAAAGCTGAGCAAACAATGATACACAAAGGAGGTGCTTCCTTATCCTTGCAAGTGTTATGGGGAGGTATTTTTATCACAGCAGCACGATACCGTGAGTGCTGGCAGATGGAGCTGGAGATCACTTGACATCCCCTCATACTCTTACCTCCCTTATCTATGTACCGCTCAAACAGCCAGTTTCATCTTCCAGCTGCCCTTCCCCGAATACCCTTTAAACAATCTTATTTTTCCCCCCCACTGCGACACCCCACATACTTCTTTTTTATAGTTAATTGTCAAAGCCTGGGGAGGGGAGGAGGGGGGTTCCCACCTTAGAGAGCTCGGCTGCAGCTGGGTGTCATTACTGACAGCGCTTGCTGACCCCACTGCCCCACGCCAGTAAAGCGCTTTATTTACTGACCTACTAGCCGAACTCAAGTTTCGGAGCTTTGCTCGCCGCGAGAATAAATATTTACCTTACAGGAGCCGCGTCTATCAGAAAGCGCTGCTCCCGTCGGGATGGAGCCGGCAGAAGCAACAGGCGCTGCTGCAGCCGCAGCGCCGGGAGGGGCCCCACTGAAACACCCCATAGGACCCGCCGAGCCCGAGCCCCGCTGACCTGATCCTGATCCTCCTCCTGATCCTGATCCTCCTCCTCCGGAGCGCCGGGAAGCCGGGACACCCGGGATACCCGGGAGAGCCGGGACCGTGGGACCACGCTCGACCGCCTCCCTCTCCGAGGGCTCACCCGGGAGCAGCTGCGGCCGGACCCTCCCGCGCAGCCCGATCCCGATCCCGATCCCGATCCCGATCCCGATCCCGATCCCAGCCCCGGCCCGACCCCGGCTCGGCCGCGCTCGGGGCCGCCCCCAAGTGACGGCGGCCGGCGCTCCGGCCCCCCCCGCGGGGGCAGGTGCTCCAGGGAACTCCTGCGCCAGGGGAAGGCTCTGGACAGCATTCCCCCCTCATTATTGCTGGAAGTAGAGCTGCTGAACAAAACTACGTTGTTTCAAAAAGTGTTACCACGCGTATTTTTCTGTGCGTATTCCCACATCCCAGGGGTTTTCCAGGTTAACACAGACATCGTATTATTGGCTGAGAAAAACACTAACTACTCGGAAGATTTAAAAATCAGGTATTTGTATGCTTAAAGCACGTATTACCCACTTTAATTCTACTAGTAAAATAACAGCATAGGACGTTTATATTGCTGTAACTATTTCATATCAACCCCCTGTTGACTACTGCTTAAAAATCAGCCTCTAATGCTCTGTTTATGACTGCAAAAATCCCTTGCAAAAAAAACTTGGAGGAAGACTCCAAGTACATAAACCTTAAAAAAAACCACGCTCATGAAGCGTAGGTTTTTCTTTAATCTCTAGAGATTCCAGGATCACCCGTGGAAATACGAAAAGTGCTGCGGGATTTGGTCACCGGGAGTTCGCCGGTCACTTGGGGTGCCTGGCTGAGCAGAAATCTGATAAGGGGTTTCTGTTGACCAAACGGGTCACCCGTGCCGTACTGGCACAGCTCTTTCACAGCAGCGCTGAGTGCTTCTGATGATGTCACTTTTCTATGGAGCTGGCTAAACAAAAGTAACTACTTAGCAGAAAGTGAGATAAAGAGATTCCAGACATATACACAATGTAATTAATACACACTTCTCACTCTTTGTGGAGTGATTGCATTTCAACCACCACAGTTTGCTGTCTTCCTCCTGTGATGATGATGTCTTTCACCTAAAGAGTTTAAGCATTAATACACACGTTTTTTAATGTAATTTTGTGACTTATAACACTTCTCCTCAGTTTTGGAATCTCTTTTTGGCTAGAGTAATCTTCCAGTGTATTTGGGATATTAAAACTTGTTCCCTGTTACCAGACGAGCTGCTCTCTGACCTTGGGAAGAATTATATGTTATTTCAGTTTTGCTTTAAACTTACACACAACAGCAAGGCTATGAATCACATACCAGATATTCCAGATAAAGAATTGGACCTCACGTACAGAGCAGACATGCCCAAAGTGGGAGAGGGAGACAACGGGAAGTGAAGTAGAACGCCTTTGAAACATCTCTGAACACGCTAAAGAATAATTTAAACTGGCAAGAATCCATTGGCTGTGTATTAATTCAGCTTTTGAATGTTTTTTGTCTTTTTGCTCGGCTTTGAGGTAGTCCTCTTAAATAGGTCACGTAGAGGAGTGGTGAAAATGACAGTGGTTGATAACATTTTCATCTTTCATAATACTGATACCAGAAATTATTGTGCAGCACTGCTTGTTGAGTGTCATTAAACCATTTGGGAAAGAGTCAGTGGAATTTAGAACAATTTGGGCAAAGCTGGGACTCTTTTCAACACTTAGTTGACAGCAGCCCTCCTTTTTCCCAACTCACTGGAGGTCTAGGACAGGTGTCTGGACAACTTTCCACACGATGGAAGCAGCACCCGGGACCTCATTTACTCCGTTATGGCTGTGTAGGGTTGTTACCTCCTGTCTTGTTTATTCCTGACCTGGAATTGCCAGGCTCCTGCTGGTACATGCTGTTCTCCAGTGTCAGACACCCCAGTGCTGTGCAGGGGAAGGGCCTGGAATGGAGAGGCTCTGCAATTACTGCCACTCCCTTGGGAAGCGCGGGCAGGAGCGGAGGGAGGCTGAGCACAGAGCACAAGCCCCTATCTGTTCATGGGTCATGATTTTACAGCTCTGTTTCTTTATTGTTTGACATGATACTACTGCACTACCAGAAAGCAGAGCCAATTCTGGGCTCCCTTTAGCTTGTTGGTCCTGTCTATCCTGTTTAATATCATTGGAATAAGCGAGTTAATTCTGCACCTCTCTCAGTGTAGCGGGTTCCAGGAGCACTCCCGCAGCTGTCCTGGCCTCCTGGCTAATTACCATTCCAGAAGCGCCCCCTTCAATGAGAGTGGTTTGTGTCTCTGCTGCAGTGGTGCAGACCCATGACTGCCACAAAGCTGGCATTGTGTTAAGTGTTCGCCTCTCTTATGTAACAATGGAGTTTATTCAGGGAGAGCAGAATCATCCTTCTCGGAAAAGACCTATGAGAAAAACAAGTTAGGAGTCCCAAAGCAGAGCACTGCTAGTCATGGCTTTACCACCATCTTCATTTCTTCCATCTCAAAAAACATAGTTATCTGTGAGATCCCACAGTTTATCCTAATGAGACATAATCATCAGGGTTTATTTTTATCTTGCTAAAACTTATTGAGCAGAACTGACCAAGTTTCTCTTCCTCAGTGTCACAGTCACATTATGGGTCACTTTGACAGTGCTGGGAGGCCCTGGGTTTCAGTTCAGGCCAGATTCCTGATCCTGCAACTGTGCCTGAATGGTGCTCAGGCTTGTGCATCCAGGGGTCCTTTCCTTGTGCTGCTTGCCCCTTTGCTGGATTGTGCAGAAAAGTGGCAATATGGATCATAGTCCCTGAAGGGCAAGGGCCCAAACAGATTCTTAGGTGAGGGCTCTAAATGGCTGTGCTCCCTGGATAGAAACTCGTGGTTCTAAGGCAGGAAAAAGAATTTGTGTTTCGATACATCAATTTGCAGTATGTTCCAAATTGCTGTTGTATTTGCTGAAAGGTTTTCATAAAGCTGTAATTTTCCTGTCTATAAAGGAGAGTAAATTAGCTGCAACTAAAGTAGTCTAAATTCAGTCCCAACCACTCGGATATTTTAGTATCAATTTGCTCAAGAATTCCCACAAGATCTCACGTCCTTCTTTATCAAATCTTTGCTCTAAGACCACAACAAAGGTTTGTCACAGTATGGTTTCATTGCTTCCCCCAAATCACAGTCCTCATAGACTGCAGGCTGTGAAACACCAGCATTAACACAGCAAACAAACATTGTGGTGCAGGAGTGTGAAAGCTGCAATACTGTGTAATCTCTTGGTTTTGAAAAAAAGTGACCCACTGGAATGCTCAGGGATTTCCTTTCATGTAAATGGGGATAAATCAGCTGCAGACAGGAAATAAGGTATTGGAGAATCCTTCCCTATGGACTCCATGCAGCTAATCCATTATGTCTCACTAGAAAGAGTAGCCTTGCCTTATCTTTAGCAGAGATTTGTGGCCAGCCATGTCACCAGTGTCCAATAAGGTGCACAACCTTCTCTTACCCTTTGAAAGCTTTTTTTAACTTAACTGGTATGCTCTTTTTTTTTTTTTCCAAGTGGTTAAGATGTGCCTGTGGTTTGTTTTATTTGGTGGAATTAATTTGAAACATTCAAGTTAAGAGTTTGAACAAAGATGTTCTGCCTCTACATAAAAGTAGAAACTCCAGATTTAGAAAATAGAAAGTTGAGAAACAGAAAATTGAGATTTTGCAGGATAGCTACAGCTACTTGATATGAAAACTGTATTTATTTTTTTCCTCTGTCATAATTTAGCAGAACACATGATGTAAAGGTCTTCTTACTAGAACAGATGTAATACACTTAAAAAAATTTCCTTAATATGTAGATAGTTTTGCCAGAGAGCGCTATACTTGTTGAAAAGTTTTGGGTTTTTTTCCCCAAACTTTTTACTCCAGAAGCTTTCATTGACACATGTAGTCCTTGAAAAAGTCTTTCAGGAACGTATCGTGACTTTCGTTCAGCATTTTAAAAGACATTTAAACAAGCCATTGATGTGGCCACTTGCTGCAACAGGAATTGCACCTGGGACAGGTGGAACTGCCCAAATTTTGGCGGAGCTGCTGCAAGGACTTGGCGCCATCTCGTGTTCAGCTTTTAAATCACACGCGAGGCACCCTGAGGCTTTTTGGGATGGAGCGTTCTTGGCTCCCAGGTAAACGCACCGTCCCCGTGCTGAGGCATTTTATAAGTTGTGGGGTTAGCAAGCCTGCCTTAGTAAATGAAGAGCTGATGGGGGGCAGCTGCAGTCTTTTCAGGCAGGCACAGCTGTTTGTAACATCTGCACTTGCTCTCACTGTCAGGCAAAGGCCTTCTCACTGCAGCTCGGGAAATACAGAGCTTATTCCGTGTGCTGCTGCGTGTATTTGTGTAGAGAGCTCAGTTCCAGATAAGCCGGTATTCCACCTCCTTCCGTGAGGGAATGTTGAGTCAGGGGATTTGTTTCAGTCACAACATCGGGGGATTTGACAAACGTCTAAATTCGTTGTAGAAAAAAAAAACCACGCTAGAAAGTCTTGTGAGTTACATAAGGAGTTATTAAGCTGTTTCTTGACTGAAAAGTACCTATTGTCACATTATCTCTTCAAGAAATCTTCCAGCCAGAGTATTTTTTAAAGGTATTTCTTATTTTAAACACACACAGAGGATCCTGTACCTTCAAACATTCGGAGAGACCGTAACAGCAGGAAAACTCCAAGTCCGGCTTACCTGCAAGCTTTGAGGCAGGAGACAAGCTGTCCCTCTGTGTACTCTTTTTCCCAGGTGATGTCCCTGATTATTCCTGCCTGTGAGGGAGGTGGTTGCTGTCACACAGCCCCCTTTTCTCGCAGCCATACATTCAGGTGCAGCAAGTCATGCCTTCACTTTTGGTTTGGAGGCGGACCTGGGCCAGCTCTGGCCGATGCCCTTTGGTGCTGTGATTCAGCCTGATGGAACAAAACAGCCTGCGCTGGCTGAGCTGCAGCAATGACCTGTGGGGTGTGACTTGCCCCAGCTCTCCGGCAGGGAAGATTAGCCTAAGCCACTTTGATCTGACCCCGACATTAGGCAGAGCAGACAAGGTCAGCTCCTGTGACTCAGCTGATAGGCAGGAGCTCGGTCATACGCCTGGGCTCTGGGTTTGTTTACTGCACAGCTCCGCTTTGGTGTTTTCTGCTCTTTGCTAAGATGTGACTTCACAGGGGGTGAATGGTGCTTTCTGTGGCCATTAAAGAGCGCGCTGGTGCTCAGTTGCGTAACTGAGTCTCTGCTGATTCACATCTTAAAATTATCCTTATTGTCAGTCTGGGAGCAGTCATTAAGGGCTGTTGCAGAAAAAATCCCGGTGAAAACCTCAGCCCCAAGCCCCAACCCACCAAGAGAAAAAGCAGCAGTTCCCTATCTCTAGTTCTTGCCTTGGACCCAGTAGCTGATAACCTACATGGGTGCAGCAGAGCTTGCATGGCATGGAAATTGTGAGTAATTGACCCTGATTGACAAATCAAAGGGAACTCCTGGATTTACAGGTTCCCTGGGGACTTGTGACCTGCTTTTGCACAATACAGGTTTCCTGTCAAAGAACCCTTCTCGAGTCTTTCTGTAATCTGCATTTTGGCCATTTCCTTTGTTCCTCTCTCTACCTTCAGAGATAAACTTGGTGTTTTTCTGAGACATGATCTAACACCTAAGACCTGTTTTGTTTATCCAACAGGCTGCAGGTTTTCAGCAGCTCTTCACTCTTAGAGTATGTTTCTTTGGGTTTTTTTTTTTTCTTTTTTTAAAATCTAAAGGGTTTCTTCTCTCTGCCTTGCCTTTGAGCTGCAAATATGTTTTGTAAATGACTGCCCATATCCTGGTCACTATACTTTCATTACATTTTAGAAATAACCAGGAAAATAGCTCCTGATATTTTTAGTTTTTGAAAATTAACTAGCATAGAAACTGCACTACAACTTGAGGGTAGAAGCTGTGCAGCCTTCATGCACATTTTACCACCTTGGGACTGGAGCTGGTGGGAAACCAAGTGAATTCCAGCACAAGCTCTCTCAGAAGGGTTGTTTTTAGCGTCATCGCAGTGCCACAGCTGCAGGAGTTTTGATTGACTGAGAAAACCTGTGTTTCACTGCCAATGACCTCTGAATCCTCTTGTGATTTCACGCTGATTGCAGCCATGTAAGCCTCTAAATAAACTTATCTCTGTTCAAAAACTCTGAATCTTTGCTTCTGTGCTTTGCCATACTTTCTGTTAATTCGAATAAAAACAGAATTAGTCATAAAAAAAGATATTTATGAGCACTGTAAGTTTTTACATTTGGGCAGTTAGCAAGTCTTTTCAGGTGATTTGCAGTTTAATTTTCTTTACACAGATCCAATCAAATTCAAGATGTATTTGTTACTGTGTGTTATCACAATGCATCTTTTATTCTTTGCAGCTTCTTAATGTATTTTGTCTTTGACTTGTAATATTAATAAATAGTTAGGGGATCCTATCTCCCACAAAATCCTCTCTGAACAGAAAATAATTATGGTCAGTCATCTTTATTGTGGTTCTGATATCTGTCTTAGCAGCTCTGCTCTTGATCTGGAGCTAGATTTTTTTGCAAATTTATAATCATCCTTATTTTCTTCCTAATATGAATTTATGTCCAGCCAAAAGGATTCCCTCAGTATCAAAAACTTGCTGGTATGATAATGGCTGTGTTTCTGTTGTAACTATAGATTTAGACAGTGCCTTTCTGCTCCAGATCTGAATTGTGGCTCATGAATTCAGCCTCAGATAGGTTTCAATTTTTGCTATTGTGAATGATTTTTGTCTGCCGTTAAGCTCTTAAGATTTCTCCTGTGATTTTTAGCTGAAATATTTAGGAAGATGTTCACTTTTTTCAGGCTCCTTTAAAAATCTCCTTTGTTCCTAAAGCCTGTTGCACCATTCATGGTGAACCTGAGCCACTGACTTTACCCAGTGCAGTCACTGACAGATGAAATATTTGTTTCCCTGAAGTAATGGAATGAATAAGGACAGGAATTCAGCTTCTGCTTTGCTTTGCTTGTGCACTGTCACATATCAGGATCCTCTTTCTGTGTACATACCACATTCCTTTTAAAAAGTATTCATATCTTTTTTATGAGCATTCCTTGCTGTTTTTCTGGTCACTGAGTCATGTGATGATGTATTTCCTCACCAAACAGCCCAACAAATTCTTTTAGATGGGACACAAACAGAGGTGAAAGGAAAAGCAATGCTTATGGTTATTGATATTTACAATGTTGAAGTTAATTTGATGTTGTGATTCATATCAGACAATGTTAACATAAATACTTCACCAAAAAGTTTGCTTGTGGACATGACAAGCAGCCCCTTCCTTGCCCTCTGGCTCCATTAGAGGGAGTCAGTAAAATCATATCTAGTAAGAAAACTGCAGCTTAATTTTGCCAGCTGGATTTCAGTGCTGTGCTCTGACTGAGAAATCTATGGAGGTTTATATTGTAGAAGGTGGGTGGGGAGAACTCGAATGTTTTCTTGTAAAACAATTAGATCTCTTCTGTTTTTCAAGCATCAAAACATAACCATAAATTTATATAACCATTGCCAACATATTCTGAATTGCTTGGATAGAAAAAAGTATAATCTTCATACTTACTGGTTAGTGAAACAAACATTGCTTTAAGTAAAAACTCGATCAGGAAAAGATTTATTCAAAGTGTGTATTTGAAGTTCTGGGCCCCTCACTACAGGGGAAGGGAGTTTGAGGTGTTGGACTGAGTCCAGAGAAGGGCAGTGGAGTTGGAGAAGGGTCTGGAGAGTCCTGTGAGGAGCAGCTGAGGGAGCTGGGGGCATTTAGCCTGGAAAAGAGAACACTCAGAGAGATCTTATTGCTCTCTGTTATTGCCTGACAGGAGACTGTAGGCGGGTGGGGATCAGTCTCTTCTCCCAGGGAACCAGCAACAGGAGAAGAGGAAACGGCCTCAGGTTGCACCGGGGGAGGTTCAGGTTGAATATTAGGAAAAATTTCTTCACTGGAAGAGTGGGTAAGCGTTGGAAGGGGCTGCCCAGGGAAGTGGTGGAGTTCCCATCCCTGGAGGTGTTCAAAGAAGGAGTAGGGCTGGCACTTAGTGCTGTGGTTTAGTTGACATGGCAGTGTTTGGTCAAAGGTCGGACTTGATGACCTTGGAGGTCTCTTCCAGCCTTAATGATTCTGTAATTCTATACCCTCGTTAGTTACCAACCATAACTGATATACTTCTTTGAAATTTAATAAGAAGTTATTTGTTTACAAGACTGACTAGGAATGTAGTGGTAACAAATATGCAATGAGAATGTGAATATGTTATTTTTCTTATGATACCAATGCCATGGGGGAAAAAGAGAATTCAGGGTAGCCTGGAGGTTGTTTCAGTTTGTCTGCATGCAAGTTCTTTAAACTTAGAGCAGTACATTTTGACTTTACTGCTGTCATTAATCCTGAAAATTTATGTTTGCATTTTATGGCCAAACAATTGAATAGGAAATGCATTTTTTCTGGATGTACTCACTAGCTCTCAAAACGGGAGAATAAACAGGCAATTCATAGCATTCAGCAAAATTTTTTTTTTTTTTTTTTTTTTTGCTAGAAAGATTAGAAATAGAACTTTTTAGAGATCCTCAAAGGAGGTTATGTTTTTCACTGTGACATGAGTTCTGCACACTCTTCAGAGGTGATTGCCTCTGGGACTGAAACATCTGATTTTAGATGGTTTCCTCCTTTTTTGGGATCTGTATAAAGAAAAGCTCAGGTTTTGTACCCTTTCTGCCAAAGCTGTTTTTACCAGCTGTACATGTGGCACCGGAGAGCTGGCATTGAAGCAGGATGCAGCTTGCAGACACATTAAAATCACTTTTGGAAAAATGCACTGGGAGCATAAAGCCAAAGTAAATCTTTGTAGCTCTTCTGAGGAGAACCCTCCGTCTGCATGGGACAGGCATCGATTTCAAATCGAGAATGCACACAGGAAATTACATTGGCACTTTATCTTCTAATCCTCAGCTGAAGAAAATGGACAGTGATAATGCCAGTACTATAAGACCGGGCCTTTAAAAGGAAAAGGTCATATGCATTGTTTAAATTAAATATTCTGATAAAGAACACGTGTTGTTTAAATTAAATAGTCTGAAAAATCTGTATTTAAAAACCCCACAAAAACACTTAATTGTGCCTGGCTATTTGTTAATGATTACAGATAGTTTCAGGAATTACATGGGAAGTACAAAATATAAGATCAGTCCTGCTCCCAAAAATACTATCTAGAGGATTGCTTATAAAAATTTATTTGGATAACAGATAAATATATATGAAGTTCGTGATCCAACTAATTGCATTAGCAATTAGTGTTCACATGTTGGATTCTTTCCTTTTCCAGTTAATTAAGAATAAGAAAATTATGACTAACTTCGAGGTCACAGAACAATCTAGAGTAATAATTCTCTATTAAAATCATCTTTACTTGGACTTTCTAATAAAAATATTATTTCTAACCTCAGGCTTCACAAACAGGGGACAAAGAGAACTTGGAATGATAAAATGATCTGTTATTCAATGGTTTTATGCCAATCATATTTCAAGGCAAATGAATGCAACATCAAACAGACAGTGTCCCATGTACAAATACAGAAAGGTTGGTCGAGTTGAGAGATTTTTGTCAGTTATGGAGTTTCTCCAGTTTCCAGGAGGGGCATGGATTCCTAGTGAGGAAACAGACACTTTACAATAAGTTCATTTTTCTCAGTTAACGTCCCAGGATGGCTCAGACTGTGCCCCAGAGATCAGTCCCCCTCTCTGCAGGTAACTGTTGTGTGATCAATCCCCTGCCAAGATGCAAGGTTGCTCCAACAAATATTGTTCCTGACAGTGGAAATTGTCAGTCCTCTGTGCCTGGAAATTTCTGAGGTAAAAAGGTCTGTGCCAAGGCTCCATAGCCTTGTAGTCAGAGAATTGTCTGGTGTCTAACCTGACTGCAGTTTGAATTATTTCTGTCCATTGGTGATAAGGGGAACAGGTTCTTCTCTGCTTTACAATATTACAGTATCTGCTTTTACATGTTTGGGGTTCTAACTGTGAAAATAATTCCTGCCTGAAGTGTAGATCTTCACTCTTGCCCTTACTGAATCATCTCCCATTTTTTTCTGACCATTTTTCAGATTAATTCTGGTAGAAATGAGTAGGCCAAAAATTGAGTCTTTATCAAGAACTGGACGTGATGGTTTGATCGCAAGGATCCGAGGCACCAAAAAATGGAGTTTCTGTTTGGTCTGTGTTCATTGGAGATCCCACTGTCCTCTTCATGACTGAGTGAGGGGAATACACCTCAGTGTGTACCAAGTCTTTGAGCTCACAGCTTAAAGAAAAATTACAGCCTAAAAATGCCTCCTGATCTGGTAAAGTTGGGAGTGACAGCACAGCTTTGTATGGCTGTGGTTGTGTTTTGAATTCATACGAGTGTTACAGGTAAAAACAACTGTGTTTTTCCCTATCCAAGGCCAGAAATACCTACACAGGGTAGGGAGGTTATTTAACATAGGTGGATTTGTCTTTACAGGCAGATGTAGTCCCGACACATTCTACAGTGGATATTTCCCCGAAGTTCCGGATCTTTCAGCATTAGTTTTCAGATTGGTTGGATCAAGATAGTATTGGGAAATAGAAAACCAGGTCAGAGTCTACTAGGAAGTCTCAAAAGTCAGCCACCTCAGAAGTATTTACTTTTTGAAGTACTTCTAAAGGTTTATGAAATAAAACATTTTCCACAGGTATTTTTTTCCTTGTTCTCCTGCTCTGAAGAAACAGTTCAAAAAGCCAAAAGGAAAGACCCAGTCCTGTAATCATGGACTAGGAACTGACTCACTGGATGGGGTCAGTGCCACTGAGCAGTCAGCCCTAAATAAGAAGTTGAAGCAGATGGTCATCTGCAATAAATATGACAATTGCATAGGGAGCAGTTAAGATAGTTTTTTTTTTTTTTAATTTACCTTTTCCACATAAAGGTTTTACTTGTTCAAAATGATTTTAAAAAGGGATTTAAAATAACAAGGGTTTTTGAAATATTTTGCAATAATAAATTCCAAGACAAATTAAACCCATGGTTTATGCTGTCAGTGTGAACAGCAGGAAAAAAGACTGAGCAGTATCCAGATATCACCAACAGAAAGGTGATCAGACACTGGAAGGGGCTGCCCAGGGAGGTGCTGGAGTCTCCATCCCTGGAGGTGTTTAAGGAAGGACTGGACGTGGCACTCAGTGCCGTGGTCTGGCTGACACTGTGGTGTCTGGTCAAAGTTTGGGCTCCATGATCTCAGAGGTCTTTTCCAACTTTACTGATTCTGGGATTCTGTACATTCCTTTTTCTGGGCTCAGGGCTCGACATGGTGGCAGTGTAATAAAATGTTGTTTTCTTACACGCAATGCAAACCCATGAAAAGTTCAAACAACTTAAAAAGCCACAGATCCTGATTTCTGCCTTCAGGAGGAGCCGTTTCTTTGGTATTAGGAGAGCTGTGTTTTATTGGTTTTGGTTGTGCAGTTTCTTTGCTGAGCTTCCATGCATGTCTCCACAGCCGTGTCCTGCAGCTGGGTGGGAAACAGCACAGGGGGAAAAACATGGGCTGTGACAGAGCAGGGTGACAGCAGGCAGGCAACTGTTGCATTTTTTAGTGATAAACCCATCTGTAACAAACCTGTAGTGTGTGTTTTTCTGATGTGGTGGCTGCTTGTGTGAATGCCAAAAGGGGCTCTCAACCTCCAGATCCAGGCAGGCAGGAATGAAGAAGAAAAAGAGGTAGGAAGATTATTTTCTGACAAACAAGCTTATCTTTGATGGTAAAATAAACCTAGTTAAACTGGCATGATTTACACTATGCTCCTAGCATCAAACTCTGCTTTACTGGTAAATTGCTTTTAGCAATCACAGATCCTTGGCATCTACAAAATCCAAATAAGAAAGCACAGAGTTGTCAGAAAGCTTAAATTCATCACACAGGTGTCGGTAAGCCAGAGAAAGCTGAAAACCTTTCTGTCTATGATAATTCTGATTGCTTCAAGTGCAAACAGGACATGATCATTGTAGATTATTCTGACCCGAGAAACCTTTCTGCAGAAGAGATGGCAGAAAGAATGGAGGGCATGGAAAATGAGGAGCATCTGTGCCACGAAAGCCTGCTCTCACCGTGGGAAGGGGCAGGCACGATTTAATGCAGGAAAACAATGAGGTGAGTGTAGTATTAGTGGAGAGGTGAGGGACTTTCATCACAGCCAAAGCACTGAGGAGTGCTGCTTTTGTTAGGAGGATGATGATCCTGCTGTCAGAGCAGAGGGCGTTGAATTCCCCGCTGAGAGCTGCTGCAAAGCAAAACAGCCAAGCCCAGAGGAGGGGCTGAACAAGAAATAGCAAAAAGCCAGTGGCTCATATGAAATAAGCACAGTGGTTCAGATGAAATGAGCACATGGAGAAAACGTAGCATAAAAGGACTTGAATAACAAGGACAGTAATGGATGTTATCTAGGTGGTGAAGCTGGAGGTCATAAACTCATTTGTGTTTTTTGTTCCTGATGAAGACTCCTCTGTGTTCATCTCCTTGTACCAATTCCATTTCCATGGTAACAATCATACCATCTACCTGAACTGGAAGCCAATGCCCTCTTTCATGCAGTCTTGTCATGGCTTACTGCTGCCTCCTGACAGTCCTTTGTCCTTGCTTTTTGGAGACTGCTATCTTGGAGCAGATTACTAGGTTCAGATATTTGTCATTCTTTCCTCTCTGTTTCTGAACAGACAGTCCTTATTTCTGCCCTTTGTCATCTGGGAGTTAACCAAATGTCTCTTCTGACTTTCTCAAAAATATCTGCTTGCTTGCTATCAGTTATGAAAATTAATTAAAGCATATATATTTAAGAGATTGCCAGGAAGCTGGAGGAGAATGCCTGCCATCTTTTTCTTACAAGAAAATTAATTGATCAGCAGAGCAGACCATATTCATGGGCGCGGGTCTCTCAACTGTGTCACTGCTGCTGTAAACCCAAGTTGCCACTACAGTCCACAAAATTCGTATTCTACCCCAACCCACAGCCCATTTCTCAGCTTATTCCATGCTGCAGGACCAGTAACCTAATCTCTGTTGTGCTCCAGAAAGAGTGTGAGCAATACTGAAGTGTTGTAAGTTGCTCTTTGTCATAGCCAAGGTGAAATGTAAGTGGTGAAACTCCCAGACAAGCGCAGGAATGGGACCAGACTTTGTGTTAGACAGCAACACTAAAATACCCGTGGGGATTAAGAAAAACAAAAGCAGCTCAAAAGTTCATCTTAAAACTATAGAACAGAGCAAAAGTGAGCCTCAGACTGAAAAGAGCTTCCCCTCCTCCCAGCCTCCAGGGCCCAAGAACCTTCTTCAGTGGCCTCCCACAAACTCCTTGTGTGGTGCTGGCACAGTGGCTCAAAGGATGCCAGCTCCTGTGCTCCCCTCTCCCTTGGGGCTCCATGCAGAGGACATGGAATCTCCTCACGCTGCTGGGACAGAGCCAGGGGATGGGAAGTAGGGCCCATGCGGCATTTGACAATGAGCAGTTCTTCTATGATGTGCTGGGAGCCCTTGTGCGTCCCTTTCCTGCTGGTGGGATGTCCGGGTGCTTCACCCCCTCTTGGGCTTTAATTCATTATGAAGTTTGGATTTCCAGGGCAGCAAGGCCTGGCAAAGACCCTGCCTGAGCTTTTGAGGATTGTACATTAAATCTGTGTGTAGAATAGTGACACAGGCTTCCTCCACTGCCTTATATTGTGGCACAAAGCACATCCCCAGAATGCCTTTTCTAAAGAGCAGATTCAATCCATACTTACATCCAAAGACTGTATTTCTTAAATGAAGAAAATTACACATCCCTTTCAGTAAAAGTTCTCAAAGCACTCCAAAGGTGGCTGATGCCATTTTGCATTTGCATGTTTGTAATTTTACAGACAAGGAATAAAAGGCCAAATACTGCCTTTAACCCACGGTCACACAGGAAACCAGTGCCAGCCCACCTTCCTTCCAGCCTGAGGATGTCTTTAGCTGTGCATCCTATGTCTGTTGTAACACAGGAACAATGCTCTAGTCATCAAAACTGCTTAGAATGAGATAGTTTCTTTTGCTGAAGGCAGAGTATCACTGCTGCAGCCCAGCAGTCTATACACTCTTAATTTAATTCTGGAACTCCTTTTCGAAATCATTCCCTGATGTTTGGCTCTTCTGTGGATGCTATTTTTAAACAGAACAACAGCTCTTTCAGTGTAATGAACAAAATGGGCTTTCTGTGGGAACAGCTGTGGATCACTTTTCAAGTACCATTATTTGTGGTTTTATGGGGGGATTTTTTTTGGTGTGTTTGTTTGTTTGCTGTTTGACAGAAATGCAGAGGTCATTAAAATAATTTTAAAAATACAGTCTGTACCTGAATTCCACACTAAAAGCCTTTTTTTTTTTTTTAAACCATTATTTAAAATTTTAAACATTATTTTTGAAACAAAATACCCGGAGTTTATCTGTGACTCACAAACCCAGGACTGAGCAGTGCTGTGCCCTCACCTACACTCATCTGAGCCACCTTTTCCTGGAGCTGGAGGATGGGATGAGAAAGATTCTGCTATAATCAATGGAAGTGACTCGAAGCATTGGGGAAAATGCCTCAAAAGTAGATGCTGAAGACAACTAATGAGAAAAACACCCACGAGTTACATATAAAACCTTTAAAAGTAGTGTATGATACAGAGCAGTTCACCTAGGAACATTCCTTCTGACACACAAACAGTGACACACTCAAAAAATAGTGAGAAGTGACAACTTGAAGCTGATAAAAGTGAATATTTGGCTGCAGCTAATGTACTGGCAGAATCAACAGTGGTCTGTATGGCTACATGGATAAGAAATGTGGAATTTTCATGGAAATACTCTAGAAGTTCAGTGATTAGGAGTAGCCTTGATATGATGTATGAGAGTTTTATGTTAAATATAACTATGTTTGTGGAGGTGTATATTCCTATGCTTTGTGGTATGATAAACCTCTCCTGCTAAAACTTATATCTAATTTCTCTGGAAGCATGTGATGTTATATTGCTTACTAGAAGCCTTTCTACAGTGATCTTGAGAGCTGTGAAGGTTGTCAGACTGTGTTTTGGACAGAAAGGATTTCTTATTTGATTTCCATGGCATTGAAGCAGAAAACATAGTTTCAATAGGAAGAGAACTTGTCAGAAATGGGTTATCGTTTTTTTTAATTAACCTTAAAATTTAAGACTAATTTGTGTGTAAGGGGGTTGTACATGTGTGGTATTTAGTCATCATGTAATTTATATTAATGGAGTCTTCACATATTTTTATTGGATCTTAATTTAAGATTACTGTGGTAGGTAAGCCTTAAGTTACGTAAAAGAGATGAAAGTGGTAACAGATGGGAATAGTGTAATTTTAAAGCACATTAATGGCTATGTTGACCTGGGACTGGTGGCTTTTAAGTCTATTTAAAAAGCTGCTAAATATTCTAAACCTTTTGCTCTGTGTGAAGCTTGTAAATGATCTGGGATCCATCACCCCAAGCAAAGAGCTGCTTCTCTTTAGGGTTGTAGTGTACGCTGGAATGGCTCCCCTGGCGTTTCGGGAAGTGCAGTCCTGGGTTCATGTAGGTATTTAGGGCACCCAAAACATCATAAATACACTGGATGCGGGAGGTGCCCCCAGAAGGAGAGTTGTAGACCACGTGGAGTGTGTTGCAGACCATGAAAGCTGCCTCAGCATCCTTGCTGCTGCAGGGGGTGTCCCAGGAGTGCTCCACGGCCATGGCTGCGTGGTTGATTTTGGTGATGACGATGTTTCCCCCGGTCTCTGGTTCTGCATGGAGTGCCCACAGCCCCTGCTCGTCAAGAGCCAGGTCTATTTTTGTCTGTGGAGAGAGCTGGTAGGCAGGAATCCTTCCAGCCCCTGGCAGCAGCATTTGGTCAGCTACATTTCTTCTCTGGATGTTGAATTTAATGATCTCATTTAAGGAGCCATACCTGTGGTAGAAGAGGAAACCCCGATAGATGACGTGGCCAGTTCCTTCCCAGGGCAATGGCAAGGGGACTGTGCGAGCCTTCAGTGTGTGATTGTTTTCCATGAAAGTCATGATATTGGCGAATTCCAAAATCACGTTATTTACAGAGCCACTTAATAAATAAATCTTTGTGTGCTTTTTGCCAGGATCTTTCATCCAAGAGCCATGCTTTCCTCCAGTTTTCTTAACTACCTTTAGGGACCTAATACCTGCAAGCACGTGGTCACAACCTGCAAGAAACACCCAAAGACAAAAAAAAAATTAGAATATCTGTACATTTTCTAGTTTCTTTTCTTTGAATTACTTAGTTTCCTTTTAATTCATCTCTGAGGCCAGAGTCAATAAATCAGTAAAGGTGTCAGCAGTGTGGGTATGGTAAATAGTGATGAAAATAGTTTTATATGATATATTCCTGCTAAGAAAACTGTGTTATCTTCATCTGTAGAGTGTTGGGTTCTATTCTATCACACCAGTGTTATCCAAAGGGGGTTTGGATATTTGTGTGCCTGAGAGGAGACCATGAGCACAGTTAGTGATTCTGTGATTATTCTTGATGGTCCATTTACAGGGCTATAATTTTTACTTCAGAGAGCTGACTTCTGGTTTAGATCAAAGCAGTAAAATAATCAAATTTATTTCTTATTGGAGGCACACGAATTAAAATCCATTATCCTGATAGGCCACATGTATAGTACTTTTGTTTCTGCACTGGTCTTATCCTCAGGTAGCCTCTCTTTTATGCATTTATAGTATAAATAGAAATAAAAATAGATCAGCATAGCAGAAAGCCAAAACCCTGGGCTGTCTTCCCATCCCCTTTCCCAACACCTGCACACAAAGGAACTACAATTAAATACAGATCACAAAACCAGGGATGTGCATGCATTAAGGTGGCCTTTGGAGGAGCTGGTGTGATGCCTGTGCTATCAATTCCTGTGCCAGGAGCACGGCTGGTGGAACCACACAGCTGTTTGCCTCACCATAGGTTAAAATTGGCATCAGCAGAGAGCAAGGCACAGCTTTGGCTTCACTACATTTTGTGTGCACTCTGCAGGGATGTTTCAGACCAGAGAGCACCAAGCCTGTGAGGACTCAGGCATTCAGACTCTAAGATCTTTATCAAGCAGCATCCTTTCCACGAAAAACTATAGCAAAACATATTAACAAGCTTGTTTACCAAAGGCACTCATAAATTATGAGGAGACAGCATTTGAAGTTTAAAGAATTGCTTTCAGTGGAGTGCAGCCATTTCAGTAAACAGGACAAACAAAGCTCTAAGGCAGGAAGTTCTGGCAGCAGATGAAATGGAGAAAGCAAAACCAGCCCCCCTGTCTGGCCTGATATGAACCTATTGAAGTCAGTGGCAAGATTCCAGTTGCCTGTAGAAAGCAATCTTTATGTCATTTGTGTGTGCTGATACCCTCTAATCAAAGCTGTTGGGTATTGCTGCTACAGCATGGATTTTTTTTTTTCCAGGGAGTCCTCACTCCGGAAGTGCCTTCCCTGAGCAAGCCACAACAGCTTTCTCAAATCTAACATCTATTGATTAGATAGATTAAAAAAAGTTAAAGCTGCTGAATCAAAAATCCTAGGCAGCCTTAGCAGCATCTTCCTCTGCAGGGGAAATAACCAGATCATTGTCTGAAATCTTTGGACAGTGTCTCTCTTTTTCAGAGAAGATTTTTTAACTCTCTTTGGTTTTTATAACAGCTTGGAGGAAGACTGAGAAATTCACAGTAAACAAAAAATTAACCAACATTTTTCCACATTCTCTGCAATGATACCTTCAAAGCCCAGTGTTTCCCATCATACCCCCAAATGTGCAGAAGACAATGTCACGTTTTCTACCCAAAGCAGGATGAAGCAGCAGCTACTGCACGTAAAAGCAGTGATTCTGCTTGATTATTATTTTCTGTGCGAACTTGAGCCAAACCCAGAAACAAAGCTGGACTTAAAAAACCTCTTTTCTGCTAGATTTTTGAAGTGACTTGGCACAATCACAGTTTCTGGTTAAGACGTGACAGCAGAGAAGCAGAGCTGCTATTTGCCAGAGTTGAGGGTCTTCCTACTTTTTCTAAGTGCTGTAAAATCTACACAGGGACTACTTTTGCCATCAAGTGGAATGGGAAGAGCATCTGACTAGTACCGACAGTAGAGACCAAATTGAAAATGAAGTTACTATGAACTGCTACAATAAAGTTAAAAGTAATGATTTCCAACAAAGGAAAGTGGAAAGTAATTTTTCCCCCTCTGAAACTCTCAGAAAGATACAATTTTCAAAGTGCCCTAACCACAGTCAATTTAAAAATCCCCAACTTTTTTCCTCTCTGAAAAAAATGCCTAATGCCCAAAAGTTCTCTAAATGGAAAACAGAACTGCTGATATTCAGAGCACTGAGTTGTGGAGTATGAGGAGAGCTCAGAAGCAGAACAGGTGATTGCTTCTGTAAGCATCTGCTTTAATTATGATTTGCTAGAAAATCTCAAGGAATAAATTGTAGACTTATGTGCAAAATTAAATCAGCCTGATTCTACTGGTCAGTGGAATTGTATAATTGATAATGCTAAAGATCTTTCACTTGGCTTTTTAAGAAATAACAGTTTCCATTTCTTATTATTTATTTTTCATTTCTTACTACTGTGAAAAGAAAACAGACTACTTTAAATACGTCTATAATACATCTTTTACACTCATACCTAAACTTAAGGTAAAGATAATTATAAAATGTCATTTGTTTTTAAAAAAATATAGATTGTGCATATATTCTTCATGCTGAGTACCATAACTCTTAATTTTCAAATCAGAAGTGAGTTTTGCTTATGGACAAGCCTGTGTGCTCTCATGGTAAAGTAAAAGGAGGGGACAAGGAGAGGAAGGATGACAGAGCAGGACAGTAAAGCCGATGCAAATTCTAGAAGTGAATTAAGTATTTTTATTGACTTGTGAATTTTCTTTTGAGTTGAAGTTTTGACCCTGCCCAATCCAACGAGCAAAGACCACCATTAGTTCCTTAGCACAGCTGCAGTACCCGGAAATGTATTTTTCTGGGACTTTGCAAGAGCACACCTTCAGAGGATTTTACCTTACTTTATAATAAAAAGCAACTTCCAAAGAAATTAATTTGATGTGCAGTAGAATTTCTGCAAAGTAGATGTTTGAATTGTGTTTTTCTCCCTCCCTCTCCCATACCTTTTTCCCATACACATTTTTATAAATCTAGTATTTACACAACCCAATCCCCTTTGCAATTATCTGGGGCATTCACACAGCTGATGAAAATCTCTTATTCCTGTATCAGCATGCACACATGGCATAGGGGTCTGGCTTGTTCACACCAAAGTTCTGAAAAATAAACTGTTCTTACTTGCATTAAGCATGAGTTTAAGTCTCTTTTTTTCTTCTGCCTCTTCCAGCAGCTGCTGTTTCACCAGGTCTTCGTGGACTTCTATGCAAGCATTGGAGTCTGTGACAGATCCAAAATAGTCAATGTCCCTCTGTGCGTGGTCAATCCTCGAGAGCAAATTCTCTACTTCCCTCTTAACCTCGGCCTTATCAGTGTTCAGCCCTGCCAGGCGGGACAGCACCATCTTGGAAAAGTCTCGGAATTCGTCCACGTATTCCAGCATGTCTTGGTTGCATTTCTCCAGCCTCTTCTTGGGTTCGAACATGCGAAGAAAATACATGGATAGGCGTGGATATTCTGTGTATGTTACAGCCTCAGTCATGGTGACTTTAAAAACCATGCTGTTCCCTCCTTCCCAGTCCCCTTGCCCCCATCTATTCCAGCCCAATGGGCTGTTGCTGGTATCTGTGCGGGGACAACTTCTGAGACTGGCACAAAATTCACAGGTCTGGCCAAAACCCCACATTTTTTAACTTGACATGGTTACTGACAGCCAGATACTTTGTTTTGCAGCCTAAAGAAGGAAAAGTGCTCTGGTGGAAGCAACCAGAGATACTTAAAGAGCTCAGGATTTCTGATGACTTGATTTCCAGAAACCTTTTGGAGCTCTTCCTGTAGGACCACTGGAGAAGCAGTCTTGAGGAGTTTTCTGCAGGAAATCTATAGCCATGAATGTTTCACATGAATACACCTCTTCTGACCAAGACAGAATCTAGTGTGGCTATTTTTCACCCATTTAAATGTGAAAATGAAAATACTGAAATACTGAAATGCTATATTTGAGGAAGTTTTGGGTTGTTTCTTTTTTTTTTTCTTTCTCAAATCATTGGCTGTATTAAAAAAACCAACACAAACCAACAACAAAAAAACCAAAACCAAAAACAAACAAACAAAAAAAAACACCACAAAAAAACCAAACAAAGAAAGCAAAAAAGCTATTTCTTTGCACCTAAATTCAAATTATCAGTGTTTTCAAAGGTAAGTAGTATGGTTTCTCTGTTGCAATGCAGTTGCTTCATAGGTGTCCTGAAAATAGTAGCCCAGCTGCCACTTGGGGAAGAGGAGGAATGTGAGTGGATCTTTCAGCCCAGACACACAATCACAATAGGTTTAACTGCTAGACTGGGTGTACTGGTTTGGTGCTTCATGCACAGATTCCAGGTGTTTTGTTTCAAGGTGGGAATGTCTGAGTTTTCTGAATGATTGGTGTTCCATGTAAACCTGGTGGTGGTGGTTGGTTTGCTTTGTGAGCTGTGGTTTCTCTGTGCTGCCTTCTCTCTCCCCCATTTATAACAGATCATAAATCCCCAGGAAGTTGCTTAATTACTTTCTACAAAACCTTTATTTTAAATGTTTTGAAGTGCTGCCTTCAATACCTGCCTCACCCTTTGTCCAGTTCTTTGTTTTGTGCCTCTTGCACCAAATGCCACAGGTAGAGTTACCTCATTTTTAATGGTGTCAAAGGAATAGAAATTGCCACGGTGAAGTTACTCCTGGAGTGGCAGAGAAAATGTAGATCTCAGTCTACAAAATGGAAAGAGAATATCAGGCTAATCCTTCTGTTCCTTCTGTGCTGAGAAGATAAGACTAATGAGGGCTTTGTACAAAAAGGGACGCGAGATTAGGAAAGTCAGAGCTTCTCTAAAAGCCTGCTAGTGCAAGTCAGGAGCCAGGGACACGTCAATAATTTCAGATAAACAATATATGATTATAGCACACCAATACTGAAGAGGTGTTTTGCGGTACTGGTAACTTATTGCTGGAAAAGAAAAAGCCAGAACTGCTGCATTTATAGTAATTGAAAGGAATTTAAGGAACTGAAAGGACTGCCTTTCAGTCTCCCAGATATTAAGGGTTTATTCGAAGTGCAGATACACTGCTGGTTTGCATAAATGCATCTTAAACTACTCTTCCAGGTAGGGATATCTGTACACAGGAAAAACAGCTGATAAATTTCTATCTCCTTGCTCATAAATACTTGACAGCATTTCTACTGGTTACAATATGTTTATACAATTCCTCAGGATGGACTGTGACAGTACTATTTAAGTTTTTGCATTTTTAACTAAATTAACTGATGTCATAAAAAAAAAATAAGTGAAAACAGAATAAAAACATAACGTTATGAAATTACATCCTGCAACAAATGATGAGGTAAGTAGGGATCATCATAGTTAAAATTTTAGCAACAGTTTTACTCATTCGTTGGAAAAAGCTGGAAATTTACCCTCCTGATTTGGTACCTCATACAGACTGTCCTGGGCTCAGAACACCAACACATTTTCAAGCCTCTTTGCATTTAGGTAGAGCAGCAGAAGGATTCATCAGGCACATACCTCCAGAGACAGGAAACGCTGGTCAATGTAGCTCAGCAGGGCTGCATCCTGCATCAGGTACTGTGCTGCTCCCATGATGCTCATGAGGAATGGAATTAGCAAAAAATGGACTTGTAAGACTACCATTGTACCAGGAAATTTTGATTCACAAAACTGAATCAGTTCTGTGGGCAATCCCAAACGCCACCAGTCCAAGGTCAAATGTAATTTACTGTCATCTGAGGTGAAAAAATAATACAAAAAATTACCAAAAAGGTAAAAATACTGTGGCTGAAAATATTAAAAGGACTTAAAATGGCTGTTGCATTTTATCATTAAGAAAGTAATGTTGTGGCAGAGGGACTGAATGTGTTTATTTCTAGGAGCCAGATGACTACTCAGTTTGTGATCCTATGATCAATCCCAGATGTTCAGCACTGAGTCACATCGAGCCTGCAGGCCAAATTTTATTAAATACAAATAAAAGTAATTTATTTTCCCCTCCTTTCTCCTCCCATTTGCTTTCCCGTGTGACCAACCCTGCAGTATGTGCTCGGTGCAAGTCAGAGTGGATTCACAGTCGGTGCAGCACAGGCCAGCCCTTCACAGGGGGGTCTGATGCTCAGTGTCTGTGGCTGTAAAACTATCTAAAGCAATTGATTTCACTTCCACTATTCAGCCTATTTACAGTAGGACTGGAAACCATAGAAAAAATTATTAAAAAAAAAAAGTTCCTTCTCCTTTTTCTCTTGACAGTACTTTTCCAGCTCCTTAACATGGCTCAGTGGCAGTTTAGTGGAGTCCATGACAGACATCTCCCTTTTGGAATAATAATTCTACTTGGTCTGACTTAAAAATTAGTTATAATTAACTTACATGAGTCTACTGCATTTGAGGCAGTTTGTATTTATTTAATTTCATAATTTCCCTGACTGAATGACTTGTTTGGAAAAAATCACGGCCATGCTAACACTGTATTTGCTAGAAAAACCACGTGTTAGGAGCTTAGAAAGATCCCTTTGTATCTGAAGCCAAGCTGGATGCCTCTGTTTCTCAGAATTCTCCACCTCTTCACATTTTTCCCCCCATTTTTCTTTTTTTTCCTTTTTCTGCTGGTTTTTTTCTCCTCACATTTACCCAGCTTTCTTTTTCTTTCTAGCTGCCTCATGTGTAAGCATGTGAATGATTGCAAAATTCAACAGTGTGTGTCACAGCAGGCAGATTTTTTCCTCCATGTGTTTGATTTTTGCATGGTAGCTGTGTGTGCTTTGCAGGCAAATTCCCCACGAGTGCACAGATGAGTATTCTGTATTTTAGTACTGCTTTACCCCAAGAGGTGCACACAATTTGCCAGCTCCTATTTAGTCAGAGATGCACAGAGAGGTTAATACTCGATTCTTCACTCCAGTGACATTTCACTTCACTCCACAGCCCCTGCTTGAGGGGTCAGAGAGCTTGCACTGAGAGTAGACACCTTAGGAAGTCTGTAGTCTCCCTTGATCGTGTCCTGTGGAACATCTTGACATCATGTGCTGTCTTCTTTTCCAAAAATAATCAGCTACAACACCGGGGAAGATCAACATAGGAAAAAACTCCCTTTCCTAGCCTCCAAGGTGAACCTGGAATCCTTCAGAGCTGTTCTCTGAGTCTAGTATGTCTGTCACAGGTAATGGATTAGGAGATGAAGACAATGGAGTTCAAAATTGTAAACTTAATTTCAAGAAAACATATTTAAAAGTCAAGGTGTAGATATATAATTAATTTCTTTCCTTCATCTTAAGACAGAGAAAGTGATCTAAAAAATAAAATATCTTGAACTGCTGCACACCCTGGATAAGCTTAAACACGCTGTATATGGGACTAGATTTTGTGAAGTTGCTCAATCATTTCTCAGAATCACCAGTAGCTGAAAGACCAGAAGCTTCCAAGGATTTCTCATAATGAGGCATTCCCATGCTTGTTAAACCATGGTCTCATTGTAAATGGCAATGATGGCCCATGTCAAATGCACCACCCTGGGAAGGCATGGCACAGCATCTGCTTAAGTCCTGAGCTTTGCTGGGCTTTTAAATTTATTTTGCTTTGGTTGTTGTGTATTTTCCACTTCTCTTCAGCCTAGATTTATACAGAAATGTGTTTTTGTCCAGCTACATATTATCTGTATAATAAACAAATAAATAAATAAATATGTATCTCTTTGATGGTGATTTAAAGCGGGATTGCTGACAAGCCTGGGAAGATATTGGTCTCAGTGCACAGAATATTGCACACTAACAGAGTAAAAAGTTTTTTAACTCAAGGAATTATTTTTCTCATGACCATTACTCCCTTGATTTGAAAGACATCTCAAAGATTTAAAAGGAAACAAATGTATTAACGCAGGTGAATATGCCTTTTCACTGTGCTTGTCCTCTCTCTGGCTGAGATGTTACTCTTTTCTTGTCAATGCTGCTTCTTTGCTGCATTTATTCCACCTTTTTACCCTTTGGTGTCTGTTTTGACAGCTGTTAGATATTTTCAAATGAAAAATAGCCATTTTCAGCTCCAACTGTGTTTGTGGTTTTGATTTCAGGTGCTGGATGGAGTTTTATGTGTTTTAAAAGCAATGTTGAGATCAGTTCAGAGTGTATACTTGATTTGGCAGGAAAATGACATTTCTTTCAGATATTATTTCACTCATACAATTGCATTCTGTGTTTTGCTGTTTGGTTTTGGTTTCTTTATAAGTCAGTTTCTTTCTGTCATTTCAGGTGGTAAAACTAGAGAAGTGCCACAACAAATCAGGCTCTTTGCAGCAATTTGCAGCGCTCTGTGGTGCCTGCAGAAAGTGTTACTGTCAAGGGGAACGTGTGTAAGCTCTAAGTTCCCTTCTTCACAGAAACTCTTTTCTCCATCATTCTCACGATGGAGAAATCTCATCTCTCCTGAGATGGGGCCTCAGCCTGGAGACCCTGGGGTTGCTGTTCAAGGCCCTTCCCTGCCTTGTCTGGGATGATCTTCTCTGATGTGTCACGAATCTCCAGCTCTTCCACATCGCTGCCAGAGCTTCTTGTTCCAGCTCTCCCTCAGTTTTTTGTCCTCCAGACCCACTCTGTTGTCTCAGTTCCTCACAGGAATCACCAGACATTTTTCTTTCTGAGCTTTGGGAACATCCCTGACTCCCAGGCTCCCTCACCCTTCTTGCTTGGCTTTTCCTGAGCCATGGATACTGTCCTGATGCCGTGCCCTGTGTTATCACAGCCCTGAAAACAAGTGGGAAGTCCCCACTGCTGTCACTTAGATCCGAGTAATGCACAGATACTTACTCCAGATTTTACTCCTGAAGTACACACTGGCTTGAAACAAGGTTAATTATGTTTTTTCATCTTTAATTAACCTCAGCATGCAAAGCAATAATAGATGAAAAGGAAACATCAGAGTCTGATTTAGAGCTTTCTACCGATTTTATACACACCTGCCTCAGAACAATTGCTGCTCAGCCTGATGCATCAGTGATATCCCAGTGCTCATGTGCTCATCTGGGGTTTTGTTTGTGATTGCAGTTTTGTTTCGTTTACAGCTGGCTATTTTGGTAGGTTTTGATTCTGGTGAATCAGACTGATGTTTTATATTAATAATATAGAGAGTATCACTGTCTACTTCTGTATTTTCTAATTTTGATAACACTTGTGTCTGCAGAACCAAGTTTCTTTTTACTACTGGCCACTAGTCTAATGCTGAGATCCGTGAGGTTAGAAAAGACCTTTGTCAAAGTAGGAAATCAACACTTAATTCCAATTCTGCCACTGCCTTTTTCTTTTTAACCACCCTCTGTTTTATACCCTAGAAAGTGACTCACGTTTCTGTAAAAAAGACAAACATATGAAATCCAATTGAAGTCCTTATGCGGTGCTCAGCTGTGAAAACAGTGCTTGGAGTGATATCAGCCAGGAATGCTGATAAGAAGGAGGTTTGGCAGAATTTTGGGATCCGGACGGAGGGTTCCACTAGGCGGCTCCCAAGCTCTGGGAATTGGAAGGCAAACTCGGCTGAAACACACAATTCCAAAGCCTCTGGAGGAGACACAGCACGCCGAGGGAAGCGTGGGTCGGATGGTGCAGAATGACAGGGAGCCAGACGAATGGAAAGCTGCTTCCCGGCTTTAGGGAAGCGCTGCTGCGGGGCTGAGTCCGCCGTGTTTGGGGTCTGTGCCACCCGAAACAGGGAATGCCAGAGCTCCCTGGAATCGGCAGGAGCCCGGGATGTCCAGCACCTGCAGGAAAAATGAGTCATCTCGTCAGGACTGTCTCTACAAATTAAATCATAAAGGCGAAATAAACCTGCCTTTTATTTGTATAGATTTATAGTTGGAGTTAGTTAAATTGTGGAATCATGGAATACTTTGTGCTGGAATGGACCTTTAAAGCTCATCTAGGGAAACCCCCCTGCAATGAGCAGGGGCATCCTCCTCAACCAGAGCAGGTTGCTCAGAGCCCCATCCAACCTGGCCTTGAGTGTTTCCGGGGATGGGGCATCCACCGCCTCTCTGGGTAACCTGTGCCAGTATTTCATCACCCTCATTGTAAAAAATTTATATCCTATATCTGAATCTCTTTTAATTTAAAACCATTGTCCCTTGTCCTATTGCTACAGGCCCTACTAAAAAGCCTGTTCCCATCTTTTCTATAAGCCCCCTATAAGTACTAAAATAATCCAGAGAACTTCATCTGGACAGGGATCATGGAATAGTCTGACACAAAAGTCAACCACACGCAGTTATTTTGAATTTTGTTTGTTTGTTGCCAAACTCAGAATCACATATTCTGTTGATCAAAGACAATTCCTGGTAGCTTGAAACTTAAATTTGTACAACCCTAAAACTAAACCTACTTTAAATTGCACGATTCAATATAAACCAGTATTAAATTTTTCGCTGCTTTTGGCTTGTTTTCCAGCGTGGAATCCGCTCATGAATATTGTCACTAAAATTCGTTTTGCTTGAATGTCCATGTTCATTAAACCTATTCACAGGAGTGCAGTAGTCAAAATGACTTTGCTTTAAATTCAGAGTATTTACAGGAAATGATTATGACAATTGCCCAAGTAATTTCAGTTGAGAGTGCCTGTTGTGGTTTCTTGGTTGTGTTTATCTTTGAAATAGGTCTTTTAGGTGTGAGGCATGACTTCTGAAAAGCTGAAAAGATACTTTTTGAATTTTAAATGCTTAGGATGTTATGTTTCCAGGTGTGTTTTATTGTTCATTTGTGTTCTTTTCTTTTCTTTGGGAGTAGTAGTCACTGAGATGATAACATTTCATAGTATTTCAGCATTTTTTCATTTATTGCTGCACTGAAGAAATGGATTCATAACCTGTACTTAAGTGTTGCAAAGAACCAAGAAGGGCTCTGTATATACCTGGGAAAGCTGTTAAAACTTAGCAAGTAACTCTCCCTCTGAGCTGACTAAATGCCACCAGCTGGCGGAAGAAATGTGTTTAGCGAGGATGAATAATGCAGGTGCTCGTGGGTCAGTGGCAGGTATGAGGAGAGTTTGTAGCAGGGTGGTGTGCTCTGGGACTGCAGCAGCGAGTTCAGGGCTCTCTGGTTCCGTTGTTGGAAACTGGAGCTCTGATCCTGCACTGAGTTTCCAAGTGGCTGCTGATGACACGTTCAGAGATTTCAGTGATGGTTGCGGTGCTGGAAACTTGAGCTGAGTGGAATGGAGTTGTGCTAGCAAGTGTCCAATTAAATCTACCCAAAACCTAAAAGATAGGAAAACGTCTGTGAACTGGGGGAACTAGGACAGAAAAGGCCCTGAAGGGGCCATGCAGGAATTGATGAGGATGGTTGAAATTCATTGTGCTGTTTTTTTTCACATTACCAGTAAAAATGAGTCCTATGAAGGAAGATGGGCCGAGCCTGACCTCCAGAGTCATGCTTAAAAACAAGGGGTACTTTAAAAAAGCTTTTAAAGAAAGATCAAAACATGATAAAAGAAGAAAATGCCTGTGATTGTTTCTTGCTATTTGTATCTGCTTGCTATGACCCCAATCCTGGTCTGAAGGCAAGATTAACAAGGCCTGTTATGTTCTCAGTTTTCCACATGGGAGTCTTGAGACTTCTACTTCTGGAAAAATTTGTTGAATTTTTACACTGTCCAAGAATACTTCTCTGGATGAATTCAAAATTAAGAATTGCATTCAGGAACCGAGCCAAAGAGACATATTCTGACTTTAAATGGAGACCTATGGGTATAGATTTCCGTGTCTCTCTAATCTGGTCCCAAAAATAAATTTCATCACTTCAATCTTTTTTATTTCCAACTTTTATTTCTGCCAGCCAATTTATGATCTCGAAATTATCCTTTATGCACACCAGAGAGTCTAAGCAAAATAAACATAGCAATTCTAGTGCAAAGCAGGGGCATGTGAGCTAATAAGCACAAGAAAAGACAAGAGCATGTTTTTTGAGGCACATTAATCTGAGCATTTGTTCAGAGAAATCTGACTGACAAGCTGCAGGTCAGGAAAGGGTGTGTCCATTGGACCTGCAGAGCAGTCAGCTGTACAGGTTTTCAAATTGACATTTTTCAAAGCCCTATCATGTCAAGACACTTTCATATTCTCATTCAGTGTATGTTTCATATTATGCTACACCCAATCTCTGAAAGTGAATAGAAAATACGACATTCACAGAGGACTCTAGATTAGAGAGTGTCTCTTCCAAACAAACAGAGTGAACTCTAGGCATGACACACATGCAAGAAATGGGTTTTGTGGCCTGTGTGCCCTCCCGAAGGTTAGCACTATCACATTTGAAAGTCAGTGTATCAGATGCAGTGGTCCTAGTGCCAGTTTATGATGAATAATAAAGCAGATGCACTATGCTGCCTGGAAAGGATATAAACAAGTTAAGCTGTCATGAATAATAGACAACCATTTCTTTAATTCTTCTTTAGAAGTCAGCTTGTTGTTTAGCAGTGCTACCATTGTTATACTGAATCCATTCCCCAAGCTTTGTTGTATCTCCAAAATTAATTACCTCCATCCAGGGAAAAGGTCACACGTTTCTGTGCACAGTGTACAACACTTTGCAGTGCTGTATCAAGTGAATTTGATCTGTTCCCTTTGACCTGTCAGGGCTCAGTGCACACTGAATTTGTATGGCTTGAAATGTGAGTTTCTGCTGAAAACACTTCAGTCTCGTCATAAAAATATGCAACTTACAGAGTGCTTGTTTAGGAATAAAGCAAAGCACTTGTCTTTGGAGGAAAGCTGGAAAGGACCGAATCCATTCAGCAACAGATAATATGTGGTAAAATTTTCCATCTCTCTAGCCCTCAGTTGGCCAGACAATCAGAAACTGTTTCTGTTAACTGATTAAAATAGCAATTCAGTGCCACCACTGTGGCCTTTTACTGGGTTATAGGGAAAAAAAGGAAAAGCTGTTCTGCCCTGCAAGCTATCCAACCTGGCTCTGTTTGTTTCTCTGAGTAGATAGGGCATGACTAACTCGTCCATATGTTCAAACATAAAATTCCTGCTGTGATTCTCTGCAACAGAGGACAAGAAGCAGCTGTACATGGGGGAGATATCTTTTCTGCACTTGAATCAGCCTAGTCCTCCAACGGGACATATTTATTCCTGACACTTGGGAGCCAGTGCACTGCTGCATCTTTTAGGCCTGCTGGTATAATAGCGAGATATCATTCTCTTTTCTGAACATGACACATGAGTATCACATCCAAACGTTCTGCCACAAACTCATTCTCTGCTCTGTGCAGTCCTGCCCCTGGAAGAAGGACTGTACAATCCCTGTGGAATTGTCATTGTCCTGAGTCCTGGAATGCAGTGGGATTGATTTGGAGAATAGACCCTGGGAAGCAATCCCTGCAGTCATGCTGTGCTGCCACGGCAGAGTTAGCAGAGAATTTGTGTGTGATAGTGTTAACAGGTGAATTTTGGGCTGTGCTAGTGTTAGGACATGAATTATGGGCCATGTTAGTGCTAATTTGTGTACAGGTGTTACATTTATTCTAACACACGTACAGGTGTTAAGTATACCCTTTTAGATCCTCCGAAAAAATGATCTCTGTGTGTCTGTCTGAAAGGTGATTTAAAAAGATGTCACTGCCTCAAATGGCACAAAAGTGACACATCAGATTTGGCCACTAGCTTAGTTTTTGTGACTTTCTTCCTGGCCTTCATTATAGTCTAGTTGCTGGTCCTTCAAACTCTAAAGTACATCTGTCATTTACTAATGTCACACTGAATGAAATGGCACAGGATGTAGGAAGAAATCCTCTGGGGTGTTTCTGAAGAGATTTTACAGAGAGAGACTTCAATCTTTAATTCTAGGCTTCATGTTTTCTTTTACTGGAAATGCCTCTTAAGGAAATACTACAATTTCCTCCGTGTTTGGCATAGGCCAGGTATTAAAAGGTGTAGACAGCTTTGTAATCTGTCTGAAAGATACCCTTGTGTGCTACCTTTTGCTACAAGTATTGTTCTTGGCTCCTAAGGGGCATTGTTGTCACACAGCTGACGATGTGCCATGGCCTGTTAATTATAGATTAGGCTCTCAGCCTGCCTTTTCCTGCCCCCATGCAGGACTACATATTTCCTGTTGGTGTCTGTTTCACGTGGCTCTTTATCAAACCTTTACGAAACAAATACCCTCATCCAGAGTCTTACAAACAGAAAAAAACTAGAGAATTAAAGGTGAGTTATAAGAAAGCAATGCAAGGAGACCTGGCAGCCCAGATAATGCATCCACAGCCCTACCAAGTAACAGGCCCAAAGCTGCAAACACACTGCTTTTTGTGGAACAACCAGATGCTGCCACTGGAAACTGTCTCAGTTGGACATCTATGGCCAGATGGTCAAACCTGTGCCCTCTGTATATTGTAATGCAGGCAGAGAGTTCTGCCAAGTGTAAGAAAATGGGAATGTGATCCAGGCACTGTCAGCAGTTAAACAGGATTACAGGAAATTCTTGCATATACAGCTGAGGGACATCAAGTTTTTAGCGGTGGTTTGTGCTGCATGTGTGACCTGAATGTGAGATCTAAGCTTTGGCCCAGCAAGGTCCTGCCCCTCAGCAGCTGTTTCAGTTTAGGATGGGCAGGTGCTCGTCCCAGGAGGGAGGTAAGAGGCACTGGGCCTCCGGTGCTGTGGCTTCTCAGTTGCCACTGGTAATGGATTTCATTGTCTCTTTTGTTCTGCTCTAATGTACAAAGGGACTGAAACCATCCACAAATTAGGTAAACCTGACTTTGAAATGGAAACAGGAACAATTTCTGAGAGCACACAGGGACAGGAACTGAGAGCCTTGCCTCTTAAAACCCATTCATTGCATGGAAAAATGGACTTTTGTTGTGTTTGTCATGCTGGCTCTCCCCTGAGCAAACTGCTTTGAGGCCATTCAGTGCATCTGCCGAGGTGGGCTGGGAGTTAGGGTACAAACCTGGTCCCAAATCCAGGCTAAAGAGGGATGTGGATAACTGCAGTAACCATGAATGAGGATATGCACACCCATAAACTGTCTTGAAGTAGTTGTGACAACTATTAAGTGTGGTATGACATTGGAAGAGAGAGCACTGGTGGATAGCACTGGTGGATAGCACTTGGATAGCACTGGTGGATCAGTGAAGTGGTAATTACAGATCCCACTACATGCTTTGTAACGTGGAATGTGGCTCCAGCTGGACGGTCTGCTAAAAGTGAACTCTGGATAATTTCTTTCTTCTTGAAGCCGGCATCGACTAAAATGAGTTGAAACCCATTTTCCTTTCTCCCTCTAAGCATTACCTGGTTTCTTGGCATTATTAAGCAGTTGTGTTTTTCACAGTTACTGCGTTTCAGTCATAAACATGGAAGGTGAAACATACCTTGGATGAAAGATGCCACAGACCACTGAGTGCTATTATGGGACTTGTTTCCATTGTCGTTGTTGGGAATGCTATTGTACACTCGAGAGCCTTTTTTACCTACCTAATTACCTCGTTTTTCTGTCTACAACTGGGTTAATAAACTCTAAAAGCCACGAAAAGATTTTACAATGCTAGTGGTACAAACAGAACATTTGCCTTTATTCTTGCTGCTCCAAAGCTTCACAAGCTGTGCTATGCCAATTACCTATTTTCAATGAACACCATCCCATGAGAAATTTCCAGTCCTCTGTAATCTAAAGGAATATAGACAAAATGGAAAAATGCACATGGAAAAATCAGTTTGCCCAGCAGGACTTTTGCACAGACTTATTCTTAGAAAGGGATTTTAATCTACTCCAAAACACCTAGGGTGATTCCTCCGGGTAGCAAGTGCCAATTTATGCTCAGTGAGAAACACACAAGTAAATGGTTGGTATGATGTACTTCTATTCTGTGCAGCAGTATCCTTGGCACTGTAGAATAGCTGTAAACTCCCCTTTTCTTCCAGATTGTGACATATGGGCTGGCTGCTGCAGTGCTGCTTTTGCTTGTATCAGATGGGATTCACTTAGAGCGGCACTGGGAGTTGGGGGGAGGTTCTGCGGCCTCATAGTTGAGGACACAGTCAAGCCTGACATGGGATTGGTTTTCTTCTGGTTTCAGCAGAATGTTGCAGATTACAGGAGTTAATTGGGGATTAGTTATTCAGAAAACATGGTTCTATATCATGAATTTATGTACTCAGCAGTGGATCTGTGGTTTGAGCAGTTCACATGCGTGTGGAAAAAGACGTCACAAAGTGGTTTAATACAGAACAGCATGCAGACAGTTTGTGCTGAATTTAGAGCCTCGGGGTAAGCAATCGTTGCATGGAATTGTATTTTTAAGTAAAGAACAGCCTAAAGTTTGCCAACACTCCCATCTGGCACCTCTTTCAGTTTTATTTTCCTTTTGGCTCGAGTTCAACATTTTTAGGTGGTGCAGCGTGCTCAGGAGGCTTTAATGTCTGTGGTGCTCCCCTGCTGCAGCTTCCCCCAGCCCTTCAGTGCCTTGAGAACCAAGTCAGAGAGCTTGTGCAGGCTTGCTGAGGCCGACAGCATTCCCTGGCTTTTGTATTCACATAAAGGGCTCACGAGAATGATGCATCCAGAAACGGTGTAGGAGAGAGTGTGGATGGCTATAAAAGATGTAATTATGCTGTGTATTGGCATTGTAAAGGCGTGCTTTCTTTATCCAAACGCAGCAAGTTTTCTGAATAATATCCAATACAGAATAGTCCTTTAATTGAATTTTAAAAGCCTCTTTTTGAGATTTGTGCTTACCTATTTTGGAATGTCCCGATGCTTCACATGTTCTGATTTCCTTTTTCCTCCCTTTCACAGCTGCTTGTAATATTAACTATATGCTCATAAATAAAAAACCACCTCTCTTGCCTGAAGGAAGTTTATTATGTTTTTGTAAAAGATTGGTTCAGGGAGTTGAATTCCACTGGACCACACACGCTTGCAGGAGCAGTCATGAATTTTGCAATTGCAAGCATGGTTAAATCTTTTATTTATAAGTTGACGTACCTTTTATACTGTCAGAAAATAGTGAGCAGGATGTACTTCTGGTGCATCTGTCTTAAAGTCAGGAATGACTGCCAGTTTACAATTTTCAAAGTTTGTTGTAATCTCAAACATCAGTCTCCAGCGTGAGCTCCTGGGTACCAAAATAAACAGAAGCCCTATAAATAGAAGGCAAACATGTTTTGATAAACTAGTTTTAAAAGAACTTCACTGTATGCAAAATATTGCGGAGAAAACACAAATTGTGAAGGTCTATTTAATTACAACTGGCAAGCAGAGGGAGCTGGACAGATTGTGGCTTTTAATTCTCAGCACTGCCCATGGGGGCTGAAGGAGCTCGGTTCTCCCAGAGCTCATTATAATCGATCTGACGTAGCGCTGCCATCTCAGAGATGTCTGAAATACAGGAATTCTGCAGGAAAACGGGAACAAAAAAGGCTAAATCTGCACACAGGTCTGTGGGTTTTGAGCTCTGCCAGCTTGGCCTGTGTGCATGTATGTGCATGCACACTAATGACTCAGAGTTAAGCTTTGTGTCTCTGAAAGCCTCGCTTGTCTTTTTTCCAGCTGCAGCCCTTGACGTAATAAAAGGTATCATGTCTCCCAATAAATCTTGCCTCCCTTACACCCTTAGGCTATTGTAACTACAGCAATGTTAGGTAATCAGCCAGCTTTTGCACGTGTATTTCAGCCAGGCTGTGGAGGAGCATAAAATAAGGTAGATGGAATTTGATACATTATGTGATCCACTACATGTTAGTATTTAGATTATTTTCAGTCTGGCTCCTGTAAAGAGTTGGTAGCCAGGACAAAGCAGGAATATCTGGGGAAGCTGCACAGCAGAAGTGATGAGTAGGAGGGCTACTTATTTATTTCTCAGCAAAAAATGGTGTACTTTTGCAATTTAATTTTACATTCTGCACATGAAACAATCAAATTTTAAAAAGCTGTCTCTTCACAGCTTTCTGCATTGAGTAGCTTTCAAATTATTAATTAATAGAATAGGAAATGTTTCTGCAAGACTTAATCTGAATAATAAATAAGCAGAATAATTTACTACTCACCCTTTGCTAAACACACACTCAACAATTCCAGTTAAAAGCTATGTTCTGCTGCTGTTCAGGGAAAGTTGTACTATGTGAAGATTTGACAATAAAAATTACCAGCAGGAAATTCAAAAGGCATTCAGAAGCTCCATTTTTACATTACATACAATGTATTGTTTTACTAATAGTCTTTATGGTGAAATAACATGGAAGTCTACCCGGGAATTAGGCATAATTTCATTCTTTGTTTTCATTTATCACAATATTTATAATACCAGTCCTTTACTGGCTGAAGTGAGGAATCCCAAGTCTTGTTCAAGATTTCTGTATCACATGAGTTTAAGCATAGTTAACAGCACTGGATGGAATGTGTGGAACAGCATCAGTGATACAATAACCAAACAGTGAAGGGCTTTGGCAGGAGATGTTTTCAGGGTTATGGGCCTCCTTTGAGACAGTGATGAGCCAAACTGGGATGTCCTGTGGGGTCTTCCAGCTCCCAGTTGGACCAACCTGCTGCATCAGAGTAGCCCCACACAGGAATTTAGATTAAAAAAGTGTTCTGCTGCTGAGCCAGGAAGAATAGCTGCTTTCTTCTCTTGCTTTTTAAAATGTTACCACAAATCTCCAAACTGTTTTTTTCTTCAAATGTTCAGGGAATGTCACAGATAAATCAGAGTAGACTATCCATTATGGGATGTATCTTGATGATCGTTTACCTCTCAGATGTCCTTCAAACTAATTTGGACTAAAATAAACACTGGGATTTTCTGTCCTGAGTGCCTCAGACGTGATTTCTCACTGACTACCTCAAATGAGTATTATGTCATTTGGCTTCTTCAAGTCAAGGGGATAAAAAATGGGCACTGTCAATTGAAAGCACTCTAAATAGCTTAACAGCCATTACCTTAGGCAGTACCTTTTACTCTTCATTTTGTCTTGATTCCAAATATGACCTTATCTTTATCATTTGTTGACTACTTTCTCAGATTTGAAGCCTCAGAAAATGAAGGTGCCTTCCTGTACCCAGAATAGCTCCCACAAATCTGCCTGAAAGAGTATTTTGGAAATGCATCACTATAAATCATTAAACATTTTCACCAGGGGGGCACAGATAACCGCCCATTAAGCGAGTGATGCTTTTCAGTGTCTAGCCTGGAAAAGATAGGAGTGTATTGATGCTGCTGAGTGAAGCACTGATCTTTGGTTTCTATCCTTATCGCTGTTGCAGGAGCCAACACAACCCATTCCTTCAGAAACTGAAGGCATGACAATATTCTCAAGAGTAATCAGTACCGGAACATGATGCTTTCTCAGGCTCTCACCTGGTATTTAACAACCACCATAGGCTGTATATAAGTGCACCATGTGCCTGTCATTTACAACAGAATATTTATTTCAAAATATTTTATGGATGTTAATCATGAATGATATCCAATAACACATATGGGAAAAGAAAATTTATTTTGGTTTTATTTCATCTTTCTCTGAGTTTGAAAGTCCTTTTGTTTCTTCACAAGCATCTGGAGGTATTAGGAGCAAGTTTTAGTGACTGAGATGTTTATTAAAAACACTTACAATTTGAAAAGTAGAGCCCAATACTTAACCCTCAAATCCCATTTTATAAAATAGAATATAAAAACTGAGTTCCTAATTCAATGCACTTTGTCGAAGGTGCCAGAGTTTAAATAAACCCCCAAAATTTTACAGTTTTATGTTCTATTTCTGTTTATACATCCTTGGCAGAAAGACTGAGCATTTAAGTGGCCCTGCAGAAATGCTTCAGAATTACAGGAATTAGAGCTGCAGTTTAGAGGTAGAAACTGCTTTTGAGAGACTGAAAGTGTTCTGGAAGCTGTCCTGAGCATGATGGTCCCACTGTGAGCTGCACTAACTCTTTTTGGACACTGACATTGCACGAGCTTGGCGTTCTGTCAGATCCCACAGAATATTGCAGGGGAATTTTCCGGGTGATTCTCATGCTGAGCCGAGGAACCTACTGTAAAATTTGGGAATGCACTGCCTAGAAACGGCTCCTGTTTAGCTGGGAGTATAAAGCAGGGGCACTGCTGTGTGAGGGGGTCTGTGCACCCCTGGCAGAGGTTTGGGTGGAATTGCCCTGTGTGGGCACACAGGGTCACCCAAACCAGCCTCTGCAGCAGCTCTAGGGCCCCATATAATGGTGCAGAGGGATTTACTGTGAGAGCTTGGGGTTCTTTCTCTGTAGAAAAATAATAGAAATGGCATGGCTGGCTGAAGAAAAAGAAATCAGGATGGTAGAGACAGAAAATCCTTAAGAGAAGGCTGGGATCAGCCAAGCTTGAAGAGTGTGGGTTTTTTTGTTTGTTCCATGTGGTCGTTTTAGGGAGCAGTTAGTACCAACTCTGAAAAGGCAAAATCGAGTGTGGGAGGATATTTTTTGAGTGTTACACTGATTTACACATGTAAACAAGGAAAGAACTGCCTGCCTGCATCAAGGACAGGAAGATATTTTTGTGGAAATCCCCTAGAATGGACGCAGAGTGCTGGACAAACAGGCACCAGCTTCAGGGGGTGCTGTGTGTACATCATCTGCACCCATCCCAGCCTTCATGGCCTGCACACTCCATTAGAGGAGTAAGGGATTGCTTCTGTGTATGACCAGATGTTCGATTTGAAGACCATTAATCAAACTTCCCAAGGCAAAAGAAACATTAAGCAATTAATTAAGATATAATACTAGACTCGTAAGAGTGTTCCGACTGCACTAATTAATCAGACCAAGTTGGAAGATTTTGTTTAAGGAGCTCTGAAGCACTTTCTGATACACTTCAGAGAAAGGAGCTGTAGGTATTGCAGAGGAGAGCTGAAGTATTCAACACACCCATTTTGCACTCACATCTGCTGCCAGTATGAAGGATTTTGTGTTTGAAAGTCATGGTAAAATCAAGCTTTTTTTTATTGTAGTCAAAAAGGCCTTTGTAATGAGTTGCAGTTTGGTGAGACAAGGGAGGCTCGTCTTTCCCTCTGCTGAGGCGGAAGAAAACTGCTGGGGATTTTGAAGGTGAAGCCAGGCTACTCTTTTAACCAGTCATTTTGGGGAACTATGGAAAGGATATACACTCAGGAAAAGCTACATCATGATTATGCTCACGATTGTTAATGTTTAAAGCAACAGCACCTAGGATCCATGGGTTAAAGGCCCTTTCTTGTGGACACAGTACACTTCCTGATGAAGGAAATGCTCCTGTGCCAGTAGCAGAATTTTAAAACTGCAGAAGATTTCTTCATGTGTTCTCATGATGGGCACAGGCAAATTCTTTGAGGACCGAAGTGAGAGGTTCTTCAGGTTTATATCAGCAGGATAGCAACATTCATTTGGCACTGTAGGTAACAAAGACCGGTCTGTTGGCTAATTTTTATCTGAAAGCTTTTCAAACCAGTTCTAATTTTAGAACTCCTCTTTCTTGGTCTGTTGTATGAAGGTCCTGGATGAGGAAGTTCATGATAAACCTCCTGT
This sequence comes from Ifrita kowaldi, assembly GCA_013398055.1. Lineage (NCBI taxonomy): Eukaryota > Metazoa > Chordata > Aves > Passeriformes > Cinclosomatidae > Ifrita > Ifrita kowaldi. The sequence goes on from VZRS01014847.1 coordinate 1,130,763, forward strand.
GGTCATTCATGCAGGAAATAAAGTCATGGCAATTAGATCAGATGATCCCAAGACTGTATTTGAGAAATGCAACCATTAGGTATGGAAATACATAAGAAAATATCTCTCTTGACACATTATCAGCTATAGCAAACAGGAAAATTAATGAAATATTGGTGTAAATTTTCAGATTAATGGTTAGTAAGTGAATGGATGCATTTGGTTCTTGGTTACTGGAGCATATTTTGGTTGGTATGTCGAGAGACTTACAGAAACTCACCTGACTTTTTGAGACAGATATTGGTTGGAGAATATGCCTATGTAGAAGGTAGAGAAAAAGTTCATTAATCAAAAAGATCTGTAGCACTTAAAATTGAATGTGGGGGGCCTGCAGTTATTAAAAATTAAGAAGCACAAAGTTTCAATGTCATAGAAGACCTTTGACAACTGAGGCAGCAAAATGGATGGGATTTTGACAGGCTGAGTCAGGTGAGAGGGCAGGAACTGTATTGTGTGGGGTTTGTGTGATGGACTGTGCCTGTCAGCCAGAAAGAGATTTGCTAACTCAATCAAGGTTAAACCAGCACCAGCCAGGACTAACAGGCAAATAACTGGCTGTAGCATAATTTCTCCAAAACAGGTGAGCATGAGAGTAAAATGTCTTTACAATGTTCAAGAGGAAGATACCAAAATAAAAGAACATGACTGGGAGGCTAACTTGGCTATCAGCTTGGGAAAGCAGCCAGATGTACGTTTCCATAGAAACAAAATGACAGATTTATTTAAATGGTTGCTTCAGGGCCAGAGCCTTCCCTTACTGCTTAGAGAGGGCTCATTGGCAATGGATGGAACAGACAGGTGCCAAGCTGATGAAATCATCACTGGTAATGAAACCATTAATTGAGAGGGAAATCTTGCAGGGGAAGCTGATATATTTGGAAAAGTAAACAAGCTGTCATGCAGTGCTCACCCATCTTTGCCAGCCTGTCTTTCTGAACTTTGCTAATTGGTCAAATGAAAGATGCTACCTCTGCCCACAAAGTTTATCTTTCTTCCATTGATAGATTATCATGGACCAAACATTGCCATTAAAAGAAAAAAAGGTTGCTACATAGGTGTAGCTGTTATTTATAGCACCTCCTTCTTTCCTGAGATCTCTCTGGAAAACTTTGAACACCAAAATTCATGAACCAACTCAAGCTGTGACCTGCCTATTGGAGGGTTGTTGGAGTTTGTTGGGATATCAAAAAAAAAAAAAAAAAAAAAAAAAAATTTTTTTTTTTAAAAAAAAACTTGCGGGCCNTGAGATCTCTCTGGAAAACTTTGAACACCAAAATTCATGAACCAACTCAAGCTGTGACCTGCCTATTGGAGGGTTTTTTGGGTTTTTTGGGGTATAAAAAAAAAAAAAAAAAAAAGAAAACATATTTTTTTATGTAGAAAGAACTCGTGCTGCCCTTACCCTCTTTAATATTTAATGGTTTCAGCTTTCCAGTCTCACGCAATTTTTTCTGTCTTAAATTACAGAATCTCAGAGAAATGCACTATAAGACTGATAGCTGAGAGGGCAGATCATTTTGTGTTCATTGTTCTGATTAAATAATGTTGAGGGTTTTTATCACCAATTTCTGCACTATTTCAAACTTAGAAACCTGATACTGCCACATTTGAAGAAGGATTAGGGCATATCCCAAGATATGAAAGCCTGAAATGAGGGACGATTGCACCAGGATATGGTTGGGAAGGCAATATTCATCATAACCAGACATACATGTCTATACAGCTTACTCAAATTAGTATTTAAAAGTTGATTTTTTAAAGGTCATGTCTGTTGCATTCTCCTGATGAAGTTAAATCTTAGATAACATGTATTGGATGGACCTACAGTGTTCATTCGTTCACATTGAGGTATTTAATTTTTTATCTATTAAATTTAAGCTTTTTATCACTGGAATACATTAGTTCTGCTCTAGAATATTTCTCAGGCTAAGTGGGCAATATTGTCGCATGCTTAAATAGTTTTATTTTTGCACTTTAAAAAAATTCTACATTACTTTTTGATAAAATAAAAAAAAAATCCTTGTAGCAAAGCTTCAACATATATTTATTTCTTTGAAGTGCACGGGGTCAAGAAATTATTGTGAATATTTATCTTTCTGGGTAACAGGCAGGACTGAACGGGGGGAGAAAGGAAACAGGGAAAGTCAAATCTGGACTCACCAAAGTTTGCAGCAAAACTTTCAGTCACATGATTGGGACCAAAATTTCATGAAAGGTTCTAGGAACATTATTAATAAATGAATATTATACCTTTTCATACTGTTTCTATGCTAAATCTGCTATACAACCTTGATCCTGTGAGATTTTTCTTTCTCTTGCCTTTGATACTGTAATGATTTATGTAACACACTTAACTTTAAATTCTTGTACAGTCAAGTTGAATTAATTGATTTTGCTAGAAGAATAGCAAGCTTTTTCCTCTTACCCTTGCAATATGAAATATTTGTGTATTTTAAGTGTACACAGCTAATTCACAATCTACAGAAAACCAAACAAAAATTCTGATACAAGAACAAATTGTTCGGTATAAAAGCTGTCTGTGAATTTCAGCAGGAAAATAAAAAAATAAAAATCTGGTTTATGATTAAAGATTGAGACAACCAAGCCAAAATTACTCTCCTGCTATTTACAAATGCTCTTTCAATAAGCGTTTTCCATCCTTCTCCAGATATTTTCATGTGTCTCTTTCAGGAGCCCTCACTTTGATAGAAATGGAGATGAAATTTAGCTATATGAAGTTTCTTTTCTTTCCTTTTCTGTGATGGCACCATTTGCACAATTTGCTACTTGTCTTTTGTTGTTTTGCATCCCTCCTCAGCTTCGCTGCAGTCGAAGTAAATGAATGCAGCAGCTGCCACTCAGGTTGGTACTTCCAGAGGGTGGAGTGTGTAAAGATTCAAGCATCGAACTGAGTTTGGAGAGAGCTGGGAGACTGGAATGTGAACAGCACAAATCCCAGTTTTCTCTGGAGTCCTTTTCTCAGGCACAATTGTATCAGTCAGATCACCACCAGTATATTGACATATCTGGCAAGACAGCTAATAAATCTGAACTCCCTTCCCTTGCCACCAGCAGTGAGCTCTGCGCCCCATGCAGCAGGCACACCCTTTCCAGCAGACAGAGGCAGGCTGCAGGCGACAGGAGGCACTACAAACCCAAGGAATTTACATTTCAATCTCAGTTTGCACACTGGCTTCCTTATGATTTTGGCACACCAGTCCATTCTGACCTCTCACCACCTTTCACAAATCCCTGTGTGCATCACAGTCAGGTACCAGAGCAGGAAATGCATCAGGGCTTTGGCTGGGAAAGGTATGTGCTTTGATGTGGCAGATCTCTTCATAGTCTCCGATATCTAGTGTTGACAAGGCTGTAAATTATTTTGGAATAAATGAGGCTTCACCTGGCTTAATCTGTTGGTTCTGTTGTTCGGCTCTTAATCTTAATGACTTGCAGTTGATCTTTTCACGAGGGCAAGCAGAAGTCCCCTCTGTTCTCTGCTGGAGCAGAGCACTGGGCTCTGTCTTTTAAGGACATTTTAGGGTTTGCAGGAAACTTCCTGAGATGAGGAAACTGAGAAGTCACTCCCAATGTTCTGTCACTGCAGAAAAAGGAAGCAGTGACAGCCTGTGATTTGTCACAAGACAAGAAATAACCTTTGAATATTGGTCTCATTAGATAGAGGCTTGTTGTTATGGTAATATTATCATCCCACTTGATGCAGAAAACTGAACAGGGTCACAGAACAGCAATTACAAGGCATGTCAGAATGAAAGAACTGGGTAAGAAATAGTCTTTCAGGAAGAGATTGCTGGCAGGTTTCCCAGGAAACTTCTAACACAGAGGTGCCTGATTCACCTAATTCCTTGATGCAGTCCACACAGCACAGCAATAATTGCCTGCTTTCTGAATGAGGATCTTGGGATCAAGACCATTCACCGAATCCTGAATGCACCACATTGAGCTAGGAGATTCTTTTCTCTACCTGTCCCGTTTAGGGGCAGTTAGACTTTATCCTGCAGGCTCTTGGGGCTCCAATTTTGATACTGAAACCTTTCAAAACGTTCAGAGTTTGTGAATGAGGTGATCATACTGTGTACATGCAGTGTTTAATATATGCTGAAAGATGGTAGCAGAAGGGAAGATTTTGAAGTTGGTGCTTTTGAAAAGCTCAACAGAAAGCACTGAAAAGCAAAAATAGTTTCTAAAGAGATGGAAGATTTGGGCTGTTAGCATGGGAAAAATCCTTTGCTGTGCTAAGATCAGCTTTGTTAAATGAAGTCATTTTTTAACCTCATTTAATGAGCAAAGAGAATGTTTAATTAAAACAAACAGCAAGATTTAATTGTGGAGAGTAACATTTATCTGGAAGTTAAATAATATCAGTGGGCTGAAATTTGTTGAATGGTCTTGCTCCAGCCGTGCTGTTTTATCCGTATGAGCTGTTTTATCTGCTGTCACCCGTGGCTGCAATAGAATCAGATCTAAGTGCTGTGTGAGAGTTTGGAGACCTTAGAGGTACTTTTTTTCAAAGGCAGAGGTGAAGCAGCATTTCATGGGTTGTGATGATATCTCATAAAACTCAGTGCATTGGTGTTGAAAGTCTACAGCTGCATCCTGGCTAGGTTTATAGGCAGCCAAAATTAAGAAGCAGCATCCTGTTCTCTTCCTGTCCCATTCAGCCTTTCTTCCTTATGGCAGGTACAAGCAGAATTCACAGGTTTTACAGAGGGTTAAATGCTGCCTAAAACATTTTCCTGGCCTTCAGTGAACAAGAAAATGTTTCTACAGTTTAAAACCAGGCTTAGCTCAACTTTAGGACTTCCTTCTTGGTCTAAAAGAGCCTCAGGCTTGTCTTTGGTGTCGTTCAAAAGACACAATGATTTGCACTAACAGAATTGGTACAGCAGCTTTGGTACTCTTAACTGACTCTTTCCTCATTTCCTTAAAAAATACCATGACAAAACTCTTACATGAGAAAGTGAAGTAGGAGAACTCCTGTGTTGCCATTGTCCCTTTTCCAAGCCTTCCTCATGACACAGGACGTTTAAAATGAAATTTTTAGGCCCAAACTTCATCGAGCCATTGATTCCTGTGCGACTTTTGTTTCATGTTAGCAGTGCTTAAATATGTATGGAATACCTGGTCTTGGTGTGCAAGGTACAGGTATTTATCTACAAAGAACCAATTTTTCAGTTCAAGAGCATTCAGAATATGCTGATTCTAGTAAATTGAACTGTGCCAAGGAACTTCAGTGTTTATCAGAATATTATTTTCTGTACTGTCACACTTTTCGAAAGGTCTGCTGCTCACTTTTGGCCTGATCTCACTGCCACTTTCCCAAACAGGAGCCAAGCAAGACTCAGGCATCAGTGTTGGTCAGGAGCCTTCCCAATCTGCCATCTGAACGCAGCCTGTTTTGGCAGGGAAGAGAGTTTATTGGTGTGACATGAGCCATTCCATGCCAGGTGGCCTGAGGGCCAACCAGCAGGCTTGTGCATATTAATTTATTAGCATAGCAAAGACATACTTAAAGGTTTTTTCTTTTCCTATCTTTCTTTTTTTTTTAACATTAATTGTAATGAAATTCAGTTTCAAATTTTCATTAAAAAACCCCAAAACTCAAGGCCTTTGGTTTCAAAATGCCAAAATTAAATGTTCCAGCATTAATACACAGCAGCTGTTCTTTGATGAAATCCCTCAAAAATTCATTTGTGTGCAAATAAAAACTCATTTTCTCTGAAATGGTTTGGAAAAAGTCTTCAAGTTTTAGTGCTTAAAATTCTTTCTAAGTGTGGAATTGCTTCAGCTCCCACAACCCTTCCTGTTCATAATTTGTTGTATGGAATCAGAAAAAAAACAGAATTTATTCTATGATTTTCTGTAACACTGATCCTTAGTAAAATGACAAATTGAGAAAGATATTAATGATCTGATGAAATAACAGACACACTGCAGGGAGGAAGCGGAAAAACCTGGTCTGCTGAAAGAACATGACAGAAACAGAGGCTGCACCTGGTTAAACCACTGTCTGTGAGGGGGAATGACATCGAAATGCCTGGAATCCTGCCAATCCTGCCTGGGATGCACGAGGATGGAGTCACTGGAATTGGAACGTGCTGGTAATTGGTGATGATAAGTCATGGCTTGGAGCACAGCGTCAGCATGTGCACAGGCATGTGCAGACATCCACGTTCTGAAACGTGACCCTGCTTTTGGGGAACCCAGGATAAAAGTCCGTGTCTGCCCAAAAAAATGCTATTTCCTGTCAGGCAAGAGTCAACAGAAAGATGTGATGGGTTAGGTAAGGTGAAACAGTACTAATTTACATTTTTTATAACAACAGCCAGTGAGTCCCTTTGCTGTTCGAATTTCAGGATCTTTAGTGAGCCAGATCCTAGAGCGTGGCAGAACCTCCCTCTCCAGGGAGTAGAGCAGAGTCCTAAATATAGCTCAGTCTGGAAAGTGTTTGGATGTCACTGGGGTAGGGAATGTTTTATGAGGTTTCCATGTATAAATAAAAGATGAATGCAATTAGTCCTCACCATAGGATATTTCCTTCTATGTGACCCAAATTTATTTTTTCTATGGCTTTCAGCAGGAGATGTGCCATCAAATGCCTTTTGAATATCAAAAGGTTTGAATGAGCTGCCATAATCAGCTCCATAACCTTTTATAACCATCTTTGTGCAGAAAAATTTTCCCTTTGAAATCCATATTGGCTATTCTCTTTCAGGTTATTACTTCAAATATGCTCTGCAACTCTCTCCTAATTAGTGATTCGAGCTTTTTTGTAAGCTGCAGATGAACAACGCTATTTTGGTCCCTCCAGGTCAAGGCTGCATGCACATTATAGACACTGTGGCCCCATCTTTGTGCTTTTGGACTCTCCACACTTTATTTGTGCCAGTGATGTTTTCGTGATGATTGCCAGAGTCTCTGAATTCACCCTGGTTTGAATCTGGACCATCAGGTTAATTCAGAACCTAAGATTTCCATGAAGATCCTGGTAGCCAGACCTGCTCGATACCGCCTGTGGTCACACCTCATTTTCTCCAAAACTAGAATAAGATCAGCAGTATTAAACTGTTGATGTAGATTACTGGTGTTACTGCTGTTAATCATAAAATCACTGGCATCAATTAGAATTGCTTAGAGTCCATGTGCAAGCCCAGTGTCTTCTCTAGGAGGAAACAATTTGAATGAACGCTGAAGGATAATGAGAGTAATCTGTAGGGGATGTTCTTACCCCTGTGCTGCTCTGTAATAAATCAGTTTTAACAAAATTGTGCACCATCACCCTTCCAGAAGTCCCAAGTGCCCCTCTAATCGTATTACTGTGCACAAAGTAAAGCACAGTTCTTGGTACAGAAGGGACACTGGCTTCACTGAAAAGAGCTGGCCTTCCCACTCAATTGCAGAGCTTTGAAATCCATCTTTCTTTGGAATTCCTCTCTTCCTGATCCTAATTCCCTACTTGAAACAATCATTGCTTGTTTCTGGTATTGCCACCTCTGAAGCCTTAAGTAATTATGAGGAAGAAATGTAGAAGCAAGGGAACTTCATATTAGGGAATAAATTTTATTCCCTGGATTTATATAACCAAGTAATATATTGAAGACAGAAATTGCAAGTCAAAGCTCAAACTATCACAAGAAAAATAAAGTGAGACATGAATGCTTAAGATCCAAAATTCTAGACATTTCACTGAAAGAAACTGTGAGCTTTGAAGGAAAATGATAGGATGCTGGACACGGGGCTGCTGCTGACTCTGTGTGTGGATTTTGGAGTGCGATTATTCAATTTTACAGAGGAAACCCACAGTTTTATACCATTTTTTGATAAGAAGCAATCTCCATAGAAGCATTACTTAGTGAGGCTGTGCAGTGCAATAGAAATCCATCACACTGTTTAGATTTCCAGTAATTGTGCTACAGCAATGGAACAGTTCAGTCTTCGTGTCTGTAAATAATGTTGTCCGATTAATAATCTCAGTAGTTATGATCTTCCAAAATCCCTCAGGCTGACGGAAAACCAAGCAGAAAAGAATTCCTTCTGTAGTGTTGAATAAAAGAGACTTAAATGGGGGAAATCAAAAGACTTTATATAATGTGGAATCATCATCAAGTGCAGAAAGAGTATTTGTCACAATGGAAAAATTCGTACGTGCTGAAGCTTTCAGTATGTTCCACTCACTGTGTCTTACCAGTGCTACAACCCCTTAGATGCTGATGAATAAATCATGGATTTTTATTTGATTTTGCATTTGATTACCATGCATTACATTGTATATCTCAGTCATCACAAAAAAAACAAATAAAAGTGTTTCTGAGTAGGCACTGGGTCTTCATGGTTTTGGGAAAAGGCAAGAGAGTTGTAGGTTGACACTGTTGAACACAGATGAGAAAATCCAAATATTTAGACAGAATTGAAACCAGATCAGGACAGGCCTTGTGCTTTTCATGTTAGAAGAAGAGAAATTGATTATTCAGACTATGACTTGCTGAGAAAAACTAGAGCTTGTTGCAGAAATAACAACAAATAAGTCTAAAACTTGCAAACTGTACAATTTCTTTGGAGGTAAAATAAAGTGACCTTCCATAATGCCAGTTCTAGCTGGGAACACTTGTAGATGACTGAATTTTAATTTTCTAATGGAGTAGCAAGATATTTTTATCTTGATTTTTCATAAGTAAAATGATGCTACATTGAGACAGGAATTCTCAGCTGAATGTGATTTTAGCTGAGCTTTGGAGCATAAAGTGTTAACAGTTCCACAACCAGTTATTATCTTCAAGGAATGTCATATCACTAATTTCATATGATTTATCCAATTCATCTGTATCATCCTGAGTTATGGTCCTGTCATAGTAATGCTTGAAATTCTATTTTGTTTCATTAGAATGTGCTGGCAGCTTTTGAGAAAAGGTTTGTTTGGAGTGAAGGGAAAGCTTTTTTTGGGGTGTTTTTTTTTTGACAAATCCTTTGTGAAACACTGTCAGGCTCTTGCACTTCACTCTTTTGTGGCTGAAGCTGGAATTTTGTGCAAGGGGGATTCCCGCTGTCTTTTTTTTTTTTTTTTTTTCTTAATCAGTGTAAAGCATTAAATACTTGCTTCTGGCTTTCTTAAATAAGCTGCTGATTCAAAACTAATTTCTGATTACCTGCTTTAGGTTCAGATTTCAGATTTCCCATTGACTCTTATACAGAGATTGCTTTTGCATTTGTCTTTGCTCGAAAAAGTTGTGTGCAGCGCTGGTGAATAGCACTTCCAGCACTTTTAGAGATGTCTGTAATTGTTGTGTGTTTATGGCAGTCCTTGCAAAACAACCCACCATCAAAACAACTCAAAGTACTTTTAGATGAAGAGCACGTGGATTCTGCTTGTTGGATTTTGAAGTGAGTGAATGTAATAAAATGTATTTTGCAGCGGTGAAATTTGTGTCATCATTAGATATGGTATTTTAGCTAGCAGACATTTGATGTTTTTTCAGGGCAGAACCAGTAAAAACTTTAGTGCTGTTTGATAAGCAGAGATCCGAGCAGACTGAACAACCTGGTGCCATGAACTCTTCCATGGCTTTCAGTACTCCCTCTAAAAATACACAGAGATGGATGTAGAGATGCTCTGAGCATCTGTGTCCTTGTGGACTTCCAGCATCCCACTGAGATCTGCAGAGGAAGTTGGAATCCTGAGTCTGGATGGAGTAGCTGAAGTGGCATTTGAGATGCTTATTTTGAAGTGCAGCAATTTGGTGCACTTCTGCAGGTTTTCTTCTGCAAATTTGCAAGTGACTTCCCTAATTCAACTCCTCTCCCACATAAACTCCACAATCTCTTTACAGAATAATTTTTCAGTGAGCTTTTAAGAGAATTACTCCACAGCAGCATTAAACTCTACTCCTACTTTTATTTAAATTAAGCCTGATAAATCAAGTTATAATTCCTTCCTGCATCAGGGGTTTTTTTCGCATTCAATTTATGGCAATTGCAAATTTATATAATTATCTGTATTTATGTCACTTAAGACTGTACTGGTGTTAGTGCTGTGTTGTAGTCAATTAATTTTGTAGTGTTTTAAATACAAGTCAGCAAGCACTGAGCATCCCTGATTTCCGTCCTTTTTTTCTTTTAATTTTGCCTTCTTATTTGCTCTTTCTGTACTTTTACCTTTGGGAAGGTTCATCCCTGACATCATGAGATTCAGCAGTGCCTTGATTCTTTTTTTTCAGTAACAAGTTCCAGAATAATTTGGTAGTTGCTGAGAAAGTTCTGTGTGCTACACTCATTAATTTTTCTGAGCAATGGTGTGACCATGCTCATTTTGGAAGGTAATGTGCAGTTGAATGAAAGCATCACGTATTAACTGTGCCATTCACAGTCTGGAACAGCTCCAGGATGGCAGAGTTCAGCAGTTTCTCTGTTTAAAGAAGAGAATATTTTTATTTCTTCCTCCATCAGGATGTTCATTCATTAAAATCTTGGTGCTACAGCCTGTGTGCACCTGCCTGTTTTCTGTTACAAATGCCAGAGTTCTCTTCCTTTCTTTATTCTGTCAAAATACATCAGAGAACCTGAAGTCTCCATGAGGACCATGGAGAAAGACATGCCTTCCAGAATCAGAAGTGCTGGTGAACACAAGCAGCTTGGATAGATCCAGATTCCTGTGACACAGGATGGTGTGTGCCAGTGGGACCGAGTTGCAGGAAGGAGTACAATGGCTCTGGGGTTCCTGAGATGATCCGAACATACTGGTCAAATGTTCTTTCTTTGGGTCTAGAGGGTTCCTGCTCTCATTTTATGATTGATAGACACAAAAAGAATCACTTTGGTGGGTTAGTATATATTGAGAGTTCCTGCAGTGGGATATGATTCTATGTTTTGACTATTTGGTACAATCTGGCACATCTGGTCAGCGCACAGCAGCTTTCTAAAATCCCAGAAAAACCTTTTTCTACCATTTGCCAACGCAGAATTTCTACTGCCTGCTCATAATACTGAACTTGAACTGGTAGATTGCATGATGTAAATGTGAAAATTAAAACACAGTGAGGTAAATGAACTGCTATCGTATATATAAGGAACATGTCTTGAGATATATTACCGAAGCACTGTCTTGTTTCATCTGGCATAAATCTGTCACTGCCTTTGCCTTCCTGTACTATTTCTAGTATCAGCTGCAGTTAATATGCCTTCCATCACCACTAGATTCCACCAGTGTTCTCTCACTTCTGCCACAAAAAGCCTGAACAGAAGAAGTGCATTAGGAATCAGAAATAAAATTAATTCAAATTCATGTACGTTAAAAAAGTTTGAAAGGTTCTTAACAACTTTCATCTAAGAGGCAGGAATAAACATCTTGTGTTCTGCTCACCGACGAGAACAGAAATGTAGTTAGCATTTTCCTGTTCTAGCTGTTCTCAACACTGTCATAAATTATGGGGGGTTTTTTGGGTCTTTTAAGTTGTATATTATAAAAAAAGACAGAGGAGGTTGTGCAAGTTAAGCAGCAGGAATGCTGTTAGCTGTAAAAATCCTGGCACAGAAACTCCCAAGGATTTCAGAGCCAGAGGGGCCATGAAAACAAAATCTGACCAAACATTTGAGTTAGAAATTCACAGATTTTGGGGCACAAATTAACAGCTTGAAGACCAAGGTGTGGTCATAGCAGCTGTAAAAAAATTGCCATTTTTCATTATATTCATTATATTCTATTTCATTATATTCATTAAAGATGAGCAGCTTCATCTCTGAAATTCTTGATGGCTCCATCAGACCTTACAGTATTCATACGTCCATAAACCTTTTTTTTCTGTGCCTTGTTTTTCAGCATGAAAACCAAACCCAAGCACACAGTTTATGCTGAAGAGTTTGCTTCAGCTCATTTTAGTGCCAAAGATGATCCATGAAGTAATTGGAGAGTACATGTGGAGGCTCACATTTGCCATAAAGGGAAAAATTGAAATGATTGGAGGCTGCATTCTACTTTTATTGAGAGCAACAGAGGAAAGAGGCCAAAATTAAAGGGTTCTGTGAAAAACCAATGAGCATGTGCCTGTGTGAGTTAGTCTCTGCCTGTGTACATCCTTTGAGATAACCTGCCTCTGGGCACAAAAAAATAGCTGCATTTGTGTCAGGGAGGCAAGAAAAGATTTTCCATTTAAAAATTCATCAGCTGAAAGTAATAGAACATTACATAAACAGATTATTTTCATAAACTATTGATAACTTAGTGATTATTTCGCTTTTTACGCTGGCTGGATTTTGTTCACCTAAAATCTGTTGGAAATGCATAGTTCACACTAACTTCCTTTAGTGGCCACAATGATTTACCCCATTCTTTACATTCTGTCTCGATGATGATTAGCAATTGCCTTGTAAATATGTTCTCAATAATGAGTTTTTGCTGAAGATTGAGATATCACAGAATAATTTTCTGCAGTTCTGGATGATGGTCTCAGCATTTTCAGAACTGTTAATTCCTTGTCTTTCCCTGCGCGACCGTGCTGTTATCTCTGTTCTGGTGAGATAAGGAGAAAAACCAAAGAACATGTCAACTGAGAGAAACGAAAACTGAGAGCTAACAAGCTTCTTCCCATGGGCTTTTTACCTCAAAACCACTTTTCCAGCTGACTTCCCCAACATTCACCTGCATCCCTGGCTGCGGGGCTCTGAGATGCTCTGTGCGTTTGTTTTCCCGTTATCTCACAAGGAGAAGGTGCACGTTGGCAAATTTTATGTCAACCCCGTCAAACTTCACCATGCAAAACATGACCAGTGTAGAGTCTGGCATCACTGACAAACTGTTCTGGCCATATGAGGTCTCCTGGAGGAATGGGTGCAAGGATAGGTGTGCTGCTGCAAACACTTCAAAACCGACCTGGCTTTTTTTGTGGGTGGCCAGAGGATAGAGAGCTGTGGTATTTATTGCCTCTGCCTGTGCTTGGCTCTGTGTTGCAGAAAGCAGGTAATTAAATTATGGGACTATTCAGGCATGCTGGGTTTCTCAGATGCCCTAGAAGAGATTGGTAGCAGATTGCTATTAGAAGAGCTGCTCCTAAAAATCAATTAGCTGATCACTGGAAGTGATAGTAAGAGAATGGGAGCCTTTTTTCCCCAAAGGCTGTGGATGAAAAAGCTTGGAAACAGCTATGTTTCTGTAGGTGTCCATCTGGGCAAAGCTAAGGGAAATTGAATTTGGAATTGAGTGCAGGAAACAAGGTCTGGGGTTCAATGTGGTTTCTGAGTATTTTGCAGAAAAGCTAACAAATAGTGGCTTTTAGAGACCTTCTTGAGATCAGATGGAAGGTGACAGCCGTGATTAGGAGGCGTGACAGACGGTCCCTTGGGAGTTTGAGCCTGGGCACCTTCAGAGAACACTGATGTTCTTGTTAAACACACGCCTGTGAGGCCTGAGGCAGCTGCAGCTGGGATTGCAGACCTCTCCCAGAGCCAGTCTGAGCTCGACCAGAGTTGCAGGAGTAGCTGAATTGAGCCAAAGATGTGAGACTGAGAAAAGTGAAATAATAAAGTGCTCTCCAAAAGTGCTCATGGTTAGATTATGAAGCCAACACAGCCAATTCCTCTGGAATGCTTCTTGTGCTCAACGGGAATTTATATCAGATACTTCAGGCATAAGTGCCCAGATGAATTTGATTCCAAATTTAAAGAATGCTTTATGTAATCACTGGAATTCATATGGCCTTTAAATATTTTGGAGGCTATAAAGATGCTGGGATATTCAGCTTTACATGCACTATTGAACCTGTTGCAATCAATAGCAATGATTTTTGCCTTGGTGTTTGTTGTCCCTGTCTAAAAGTGCTAGAACTGAGAGTTATATTAGAATTCCAAAACCTCAGCCAGCAATATGCCTCTGAATGTTAAATTTGCATTTGTTGCTGTGTTGTCTCTGTCTATACATAATCTGCAGCAGATTCCTTTAGAAATAAATTCCCTTTATGTCAGAAAGATCTTGGGGAATAAATCTCATAACATGGTTGAGAGTTAGTTCTAGGCAAAACTAGTTCAGAAGCCTTGTATTTGGAAAACCAGTGTCTGGAACTGGAACTCCAAAAGCAATGATTTAAAAACAACTTTGCTAAAGAGCAGTGGCTGTCAGAAAAACAGGCTGTGCAAGGTCTGGGAAGGGAAACGTGCACAGGAGCTGTGTGCCAGGAATGTTCAAGTTGGTGTCTTATATAGGTTGGCTTCCTCTTCCTACAAGATAGAGACTTCTGTGTCAGAAATAAATATCATAAAATAAATAAAATTATAGAATGAATCTTATAAGTTGCTGAACTCTTTTTGTGCCAGCTGAACAAACATTTTGTAACCCATGTTCTTAGTGTGATGGGTCTGTATCCTGGCCCTTTTGTGATGGGTCGGATCAGCACCAGTCAGCACCTTCCGGGATCAGTCCTTGTGTTTGCATAGAGCACTCCTGAGCAACTAAAGCAACAAAAACATCGATGACAGCCTGCAGCAAGTAAATTGATAATATCCACGAAACAGTCACATCTATTCATGGGTCCTGTCTTCTGAAGGTTTCTGGTACCATTAATGGAAAAGTGATTAGGGCAAGAGAATGAGAGCCATGCTCACGTGGGTGCTGCACTCCTGGTGTGCTGCAGATTTTAGTGCTGCAGCTCTGAATCACAGTGGAAAAAACACTTTCAAGAAGACGGTAAGGTACTTGCAGTCTCCTGTTTCTGTACCTTGGAGCCTCTTCCCCTCGGTGAAAGTACTTAGAAAATGACCCTATAAAGGGGTGTGAACTGCTCAGAAACCATTGTAACAAGGAATGTCTAAGTACACCCTCTGATAACATTCCAGATCAAAACCATATGGAATATGAGGATAATTTAGATGCACACAAACAAAGTTTCATATTAGTGCAATATGAACTGTAGGGTCCGAGTTCTGGCTGGCTCAAAACTTCTGTCTGCTCTGAAGTTTTCTCTACCACTTTGTGTTTTATTCACTCAGAGGCTCATGGGATTTTTCCATCCTCTGGTCAATGAGGCCTGTTCATACACAACCCTGCCTTTTGTTGTTGAATTTACAGAGCAAAATCCTGTTGTGAGGAAGCATGTGGATGGAAACAGTGAGAAAATAATTAAATGGGAAGCTTATTTTAGAGATAAGGGAATGTGTACCTGACTAAATATGGAGTGTAAATAATGAATGCTGTATCTGTAGTACAAACAATGATAATGTACATCAGGCTGAGCTAGCCTGGGGGTCCTGTAAGAGCTGTGCCGTGTGTGTGTGTCCCATGGGAGCAGGAGAAACCAGCAGAGGTTCTGCATTTCATTAGAGCTTTCGACAGTTTTGTAGATCCCAGGCGTGCAGGGATAAGAGCTTGGCCTGACATGACTTTCTCAGATGAGATGTGGTGTAAACATGTTTCTTTGGCTGGAGTTTTCACAATGTTTTCCATGATACTGGATGTTCCTGTTCGGATGAGCAGGCAGCTGGCAACTTGTGTGTGCTCTGAGTAAATGCACTGCGAGGCATCCTCAGCCCTGCTGCAAACTGATATAGGTCAGGTGCAACAATGGTGATATTCTGAGGGAAGTAGAGAGAAACTTTCTGTTTTGTTTTGTTTGTTTCTATCCACCCAAAATGGTACAGATATCAGCCATAATCTCTGCATTTACGCAGTCGATGAAATATTTCATTTAATGCATGTTCTGAAAATCAGTCAAGCATTGCAAGATCCAGAATCTAGTGTCCTCCCTTTGCTCTTTTTTATTTACCTGTACCTCTAATCACAAGAAATTTATACATTTTTCGTCGTCCTGTATTAGCAGGATTTGCTGTGCTAAGTACAGCTGAGCAAGATCAGAAACTCAGGATTGGTTTAGGTAATTTCTGTGATTGTTTCATAAAGACAGTAATCAAAACCAACTTTTTCTTTCCAGCAGCAAGGGGAATATAGTGGCAACTCCTATCAACATTTCACTTTTGTAGCAGACAGATGTAGAGGGAACTTTGCTGCAGCTGCTGAACATGCTTAAATTAAAATCTTTGGTTATGTCTTTTCTTAGTTTTTCCCACCCAAAGCCACAACATGGAAGTTTCCCCCACTGAGGATGTCCACAGTGCTAATGTATTCAGCACTGAATAAAGCTAAAACCCTCCTGATGTCTGTAATTGCTCTGTTCATTCTAAAGATTCTGTAATTAAGAAATAAATATTTGATTTTGCTGGAACATTTTCTTTGGGTTTCCTACTCCTCAAAAGTATGGAATTGCTCAGTACTGTTTTTAAATGATTATAAGTATCAGCCTCTTGGTTTTTTTTAAGAAATGGTAATAGAAGAATAATTGAAAATACACCCACAAATATAAATAACACCATAGTAGATGTTACAACGCTCCTTTAAACTTTCTATCAGTGACATACACTTTGGCTTTATTGCTCTGCTCCTTCCTATATGAATTCCCTACGCTTTCAAGGTTCAGAGGGCGGAATTATGCACTAACAGTGCTCAAGGGGCCCCTGCTACTCTTTGATTATGATCTTTTCTGGGTCAGATTAATAATTCATACAATATTTCTCTGTGAAAAGAAATATGTTGCCTGTCATCTCCTGTCACCTTTTTAAGGTTTGTTTCAAGCCTCTAACAGGGCTGAGGCCAGATATAAGTTCACCTGAGGATTAAACTCCACAGAAAGGATAATTACTAGGTTACATTGGCAGGCACCAAGTAAAGAACATTCTTAAGGTGGACGTGTTTTCTGGATTTTCAGCTCTTAGACTGTGGAGCACCTTCTCATGGAAAATGATGGAATATCCATTACATGAGGCACTTAAAATGCAATTGATAACTTCTGACTGGGGAAAAAAAATATCACTGTGGGGAATAAATTCGCTCTGTAAAAGAGCTGTAGAGACAAATAAAATTTGCAGCATATTTGAGGGAAGCAATGCATTTTTCATGCATCCTTTTTCTGGTTGCTTTAGGCCATTTCATTACTCATAAGATCTTGTTCATGTTCTTTGGGATACAAAAGTTATTTGATGTAGAATCTATATGTTTTAGATTTAAAAGGTCGTGTTTGATTTAAGAAAAAAAAAGTGTCATTTTACCTCAATTTTTAACTAAATGAGGAAATCCATTTTCAGAAGAGAAAGCAATGTCATAAACATGGATTTGAACTGAACACTTTAGAGCAGAAAGTGATGCCCAGGGATCCTGATTAGCTTTACATTGGCTCATGGGGTTTTGGGGTTTTGGGGTTTTTTCTTTTGCTTTTCCCCACTCATACTCAGTTTGCCTGTAGTACTCGGGACACAGTGCCCTTTGCTGGGCCTTTGCCTGTTGCCTTCTTTCACAAGCAAAAGAGTCCTGGTGTGGCTTGGCAGTCTCACGAGGTTTCTTATCCTCTGAAATGATGTTCAGGGTTAACTCTGGACAGGGATGAGGAGAGCCTCGCTGTGCAGATGTCCATGGCCTGAGCATTCCTGCCTGCAGGGAACAGATGAAGAGAGGGGTTTGTCCAGCCCAAGACACGGCAATGCTTGCTGAAACCCTTGTCAAATAGTGGACTTTTGTATGACTCTGGGAAAGTCACCACTGTTTTACTTCCCTGCCTTTGTGGCCAAATCTGAGGAGAAATCTGTTGATCTGATTTACTCTGAACTAGAAAAATTGGACAATGTGTGTTCTTCTTCTCCTAGAACCATGGCCCTGACATGGAAGAAGGCTTCTGCTTCAAAGCAGTCATGCTTCACTCTTTAGTGAAAGAAAATAGGAGTTCAACTTCACGTTAAATCTCAGTATCCAAGTCCAAAATGATTTGGAACACTTTACATTAAATTGAATCAAATAACTGGAGTATGAATAATACTGCAGTACCAAGATAAAGTCTTGCTGTTTTTTGTTTGAGAAAGAAATGAATGTATGGAGGGTAATAATGTCAATATTTTCTGCACAGATAGCTGATGAGAACTGTGCTTTTCTTTCACATTCCAACAGCCTGGGAGAGATTAATTTCTAAAATTTCAGCAGGGATTACAGAATAAAAATTACTGACATGGGAGGGGCATAGAATTCCTCTCTTTTTAAATGGTATGGATATGATTGAATTGCAGATGAGGGACTGGAACTTTTTATTATAGCAGTGTGAGAAGGTAGATAGGGCTAAATTACTCTTTGAGGCGCAGATTTCAATAACACTGAGAACAGCAATGTAACTTGCAAGGGTAGTGTTAAGCACAAAGAAATGTGTGTAGAGATAGAAAGGCCTAATCGTGTGTGTAAGTACTTAATCTGTGGCAAAATTTGAGACAGCTTAGACTGCATCTGGAAGGAAAGGAAGTGGCCTTTGAGATTATCTGTGTTACATTTTCTAAGGAGAACTCAGGACTTTTTTCCGAAGAGTAAAACCAGCAGCACCTGGTTGGCATGAGCTGGAATTAAAGGTATCCTTAACCACAGTCTCCAAAGAACTGTTCTGGGGAGAACTGCCGGTGTTTGCTGCATTCCTGGCTCCAAATACTTCACCGTGTTCTTAAATTCTTACTGTACCAGGAGGGTGAGGAAAAATTGCCATGAAATGTGACCTGCCAGCATTGTATTCTTTGAGGATTTCTTTGCTCTGGGAAAATCCTGTTGTTCCCAGAGAGGTTTGAGAGCTTTCTGGAGGTGTTTAACTCCCACATCTTTGCCTCGCACCAAGTGAAATTGTGCTCTGCTGTTCCTTGCTCTCTGGCTGGAGTAGATGCTGAAGGAAGGTTCATGTTGGAAACAATAAAGGATGCTGCAGATCATATCCATAGTGATTCATCAAAATGCATGTGTTGGATGGAAAAATGAGAGTTTTTTGGCTATGACCCCCGTGTCTTTGCTAATTCCTTCAATGCCTGTACCTAACTACAATTATCATCACTGTAAAGTCAACAAACCCACTGGAAGAGCACAAAGCTCTCTCTCTCTTCTGTTCTTGGTCCTCTCTTATACAACGATTTTGTGTTTTATACCAGATATTATAACACCGTTAATAGGACAGCAACCTAATGATGATTATATGGTTCTATTGCAGTCAGTGAATTTTCTGAATAGATTATTACAATATTTTATATAAAAATGCAACAGGAGCAAAATAAAGTCAAGCCTTTTTCTTTATCAGAAGACAGCCAGTATATCACTGAAATCAAGTACCTTGACATCACACAAAAGAGGTAGCTTAGATTGCAACTTTCTCCAATGCATTTCATTCAAAGCAGAATATTTTAATGAAATATGCAAAAGTATTTACTAGAACTGCAATTTGTGTATGTAAAGCCGTATTGTCAAAAATCTCTGAGTTGACAAATAAACCTTAGGTGGAAAGGCTGAGATACCTTCACTCTTTAGAATACAGAATCCATTTTCAGAAGAGTTTTAATGGTTATCAGTATACCACCAGTTACACATTCCAGGAGAAAAATGAAAACCACAGGATTTCTACCCAGTTGCAATTTTTTTCTTACTTGTGCGTTTGGTATGCTTCAAGAAGACTTTACCACGTGGCTAATACATAATTTCAGAGTTTCACTGTGTAATCCCCAAGGCTCAAACAGTAGATTCACACCCTGAGTTATTGTAATGTAGTTTTGCTGGAAGAAGCTGCCCAGCTGTGATGTTCGACAAAACCCAGACCAAAGAAAGAAATAAGCCAAAAGGGGAAAAAAAACAAAGAAATGAGGGGCTGCAGGTGGTCACAGGTATTTTGCAGGAGACCTATCTTTTTTTTTTTTTTTGAGTGTAGTGTCACTGTTGTTTTTAAAGCTTTCAATAAATTTATTCATAGAGCAGCCCTTTAGTTTTTCCAGCAATGAGCCATCTGTGCACGGCAAAGCACCAGGTCATGGGTGCTTTTCAAGGCAGTGAGCTCTCTCTGTGGCATCGTGTGTATTCTTCAGAGGACACCCTGGTGTGGAGCTGGAGCCTGGGGTCAGCTAAATCTGCTCCAAACACATTGTTCTGTGAGGAGAGAGGAGCAGCTTTCGGGAGAGGGGTGAGCTAGCCCTTCACAGCTGGCAGCCTGCTCTACCCAGCCCGCAGAGGACCAGGGAGCAGCTTTGCAGATGAGAGCTCAGAACCATGACTGTCATTCAAGGAGAAAGATTAAAGCTTTCAGAGCAGGATTTTCTGACTGATTTGAGAAGTTCCCACAGAGCTTGCAAATTCACGTTTCTTCCAGGGAACACTTGTCAGTGCTTCCTTCAACAGGAAACTTGACTTCAGTCAAAAAGCGGAGGAATAATTTTCCTGAGGAGGCCTCTAATGAAGAATTAGGCTACAGAGCTCCTCATCTACATGTTCTGGAGCCATTTCTTAGCAAGCCTCTCATCTTCCACATTAGCTGCCACCAAGACTAGCAATCAGCTTTGCAGGATTTAAGATCAGGCCTGCTGGTAAATCAGCAGGCTATGTAATAAATTTTTATGCTTTTCCCTACTGCTTGTACTGCCATATAATTAACAATCTTATTTTGAAGATTCAGTTTGGAGCATTTTTTGTTTGTGCACCTCTGGAATCACTGTTAGCCAAATTCGGGTCCTGGCATAGCTGCTGCCCCAATTCAGGAGGTTTCTCTGTTTTTAAGCTTTTGTTGGTGGCAGTTAAAAACCAGGTATCTTTTATGAGAGAACACAATTTTACTTCTAATTCTAAAGACTGCCACTCAAAACTACGGCTTGTTATGTTCCAAAGTCTATTCTCGGTTTTCACTTGCATGAAAATGTGAAAATAAATGAAACTGAAGAAATGTTTATTCATACCCAATGTTTAGCAGTTTGTTCACACCATTATTAGTGCTTCTGTTTTAGGCTGAGATTCTGGGATGAAGTTTTGTGGTAAAGGAATAAACTGCGTGTCTGTAGCACTGCAGGATAGCAAGATAGATGGCAGAATTAATTCCATTAAAGTAGACTCTCTGTCCTATATGCTTAGGATATTTTGCTTAGTAAAGACCTGTTGCTCAAGATCGGTGGTTTTTACCCAGTCTGTAAAAGAAGAAAAAACCTGAATTCTTGCTGCCAAACTCTTTGAAAAAATGATTCTTTGGTAAAATTATTGGTTGCACATGCATATGTTTATAGATAAAACAGGTTTTTCTACATCCCACAATTCAACATTATCCTTGAAATTTAAGCTCTTTTTACAAAAGTTGATATGATCCTACCAAAAGAGTAAGTTAAGAGGATCACAGAATCATTAAAAAATCGAGAAGTACTGTGCACTTGATTTATTAACAAGCAGTACATATGATAGGTGATGTGCAGCCACAGGTGAAAAAGGACTGCTGTTTATTTGGTTATTATCCCCTTACTGTAAGAACTGGGCTATGCTCAAAAATTAATTACTGCTAGAATTTACAGGTTTGGGGTTTTATTTCACTTCAATCTATCATTTTGTGAAATTAATTTTATTTAATGTTCTCTTTCTATATTTGCACACTATTTTCTTTGCACACAATTTTCTGTTTGGACTCACAAATGGTCTTTTCAAAACTTCACAGCTGTAAATTTGGGATCAATGATTTAATAGACTTAGACATATGAAAATAAGATATGAATACCTTAAATGCACTTTTAAATTATCTGACACTCTTCATCTCTCCTGGTTTCATTGATGACTAGGTATGATAACTTATTAGATACATCTTAAAAAGGATTTGAAATTGCCTTTTTATTCACATTCTAAAATTAGCAGACAGTTTTCTGGTTTATGAAGAACATGTTCAAATGGCAGTAAATTGTAAATGGATAAAAGAATTTTATTCTATATTTTAAAAATTGAACTAACCAATAAAGTAAAACAAAAAAAAGTAAAAGCAAAAGCATCTTATGAGTTCAATAGACTAAAGTGGAAGACAGCACTCCTGCCTAACTGCTAAGGGATGAAAATATGTATTTTAAAATGTTGGATATAATTTCTCTTGGAACATATGTTGCTTTAGACAAGATGACACATCTGTTAAAGGGAATATCCAAATTGCTGCTCACAATATTAAAGTCACAGTTCTGTTCCAGCATATCTGTTTAATATTTTCCCTGAATAATATTTCAAGGAATACTATTCCCTTATTGATGGTGAATGCACTGGTTTGTATCTCTGGCATCCAGGCACTTTGCTTTCATTGAGAAAAATTGTTTTGATCAGATTTTTCCTGTCAAAGAGGAAAATATTTGGTCTCTAACTTCCTGCATGTGTCTGATACGGATAGGCAAGAAGCAAGTAGCGATCATAATGTTGTATATTTTTACTCTTTACTGAATTTTTCATAAACCTCTGTTCTTCTGCCTTCCTGAGCTGTTTATTTACCTCTTTGATACCTTACTGAAACTTTCTGCAGCTTCTGCTAATAAGTAGAATAAGGTTTGAATGGCAGACTTTGGCATGACTGTGATTTTCAACACTGCATGCTGCCCCTCAGTGCAGTTTGGGGTACCAGAAGTGGGTTAGTCACGGCAGCAAAGGCAGACTGTTTGATCATTAAGTGACACACACTCTAATGTGTGTGGTGAATTATTTCCTCTGTGTTTTTTTAATAATTCTTGCTGTTAAACAAAAAATTGTGTGGCACCATTGCTAATCATCTTCTGAGATTCTATTTGCACTTCAAAATTAATTGTAGTAAAATCAGGGCTGTTTTACTGCGTAGGATCTCAAAAGATTTTGTTACATGACATTTTTACAGAGTGCAAATAGAAAGTTTATCTGTATTTGTCCTAATTAGGATTATTGCTGGAGACCTGTTCTTTGAGTATTCAAACCAGAGCATTATGACCTACTAGCATATTTTAAAGAAAAGAAAATGAGATAGAGTTGTCTTACATTGAAACCTATCCAGAAATACGTGCTTTTTTAATTGATATTAAATGATATGCAAAGATGGATTGAAGCTAATTGGCTTCCTTTGAGAAGTAGGTTCAGACGATTAAAGGAAGGTGTAAATTGTCAGAAATACAAAGACTTTTGGTGGATCTAACAATCAGGCATAGCTCATTTCATCTGGAGTGTTAAAAGCACATAACAGCTTTTAGCCTGGGTGATTAATCTCTGGAGGTTTCTGTTTGGAAGCACAGATTCTTTCCAAAGACCTTGCTAATAATAATAACATGCCATTAGAGCCACACCTCAACACAGAGATGGAGGTTAAAAAGTTATTAGAATTATTTCCCTGCACCCTTAATGAAGGTAAGATGCATAGATACGAGGCATAGAAGGCTTCAGAACTTCAGAATTCAGCTTCAGTCTGTATAATCAAGCAGAGAGTAGTGTCAAATCAGAAGGAGAGTGTTTATCTGATGAAACACACACTTCTCCACAAATCGTTGATTACTCTTTTCTAATGAGAGCTGACTTGGGATAATAGCCAAGAAAAAATACTGTTTTCTTTGCAGTTTAAATAAAAGCAAAATGTCTTTAATCAAATCCATTTATGGTGCAAGAAAAATTAATTTTTATCATTGCAAAATCAGAAAGGTTTGAAGAGAAAAAAAAGATATTTCTATGCTAGCTGGTGGTATTTTTTAATCTAGTTACAAAAAGTCAAACCTGAAAATTTCCCTTCTATAAATTCAATTTAAAATATCAGAATAAGAGCTATTCCTCCATGGTCATTACTTTTGGACACACAGTCATATATATTGGCTGAAAAAATACAGACAGCATGAAGAATTATTTTACCAGATGATTACATTGCTGAAACTCCAGAAGGTTCAAATTGAAGTGTTTGAAAACCATCCTGTAGGCTAATTGTGTTTCCTCAAGCCCCAAGGGAGCACATGATGTCTCCATGGCAACTGCTCTTTACTTTTTTATTTAGAAAAGTGTTTATGCATCATACTTCACATACTGTCAGGTATAGGGAAAACGTAATACCGGAGGATTTTAATAGTCAGCAGCTTTTCCTTTGGCAGTATTTCCCTTAGTGTTGATATTATAGTTGTGTTTTCTGATCTTAAATTCATTTTCGTAATGAAGTGGCCATTACATTTCATTTTTGCATTGCAAAACGCTTACCTGATAACAAAAAAAGAAAATAATGTCTCATTTTCTTGCATTATTGCAGTGGCAGTTCAGCAGATTTGAACTGACCTTCATTTGTGTGCAAGTTTTGTGCTAATTTTGCAGAGGTACCAGAGCTGTGGTAGGGATTGGATCGATACCAAATCCAAGCATGAGAAACAAGACTCTTTTTGGGTTTTTTTAATCCATACCATGTGATTGGTACCTGTCTGTTTCACTGACTATAAACTAGTGCAGGATTAGGACTAATGTACTGAAAAGGGGGCCAAAGTTACTGGGGGTGAATGGGGAGCTGCTCTCTCTGATGTTCAGGCTGGCATATTTGGGAGATGAACACCCAGAGTCTGTATTTGCCTTTCAAATGAGCTGGCAAAATGAATGCAAACAACTCATTTTACCTCTGTAACTCAGTCCCTGCATCTACAGGTGGCATTAATGATTTGTTTTTCCAAAACACTGCAACATCTGCACTTTTGAAAGGAGATGAATTACAGCTCAAGGCTTTTGCCTCTTGCTGAATACAAACTGACTAGTTTTCCGGAAATGTTTTGCTGTCGTCAGTTCTTTCCTATTAGTGTTTATTTGCACTGATGATCCCAGGGCTCTGTGGCCATTTCACTCACGTGCACAGCTCCTGTAATTGCAGTCATTTTAGAGACTTACTCAGCAGTTTCAGTTTTACCTGCTTGCTTTTGTCAATGCAGTATTTTTACTAGGGCTACAGAATTGTATTTCTTTGTATTTGACCAAGACCTGCTTGGAGACCTCCTGGCCAGCTGTTTACTAACTGTACTTTAACTCACAGCTGAAATTGTGCCAGGACAGGCAAGAGATCTATTTAACCTGTTGAGGTCCCCTCCAAACCCATTTCTACAATCTTCTGGTACTTTTCAATAAGGTATAATTGTTTTTTTTTTTTTTAATTCTTACTATACTGACAAGTTTTTTTCCCTTCAACCATTTGAGTTTGAAGTTTGTGTGCATAAAATTCCACTTAATGGCAGGCTTTAAAGCAAGAATTGATTTAGATGCTTTATGGAATTGAAGTCTGTCCTCTCAGTGTCCCATTCTGGTTCTTCACCCTCTCCTTGAGAAACACAAGCCCAGCATGGTGATGACTAAACTGCTGCTATTGTTGTGGTGGTGTTTTGATGCATCAGTGAGGAATATTTTTAAGAACATTTCCTATTGTTTCAATTAAGCTTCAATAAATCAAGGAACAGCAAAACTGCTCTGTGACCTTCACCAAAAATAATACACTTCAACGACCTAATATAGAGAAAGCAGTTCCCAGACAGTTTAGAGAGTATAAATTGCTGGTCCAGAATAACCACAATGGTCACATTTATAAAGAATTTATAATTGGTTTTTATGGAAAATACACAAACAACACCCGTGCCCCAACTGTGCAACAGTAATAATTAATTTATCAGTGGCACCTGGTCAATAACTAACTACCAGCCTAAGTTCTAGCTTGTACTGATAAGAACTTTCAGCCTCCTGTGCTAGATAAAATAGTGGCAAGCAGATTTAGACATGCATCGTGTGCCAGCTGATCGAGGCATTTAGCTGCTTTCCTTCAAACAGGTAAACAACTTGCTTGTGTTTTTTATTTGCACAAAAAGCACAGCCATAAACGTGTACATTGCCATGAAACTGAACACAGACTGGTTGTTACCAGTTGGCAGGAGAGAAAAGTATTGGCTTAGAACGTGTTTGTTGTAGTCGTTTTGGATTTGTTTTTGCCAATAGCAGTAATAAGCAAGAACATGCTGTAGGGTGACTGCATCCCATTCACAATGGCATTGCTTTTTCCAAAACATAATAGCAGCAGCCTTGATGGTATTTACTTAATGTCTACCTTTAATATCACCTAACAGGTGAGCTACAATGTTCTAGGAATATTACAAATACATAATAACAGTCCCTGCTTGAGACTCTCAGACCTTTTTAATCGAATTGTGATTTGTTCATATGCCTCACTTCTTACAGAAGACATTGCTTACACTTGACATCTCCATCTCTGAAGTCTTCCTTTAGATCAGAAGCATTCAGAGTTAAGGCTTCAGCTTTTGTTTTCATAGAAAAAAATCCCCATGATCTGCTGTAGGATCTCTTGGGCCTCCTAAAGAAGCCCGAAGAGAACACGGGAGTTGAACACTGTTTGCCAGATGGTTAAAAAATGATTAAAACCTATAATATTAACTGCACACCCCCTAAAGACTTGTGTCAGCAGGCAGAAAACCTGGTAGGTAGAATCTGGCTGCTTTCTGGTGCATTCTAAGTACAGAACAGCAATAGCACAAGAAAATAATAGAGAATCTGCTTTCAGAATTAATAGTCGTATCCACTTTAGGTATTTTTAGCGATCCTAATGGGTTCTACGACTATGGAAATGCTGGGGTTTGTCCCTTATATTATAAAGGATGTTTCCAAAATGAAAGAAAAAATTAAATGGCATAAAAATAAGTGAAAATGAGAAGCATTCCAGAATGCATAATCCTCTCCCAGTAGCAATTTTAACTCTTTTGGTGAAAGTCCAGCCCCAGAAACACAAACACTGACTTCAGTAAGCATTTCAAGCATGGCCCTTACACTGTGCTGAGCCCTCTGTGCTTAATCTGAAACAAATAGAAGTTGAGTAGTTGATGGAAATCTCTCTTTCTTGAGTGATATTTGTATCAGGTAGGGTGTTTTAAATTAAGAATTTAGATACCAATTAAAGCATAAATATGCAGGGCACAAGGAGGAATGATAATTGACAAATAATGGAAATATAGATTGATGGGATTTGAGTTAGAGATATTGAACAAATCAAAATAATACTAAATAGAAGTATAACCTCCTTTTTTTCCTAAGCAAAAACTTCTGTGGATTGCAAACAAACAACACTAAACCTTGGGGCAGTAATTGTGGGAGAGTTATGAAAGATGGGAACAGGTAAGTGCAGAAAATTGAGAACAAAGGGTTAGAGTTTCTGTTCTTCACCAATTTATTAGTTTTCCGTTCCTTTAGTCCAGGTACTAAAATGATAAGATAATTTCTATGATTTCCATTAATTGACCAATAACCTTAAAGAGACTTGTTAAGGTCAGGTTTAAGAGGAGGTTCATGGAAGAAATGTGGTTATGTGGGTGTTAGCTTGGAAACAGAACCCCTGAAGGACCTTCAGTATTCCTGCCACTATCCCGTTCAATCCATGGGTGCAGAAATGCCAGGGATTGCAACCAAAGACAGGGAAGGAGCAGTAGGAATACATTCACTCATAAGATAAAAAAAAAAAATCTGGTTTCCATAAAAAGACATTAATTTGAAAAAATGCAGGAAAGGAAACACAGAACTCAGAGAAGCAGATTGCTTTTTATGGCTGTATTTTTAGCACTTTTCACAGGTGACAATTATGGCGGAAAAACCTCTTCCCTAGTACAGTTTTTCTCAACATTATGTGTATGTGAGTACAAATATACATACAGGGCCAATAGTGAGCAATTTTTAGCATGGCATCAGTCATTTAGTGCATACATTAATTCCCATTTAAACTTTATTTGATCATGTCTTTTGAAGCTACGTTTCTCTAGAAGGTAATGAAAGATTGTTTTTTCACTAGTTACAAATATCATCTGCTAGTTTAAACCTACCTGGGGTTGGTTATTCTGTACCATAGAGGCACATAAAAGCTGATATTTTCCATTCTCCTTTTTGGTAAAGAAACAAGCATATTTCTCCTGATATGCCTGGGGATGAAATGGAGTATCAGAAGATCCCACAGTCCTTTGAAGGTACCACAACATCCTGATGTAGGTCAGGGTTTAAGGACCACAGCAGAGACCTCAGCACAAGATTTCCACTTTTCACTTCTATCTTTTTACTGCTGTAGATATATTGATTAAACTGAAAATATTAAGAAAACTTGTTCTTCCTGTTTCCCAGACCAGGAAGAAGCCACTTGCATACACATTAATTAAATGCAGTCCAGTTAAACCAAGTAAGTAATGAATTTGATTGAATCAAGAATAATGGAAACCATAAGATTATGGTTTCTTAGCATCAGAGACCATGGAAGCTGAGGGAATTTTCCAGGAGAAACAGACTGGAGATTTTGATGCAGGTTAATCTTTAGAACCAATACAGGCTGCATATGTCATAAACTAAAGCAGCATTTCATGAATAGCAATTTTAGTTTATTAGGTAGAGTAGTTTAATTTTGGCATCCTGAAATAACAGATGAGACACTTTGCTCCATTTTAATTTTTATATGTATTTATATGGCTCTGCTTTTTTTTGTTTCATTTGTTTTGGAGCCTTTGCAGATCTTCTTTGACAACCCATTAAAGCTGTCAGGATTTTTTTCTACATCATTGCCTTTAATTCTAGTTCTGTCTCATTTTTTCCCATCACATTTTTCCTCTCCTCTCCATCTCTCTTGCTGTTGTCTACTTTTTTCTTTACGGCCCTCTTGCTGCTTTGCTTTCTGATTCATTATTTGGAGTAAAACTTTCTCCATATGATGAAGACTTACAGGCATGAATAACATGATCTATTCTTTCCTCAGATACAGACATTTATCCCAAATTGCAGGCAGGGGCTTCTGAGTAATGTGGTTTAAGAGTATCTGTTGAATCCCTGTAGTTTCAGCAGAACACTGATTACTTCTCTGATAATGTTGTTCAAACTCAAAAAGACTGTCAGTAACATAGAAAAGATAAGATAAGTGGGAGACCACTCTGAATTTGATGTGAGGAGAAAGCACGCTGGAACAAAATAAAACCCCTTAATAACAAAGCCTTATAAAAATAAGCAAGGCTAAAAGCTGGGGGTGTATTTATTACTGCATGTGTTGCAGAAGGTCAACATTTCAATATTTTACTCGTAATCTCTTGAATAACTGGGAAATACATCAAAAAATGCTGTTTATATATAATATAGACAGACAGATAAATAGAATTAAAATGTCTAGAGCCATGGGAGCTGTTTGTAATCACACCCCTGAATTTGTTGCACTTAGATGGGACAAGATTTTCAGAAGCAATGAGTAACCTTGAGTGCCTACATTCTGATGTCACAAGGAGACTTGCTGTAAGCCCTTGCTGTAAATTATACTCATCTCTTTCCCTAAATGTATTCCCAGCTAGGCACCAAAAATAGAAACCCGCTGGATCAGTAAAACCTGTTAATTTTGCTTTAAAAGGAATTCTTACAGAGAAAATTCTCAGCCTCCTCACCTGGGGCCTTCTGATGGAGAAGGGTCAGGATAAGGGGTTTCATAACAAGACAATGGGACTAGTGAGAAGAATCAGCAGCACTATTGATTACTGCTCCTTCAGTGGGGTCCCTGTGCTGGCTTGGCAGAATAGAGGCAAAATGTTTCCATTTAATAATATGTTATCAGTGGACAAATGGCCAGAAGATTGTGCAGTGCAGTTTTCACAGGGCTGCAGAGCATGCTGTCCGAAAACACAAGGGAGTTAATCACGGAATGACTTAAAAATGACAGAGCTGTTTTCATCAGGCTGCGTGGTGAGTCCCCTTTGCTGGCTCGTGAATGATCAGCCATTTGGAAACTTATTAATACAGGGTTGAACACTGTCATTCCAGTCTCTGCTGGGCTGAGGGAACAGGCCTTGGAACTGTTCAGCCTGGAGAAGAGAAGGCTCTGGGGAACCTTCCAGCAGCCTTCCAGTGCCTAAAGCAGCTGCAGAAAAGGTGGGGAGGGACTTTTTACAGGGTTTTATAGTGACAGGACAAGCAACAACGGCTTTAAACTGGCAGATGGCAAAGCTAGATTGGATATTAGGAAGAAATCTACTGTGATGGTGGTGAGGCCCTGGCACAGGGTGCCCAGAGAAGCTGTGGCTGTCTCATTTCTGGAAGTGTCGAAGCTGGATGGGGCTTGGAGCAACCTGGTCTGGTGAAACCATGGCAGGGGGGTTGGAACTGGTTGACCTTTCAGTCCCCTTCCAACACAAACCATTCGATAATACTATAATTCTATAATTCTATAATTCAGAAGTTCTATAAATTCTATGATTCTATGATTCCACGATTCTAATATAGATATTGAATGGTTAAAATTGTGAGGTTGCAGAAATTCCCTGTTGTTGACAATGGACCTGACAGAAACATTTAAAACTTTCCTTTGCTACCATCCAGTCATTCTACTTCTTTTCTGACATCTGTGACTGTAACATATCCCTCCATAAAGGATGGTTGACACAAGTTAATAATATCCTTAAATGAGGATTTAATTTTTTAATACTGAACAAAAAAGAAGCACTGCAGTCTTTTATTAATTTCCTATGTGTTCTGGTCCTTGTACTTAATGTATAAAAATGAATGAACAGGTTAAGCAACACCATGTTAAGCAAGTTGCTGAGTTATTATTTTATAAGCTGAAGCATATATTAAACCAGGTATTATTTTTCCTCATTGTAGTCAGCGGCAATATTCTCAACAGTGTTATTAAGCACAAGAACTGGCCAGAAAGCTGGTTGCGCCTGAGTTAAATGAGGGTACAATAGATTATTCTTTCAAGAATCTGGAACCTACTTAAAACATTTGTTATGTGGGGTTTTGTTGTTAGTTGTTAGTTGTTAGTTGTTAGTTGTTAGTTGTCTGTTTTAGTTTTTGTTTTTGTTTTTCTTTCCGTTTTGTTTTTAATGGGCTAGCATTGTGCAGTCATTCTTTGCATGGAAAGTGCACTAAAACTTGATTAAAATATTTTAATGAGTCACTGAGGGACTGCACTAATGCCTTCCTGTGTTAGATTATATGCAGAAGGAAGGACTGTACCACGCAATCTCAGTGCTCTAAATCACAGTGTAAAGCTGTAACAGGAACTGCTCGCTGCAATAAGAAGCAGCAACAGTTGGCTGAAGGACAGAGACTCCAGGTCAGTCTAGACTAAAGGCCTTCTAGCAAACCTAATGGAAAGCTTCCCTCAGAGATCAGACGGAGTCAGTAGCACGTTGTGGTTTCTCAGCAGATGGCCAGAAGGTCTCCAGAAATTAAATCTGAAAGAAGGGCTCTGACTCTGCCATTTCAGAGTCGTGACAAGGTTACAGCACTGCCCGAGAGCACCACAGGATCCGTCACGTGAGCTCCATACCCACCAGACACCCAAAACTGCAGAAACTCACAAATGTACATGCAGAAAAGGCAAAGTTTATTAGAAGTCACAAATTCAAGAATCATAGATCACGGGAAGGCCACATGAACATCTCTTGAAGTCGAAACATAACTAATATGGATAGGTTAATTTACTCTCTCATTCTGAGCACTCAGATTTTTCCAGATACTTTCTCAGAAACTAAGTGAAAGGTGAGATGCTCACCCTGTGTCTTGGTTCTGCCTTGGTTTTAAGGAAAAATTCTGAACATGTAGCACTGATGAAAAAAACGTGATATTTTGTGTCACTAATAACCAGGATGCATTTAGAGGCATGACAAAGGCATTTGGATGGAATTTAGGTGCCCAAATCCAAAGCTGCAGTTTTGAATCTTTCAGTCCTATTGATAGATTTATGTTAGATTTCCAAAGAATTAGATCTGTGAGATGACAAGGATTTAAGTAACTTATCAAAACTGAATGTGGAGAATCAGTGTCTGAAGAAGACCTGGATATCCAGTTACATTTTATATGAAAAAGATAATGAACAAAATACAGAAACAGCCTTGGACTTCAGCTGACCAGATGTCTGCTGGAAATACAAGAGAGAGGAAACAGCCCTGGAGGTTCCTGACTGTACACTGGCAGATCTTGCTCAAATCATAACAGCTAAAGCAGGGAATATTATAAAATGACACTAATTCTCTAATAAAACGTATTTAGTTTTATAAGTTTGCAAGTATTTTTAGGATTTCTTTTATTACTGTTTTTTGACATTGTCAGCAATTTAGATAATCATAATTGTACAAAATTTTGAAGATTATAACTTCTTAAATGATGTTTGTTATGTTATGTAAATATTCCCTTCTGAAATATTTTTTGAAATTTTATAGTGGCTTATTTACAATTAGGAAAACATAATGATGGGTTGTTAAGAAAATATCTCCATTTCCTCTGAATTTGTTTCAGGAGCAGTTTAGATTAATAAGGCAAAAATAACATTTTAAAAATTAATTATAAAATAAGCTCTCACCCAAATACTCTAGACTTTCTTCGCCATTACTGGCACCCTGTCCACTTCATCATCTGAACAGAAACAAAACCACCTGATGGGATTCCAGCTGAGGTTGTGGACATCAGCTTATACCTGTGAGGCAGCATAGGGTCTGACCTCAGTATGAATACCAAGGAACTTCCATGGATAGGCTTGGACCTGGAACTAATCTTGATCTTGAATTGCATCTAAAGTCTAGTTTCAGGGATAGGAAGCACTAGAAACACTCACAGCTGTGCCACTCGGAAATGATCTCTCTTTGATCTTCGTTTTCCCGGTTATGTTTAGGGTTCAGAGCTTCAAACCCAGTCATATGAATTTGTGTGAATATTCACATTTGCATGTATGAGCCATGCAAAATTCATCCTGTAAAGGTGCCATTCTGGGGGTCCTTTTCTGAGGCATGAACAAGGGCAATAATACTTCTTGCTGAGAAGATGAAATAAATGGTTGATCCTTTGAAATACATTTTACTAGAGAAGATATGATTAGTGGGACACATTCTGAATAAATTCCCTGTGTCTGTAGGAGAAATACACTTCTAATGAAAAATATAAATACCCAGGGAAAACCTTTTATGTATATGCAGCCAAAGGAGCTACAGGAAGGCAGATGAAGGAGGAAATTACTTGTAAAAGGATGTATGAAGTAGGATTATTTTGGAGATGAGAAATAGATCTACACTGTACTTTTCTTAGCATTTCCCAGGATATGTCCTGTATTTTTCATTTTATTGGCTTAAAGGAAATGCTTTTATTTCCAGAACACAAACCAAAGCACAGAAGAGGAATGCTCAGAGTAGGCACTGCAGAAGCAAATGTCAGGGACTGAAGGCAAAATACTCATATCAGGTTGCATTCTTTTGTCTGAAGTGATGCTGGAATTCATTCATCCAGCTCAGTAAAACCCAAACCTTGATCTTTCCGAAATGTACTACAGGGCTTTTTCCGGAGACACAGTGAGTGACATGAGGATTCATGATGGAAGAAGGTCATCTTCCTTCACTGAGTTTGTTCTCTACATAATCAGGAGTGATGTCCACCAGGATGGTGGATAATATGTTTATGACTGATGTTATTAAAAAATATAACGTTAAGGAGGATTTGTTTATAGGATTACCCAGGAAATAAATGTGATTTATAATTAAAGATAGATCAAAGGAAATACTGCAAAGCCCTGAGCCCTGCTGGTACTTACTGGAATTCGGGCATTCCTTTGTATCCATGCCTAACATGGTGGACCTCTCAGAATTCCTGTAACATAAGCACAGCCATCAGTAGAGGGATGAAGAAATCTTTGCATTGGAGAAAAATAAGTCTTTGTGTCAGAGACGATCTGTATTTCAGACAGATAAGGAAAATATTACCAGCAGCATAAGGGAACATACTGGAAATTCAAGGTCTCACACAGTTTGTCCACCAGCTTCAAGGCACTGACAATGTCAGGAAGGCTCTGAAGGCCCATCAGGGAAGGATGAGTGCCTCCTGCACTCACTCTGGTGGTTCTTTCCACAAGCTCCCCAAAACAGAACACTGAGTTCTCCGCTGACTCCCTGCAGAGCATCCCTGGCAAAAAGCAGTTTTAGAGCTGACACACTTGGCACAGGAATTGTGTCAGTAGGTGGAAGGAGATCAAGAGGATACTAAGCACTTTTTTTAAGCTCTTGAAATACGCACCAGGCCTTTGATTTTGCGTGACACACAGCCCTGGGCAGCACAAAGATGTGTGTTTCTGCTCCCCCTCTACTGTCCTGTTCCTTTGGTAAGCAGATCAGAATGAAGAAAGCTCAGAAGTTTTATGAGTGTCTGATGTGTGTCTGGTTGCAGGGAAAAAAAAAAAATTATGTTAGTGAAGGTCAAAATTGGGAACTCTGGGCAAAATTCTGGAGCAAAAAGGCTGTGCTGCCAGACTGAAGTTGTGATGGCAGATGCAGACTGGTACCCACAAAATAGCTGTGGGATAAATTAGCTTTTACCCCAGGTACCTGCAGTGGATAAACCAGACTTGATTTTACCCCTCAATGAACAACCTGGTGATTGTTTAGCCCTCCATGAAGAAAAGAGATAAAAGGCTCTGCTTTCAGCTCTGGTCTCCATGTAAGAATTATGCTTTTCTGTAGTGATTCAATAAACGTGGTGATTTTTCACTTGGAAACAAATTTTTGTAGGTTCAGGAATTTGGGTATCTGTGCAATTCTATTTCTGAGCAGGATTAGATGGTAATGATTTAATTGATGGTTGAGCATGCAGACAAACCATGCATAAAAGATCTTTTCAATAATTATATCTTTTCATGGAGCAACAGGTTTTTGTAATTTAGGTTTCAGACAGTAATTACAAACCAGATGCTATTTTAGGCACAGTCTGCAGCACACCCTCACTGCTTACTAGGAAACTCAAAACAGACATGAAACCACTGCTGGCACACTTAAGGCAGAAAGGTGAATTAAATTGAGGTAACGTGGTATCACACATGAATTGCTATAAGAGTATTGTAGATATTATTATTATTATTATT
>VZRS01014848.1:0-98390 GCA_013398055.1 Ifrita kowaldi
CTTTTTTAAAATTAAATTTAGTAAAAGTTGTTTCCACAAAGCTGCAATTTTAATTTTTTTTTACAATAATCAATATTTGTGCTTTGGTCTTGGTATTCAAAAGCCATCAATCACTTTTACTCTGAGCAACAAACACTATTTCACAGCTTTATCTATGCCTGAGGGATGCTGAACCTCTTACCTTAGCTAGAATGCCTAGAGTAAAACTACATTTCTGATGAAATAGGACTTTGAAACCAATTGGCCTTAAGCACTTTTCTTACCCCAAAAGTGAAAAGAAAGAGAGTAGAAAGAGTTTGCCTGATAGCTGTCAAGAACAAAAATTGGATTCTTAATTGGATTTTTTCTTGAGGGGAAAATAAATTAAATACAGTGTTTAAGAAGACACTAGTTATTTCCACCAAACTCTCTTACTAGGATTCTGAAACTGAAGAGCCCTCTGCGGAAATCCAAGTTCCCTTAGCCTGTGTTGTGTCAAAGCCAGTTCTCTTTGCTAATGTTATTGCCATTATTCTTACCTTTAATATCTACAAGGATTTTGCTAATTTGCATTCACCGAAATTGAAGAGAAACACAGAAAGAGAGGGAGAATGGAACATAAGTATCGTAGAAGGAGGGGGAAAAACAAAACAATTGACTGAACTTGTCTGTCCTTTGCTAGTGTGACTCTATAGCCTAGGGATAAAGAACTTCAGCATAAAGAAAGAAGTCCCAGATTTTAATCCTGGATCCCAGCTACCATTACTTTTGTCATTAATTCTGAAGGTAAAAAAGCTAACAAACAAACAAATCCAATAAAGTTGTTTCAGATATATCCTGACTTAGTCTTTTATGTCAGTCCAACATTTCTTTTAATGGATTGTACTTATTCCTGAAGACAAGAAATGCCAGTCTCAGACTAGCAAAGAATTTCAACTTTCATACAACCTTAGTAATCTTATTTGGACCTTATTCCACTTGTTTAGAAATCAATAATAAATATGCATTTTTCTACTCATTTTAAATGGGGATGGTCAAGAGCCTGCATAGGTAAATTATGTAATCCATGCTTACCTCAAACTTAATATATATACAGCTGTGTCAGTTTTTTCAGTTGTTTCAAAACAAAAACTAATAAAAATGTAAACAGCTATTTATTATACCAAAACAAGGATTTAACTGATGATAAACAGAGACCTAAAAAAGGAAAGTTATTCATATCTTCTATATAACATTTGCCACAAAATATGAATTCAGAAGTGTTACTTTAGCATGCATATAGAGTTGTAACATAGAGTAGCATAAAATCAGCTTCCTGAGTGATTTAATTTTTCTACCAAGTTGGAAATAGCTGGTTTCTGGAACGTCTGCCTTTAGATAACGATAATGATGATGAAGATGAGGATACGAATTATGGCAATCCAATACCTTGAAAACTATTGGGAATAGATCCTAGACTTTTTCTGTAGATTTTTCTCTACAGCATAAAGCTTCTTAGCAATCCTGAAAGTGTGAAACTCCCACATAGTTAATGTGGGCAATGTCTGTCTGTCTGTCCATCTATGTATTTCATTTCTATTAATCAAATAGTACAAATCAAACCAGCGTTTTATCAACATTTTAGAAAGAGACATGAACTGTCTAAACAGCTCTGGCAAATCTGATTCCATTTCAATAGACTGGAAACCTTTATTTTACTGAATTATTTATCTAACTCTTTGCTGATAACTACATGAGACACAGTATGCATAAGTACTTCTGATGGCTTTGTTATTACACGGGACTTAAAAATACCCTACAGGCATTAATTGCAAAAAAAAAAGCTATTTAAAATAAATTGCCCAAATTGAGCTTGTCTTTGATTATAGCAGTGTTTGGTGTTTGATTACAGGGGAAGTGTGGTGTTTTTTATACATGTATGTGTGTGTACATGAATTCCAATTTATTGTAAATAGTTCCTAACAGACATATTATAAAAAGTCACCATGCTAAAAAGTTGAAGATGGAATGGGGTCAATAAAATGAATGTTTCTTCATAAAGGAACTGTTTTAAGTTTAAGAACTTCTAAAACTTTGAGGATATGAGCAGCCTGTTTAATGCACGCAGAAGTAGCCCAGTAAAAAGCTAAACAAACTCCTTTGAAAGTAATGGTAAAATGCTTCATATACATAAATTTTAGATACTTTCTGGGTAAAAAAGCTGATGCTGCTTCAGAAAATGAAAAGTTCGACAAACCTGAGATCTGTTGAAACGTTCTCCAAATGGAGATAGTGGAACAGCCTCTTTGCTGCTCTAAGGGTAACAAAATTTGTGGCTGATGCAAGACATGAATATTGTGTAGCACTGACAATTTTGCTTTAATAAAGTTTTGATATGAGCAAATCTTTCACAGGAGATTAAAATGATATGACTTTTAAAAGAAAAAGTGGCTAGTGAATATGAGCTGAGAATAGTAGTTAAACTTACTGAGCTCAAGTTGTTTTGAGACAATGAACTAAAAGTGTGTAGAAGTCTGTTTTTCTCCAGTGCCTTAAAATAAGATGCTTTTCATTGGCAGGTGGGAGGAAACTTTGCATAGCAGTTAATGTCAATCATTTCTAGAATTCGGCTATCTTTTTAGGACAAGAAGGTACCATTCTGATTATTCAGGTTAGCCTAATGAAAAATGCAAACCACCACTTTAAAGACAAAATTGGAAAATGGAAAATTGGTGAAAACCTATTGGCTTTTACTGAGCTGATGTAGAAAAATATCCTAAATAAAGCAAAACATATCTAATTTTCAATTTGAACATTGCTCACTTCAGCGCGTCCTTTTTTCAATTTACTGGGTAAAGTGTTTTTTAACATAGGAGTTGACATTTTATTCTGTAAAAGTTATCATAACCTGTGAAAAACATGCCTCTTAGCATTTTGTTTATGTCATTTTAGTTACTCATTCTTTCATTATAAAGCATAATTTCAAGACCACAAACACATGCACATCTAGCTGCAGATGCATGTATAAGGATGCACGCATGCCATCTGCATATGCCTGTAGGTACGTACACATTCTATGACACAATAAATTCACTCTTTTCATGGTTCTTTTCAAATTGTCTGTATCAAGATTACACTTAGACTTGAAAGAAATGTGTAATAAATAAGAAGGAATTGTAAATAATTTATTTTTTATAGTTAATTGATTTTCCTTAGCACGTGTGAAGATGATGTGCAATTTTGTGTGTATCAAATTTTGGGAACATTTCTAAGTCTACTAAGCTATGTTTCAGTAATTCTGTAGCTAACTGTCTTCAGTTTGGATTTTTTTGTGAGAAATAGCTTTGCACCTAGACTCACAGATGACCACAGGAAATGTTCTTCCTGGGCTCTTTCACATTTAAATGTTTCTTACATGAAGCAAGGAATTAACAACCTTTTACCTGAAATATATATATAAAAAAAAGGCAGAAGTAGCACTAAAATTATTTAAATTGGACTTGATTCAGAAATGGACATAGAAGCTCTAGGCTTCAGTTTCTCTCTCCACAAATAAGTTTAAAATGTAACTCTTGGGCACATGCATGATGGTGAAAAGGACCAACCTCACAAAAACATTGTCTTTTTTTTATATATATCTCAGTCAGACCCAATACACCAACACATAAAAGAGATATTTTTAAATATTATGGAAACATAAAATAAACACTGAAATATTCAGGGATCATAAAATCAAGTATAACTTCCAGCAGATTTCGGTTTCTCTTATTAATTTTAGCAACCTTTTATACAGCCTTGTTTCCCTTACATCTTCTTTTACATAAATAAACTTGAACTTGTTCTTTTGATGTACTTGAAGCTGGACTCAAGTTTACATATGTCGTAGGGATAAAATAGTGAGAGGGAAATAGGCCATTTGATTTGTCTTCATGCACACTGTTCTTTCTGACATTTAGCGGAAACCTCTGCTATTTCTCCTAAAAGCTTATTTTCTGAGGCACAGCAGCTTAACCAATGTAGAAATAAATCTAATTTAACTGATACTATGCTGCTGCTGAATAGCCCGTGCCCACACTATTATGCAGCTTACCCTTCATAGCCAGGCAAAACATCCAGCTGTTTATCAAGAGCAATGCTAGGTCTTTGGTATTACAAACAACCTTGGTTTGGCACAGTGCCAGCTGGGATGGGCTGAAGTAGTGCCAGACATAGTTTTAAAGTTTAGCAGTGTGGGCGAGGGAGTTTCAGTTTACAAAGGCTTTTTGTGTTAAACAACTTAATTTAAAAGTGGAACTGCAAGGAAGTTGTGCAAATTTTCGTAGAAACAACACATTACTAGTTTTTGAAGACTCAAAAACTCTAACATGAGCCAATATCTATTCATTCTATACTTAGCAGCAAATTTGGTACAGAAAAAATAAATTCCCAAATAGACAAGATTTATCATCTCACTTGCTATTATGAGAGATTATCCAAGGCACTTTATGCTTTGCTACAAGACAGTTTATAAGTAAAATCTTATCTCTAAAAGGCAACCTTTCAGGCAGGAAAAAACCCACTGAATTATTTTGTATCTTAAGAGCTAAAAATTCAGTGACATTAACTCCAAATTTTAAAGCTAATATTCATCTTGGAATATAAGTCAGTTAAATGAAAAATTAAGTTATTGCATGATAATTCTACAGAGGTTATTTTCTTAGAGTTAGAAAAAAGTGTATGTCAGTAATTATTTTACTAAGGATTAAAAAAATCCCTTTTTAAAGAAAACAAAAATATTTACGTTTGTAAACAGTGTACCCTGCACTAAAAAAAAACCAAACCAAGTATGTTCCTCAAGAGCTGTAATACCTGAGTGAGAAAAAGTAAGCTTAGCTACCATTTCATTTATAAAACAGTTCTCTAAGATGGTGAACCTACTTTTAAGTTTTTGAACAGTACTTATGCATTACAGGGGTTTTTTTCTTTATTTTATTTTTTCAAATTTACAATGCAATCATTGGGATTAAGCTGGGGATTGAGGATTCTCAGGGGCAGTTTCGGTGCAGTAAAAAAATACATGAATTCATAGATGAATGTACTGGATTTATATGAAATTACCTGCTTTTTATGGGTGCTACATTCCCAAGGGAATTATTTTCATGTTGAGGCTTTGTCACATCATGTGTTTATCATCAGATGTCAATGCAAATGTTGCATTGTGCTCCATAAGAAA
Organism: Ifrita kowaldi; assembly: GCA_013398055.1. Lineage (NCBI taxonomy): Eukaryota > Metazoa > Chordata > Aves > Passeriformes > Cinclosomatidae > Ifrita > Ifrita kowaldi. Next base: position 5,171 of record VZRS01014848.1, read on the forward strand.
AACAGACTCATTCACGTTCCCTCAACTCTTCCACTGAACACGACAAAAGGTGTGAGTTACAAGAACGTGTGTCCTGGGGTGACTGTATGATGCTGTATGATGCTGTATTCCCTATTGTCTGCTTATTGTCCAGACATGAGTCCTGTGCCTTTAAGCCAGAGCCAAGAGAGAAGGGTGGAGAGAAGGAGGTGGAATTCCTTCGGCGGCTGAGTTCAAAACCACAGATAACTCACTTGCTCTCTCCCCAGCTCTCGACTCTGCAGCAGGGAAGAGAGTCGCATTCTTTTGCTTTTTAGCTAGCTTCTCGTTCATTAGCTGAGGCAAGAAGTTTTCCTGGGACTGTGGCTTCTTCTTCTTCTTCTCCTGGAACTGTTCAACTTTGTTCTGGTCTGGAACACCATCACCGGGAGGCCCCACACCGCAGGCCAGAGGCGGCCCATGCCGCACCCCGGCTCTGGAGAGAGCAGAGCCACACCTGCAGAAAGGACTTTGAATCTACCAAGTCTTCTCCACAGCGAGAGGTTTCATTATCTAACATTATTCATTTTTTTCCTCTTGTGCCTGCATGCACCCTGCTTGTTAAATAAACAGGCTTTTTTTTCACTTTCCTCTGAGAAATGCCTTTCAAACCTGTGGGGGAGGGGCTGCCGAAACCTGCCTTCCATTAGAGGATATGGTCATCTCAGAATGTTTCCTCCTAATTTGTCTCAAAACAGGACACTGTGTTTCAGAGAATGTTAGATATTCTATATCCTGTGATTCTTCCCATAAAATTCTCTCTCTCTCATGTGCATTCCATAACTTCGCTTGAAGTCCTTGGACTAGATCATGTTCAGTAGCAAGCAAAGCTTCTGCCTCCAGCCTTTTTTCATTTTCCTCATTTATCTCATAGTACAATTCTTTTACCAAATTTTGTAAAGATAGTATTATTTCATTTTCAGATTTATGAGTAACCAATCTGCCATTATCCTAACTTTCTCACTCCAACTCCACCCCAGGCGTAGCAGGGTGACTAAGAAATTTTCCAAGGACAACAAAACATTTCGTTTATGCTGGTCACCCATGATAGCCATTTTCCCAAAAAATTCCTGAAGAGGCAACTACACAGTCTCCCACTAAAATTCCCTCAAAAGAAATTCATGGCAAAGTTTTCAAAAGTTTACACAGCCTCCCCAAATGAGGGCTGTAGCAAAGTTTCCAGAAGGAACACACAAGATTTCCCTCACAGAGACTATTGTCAAAGGCACTTTGTGTCAGAGAACAGCATCCTGCTTCTAGCACCAAACTAATGTCATGATCCGATTGTAAGAGATGCCTCTGCCCAAATTAAGGTGGAAATGAGATCATATGCCAAAGCCAATAGTATGGATTTTATTTAACAGCAAGTATGAGGTAGACGGATAGAAAGAAATAGGAGGTTGGGGTTGGATATCACCACCACATGGGTTCCTGCGGTGTCCCGCTGGTCCTTCTTCACCCTGGTCTTCTCAGTGGTGGCAGTCCCAGGGTCATTCTTCTGGAATTACCACCTTTATACAGTCCAGGTTCCAGGTATCCAAAGGGTGGTTGCAGATGTTCCCACAACTTGGGCTGGCATGGGTGTAAGCAGTGGTTTCCTTGCTCACACCCTGTACAGTGGAATTTGTCTAGTGTGCTAATTCCAAATCTTTACCTCCATTAGGCCTGGAATTGTCTCCTTCCTGCTGTGCCATCTGTGTTTATTTCAAGTTCCATCGTGGTGGCTTCTTTTACAGGAAAAGTGTTTTGAGACATGCTACTGCATTGTGTAATTCCCCACAGTAATATACACAATAATTCATCTGAATAATATTTCCAGACAATATATGTGAGGTAAAATCACATGAAAAATTCCTGCTCTGAATAGAATCTTCACACATAGATAATTTGGACCAATAATAGCAGAAAGTAGGAAATAGTCTTTGGGGGTTTTAGTGAATGAAGTATACCAGCTTCTTTAGAAGATCACCACAAGATAATACTCACAAAATTTTCCAGCTTAATTTTTTTTCTCTTAATTATCATCTAATGATGTTTTTGTATATTTTTTTTTGTTTGCTATTTGTAGTATGATAATGCCCATTAGTCTGGAGTTGAAACACAACCTATTATGCTATACATTGCGCAAACATGTAATTTTATATTGCAGTTGCTTCACGTTACTCACAAACTCATTTAACATCTGTAGAATACAACTTAAACATACATTAGAGGGAATAGATGATTAAAGGAACACTTTTCATGGGATTTCACAAATAATTTATGTGGCCTATCATACAACTTGGTGTGATAATCTTCCATAATCACTGCTGGAATGAGATTATGGCTAGAATGAGAAAAGGTTAGTATGTTCTGCTAGCATGGAAGTTACAATCCTTGAAAGTACTGCTTGCGGATATACCCTTTAATCACCAGCACCAGTCTCATTCTTATAGTTTTTTTTAAAAATCTGAACTTTCTATACTCTCACAATTCAAAGAAACAGGTAGTCTAAGAGGAAAATTCTGAAGTATCTCTTGTCAGAAGATCTCAAAATGCCTCTCATTAAGTTTGGTGCTTTACAAATGTACGGAAAATATACTGTCTAGCTATCAATTGCATTTAAATACTCTCTATTACTTGAAAAGTTTGACATAACTCTAGTTCTGTGACAACTGGATGGCCTGTGCAGTCAGTCACTTAACATCACTGGTTAAATAGAACTGAAACATACAGAGTAGGTTTTATCGCACTGCAACTTTGAAAACCACAAATTAGATGTGCACATTACAGTCCGTGGACGTAGAGCCAGTGGAGTTTAGAGAACAGTTCAGTGTCCAAATTTAAATAGGTCATATGATTCATTTAGTACCCCAGCCCAGATTTCCCCATTCCAGAAAGACAAAAATAGCCTATATTAACCAGCTGCATGAAGATGCCCTAGATACTTAATGAAATATCAGATGTAAGTAGTTGTCTTTGTGCAGGCAACTGAATGAAGTCCAGAGAACTCCACAGACCACATTTATTGAAACAAGATCTTCACTGCTTGTAACAGTCACTTCAGCTGCTTATAAGTAGATTTTGATGCCAATATCTAAATCAGTTTGACAGGTCACTTCCTAAGTGAGAGATCTCTCTTTAATTGCTCAGATCAGGGAGTACAGGACTAATAATCTCTAGCCATAAATACACACTTGACCAGAATCTCTCAGTCTTCATCCACTCTTAAAATATTAAAATCAATACAGAATTAAATAATCTGAATATATATATGTACCATATTGTGATATAACGGATTCTTAAATATCAAAGTCCATGTCTCCACTCTGATTTCAAGTTATTCCTTTCACTTCATCATTTTCAATTGCTAATATTCTTTTCCATTGCTGTTGTGAGAGTTGCTTTGCAGAAAAAGTGGTTAGTGCTACCCCAGAGAAAGAATCATCCATAAAATTTGTCGTGATTATGAGGATTGCAAAGATGTTCAGTGATAAATAAAACCAAATAAAATCCCCTGTACTTCAGTGCCTGTATTTCAGTGATTTATTGCACTTTATCAACTGTAAAAATTATGAGGGCAGGTGAAATTGCCTAAGAATCGGAAATGCCTTGGTACAGAGTAATCCACGTTTGTGAAGAACGTTCTTTGTGACTATTTTTCTTTTAGTTTTGATTTTGAGAACTCATTTTGAACTTAATTGAAAGACTAATGTTTATTCAGAAAGCTTTTATACTTAATAGCTAGTATAGTTTTATTAAGCTGTGTATGTTTTGGGGATTTTGTGTGATTTCAAAATGTGATTATTCCTTTGACATAGTTATAGAAAATATTGCTTTGGTACTCTTTAGTTGATTTTTAATACTAGTTCAGCTTAGGAAAGTAGAGAACAGATTTTTTTCCCCACAATATATTCCATTTTTGTATTGGATTCTTTTTGGGTCTTCAACTTTCTATACAAATGGAGAGATTACAACTATGCTTGAAGGAAATTATTTAATTCCAAGTGGCCATGAAAGACCATTAATCTGCTGAAAAATGGAAAGAAATTCAACAGGAGGAGGTAAAGGTCACGAAGGGTGGTTAAAATCAATTGTATAGTATGGGAAAAAAAGTGTTTAGGTAATAGTTTTTCAGAGAAGGATTTGTGGGTTATAATGAGTGACAAGATGGACATGACAGAGAAATGTGCATGCTGCAGATAAAAAAAAAATCCACCAAACCACAAAATAACCTGCATCAAAAAACCTAAAAAGGAATAGTACTCATTGTATGTAACGGAAGAGTAATAGGAGAAAGTCTATATTCCTGGCTCATTTCAGCACAGCGACTGGAGCTGGGTCTTTGAGTCATTTGGGTTATGAGCCTTGAGAATCTGGGATGTAGTGAACAGAACCAGAAAAGAGCAAGTGGAATGATGTAAGATATCTGTTACACCAAGACCAGAACCAAACATTTGAAAGAACTGAGTAATTTATCACAGGTTAAAAAAAGGTCTGATTTCATGTGCAAAAGATTTCAAAGAAATGAAAAAATGTGTTCTGCTTTCTGCGTATACACAACATAGAACAAGAAGTAATGAATTATGCTACAGCAAAAAACCATTCATTTGTTATGAATGCTTCTCTAACAGAAACAACAAAGCTTCATAGGCAGTCTTTAAAGAACAACCAAACAACTTAATCTCTCCTAAGGAATGCCCAAGTTATAACTGTTCCTGTAGGTGACATGGAGATGAATTCTATGATTTAGATTGCTTTATGTTTTTTCTAAAGTGACATCATATAGGAAATGACAGGATGAATATGATTGGCTTGCTGTCCTTCTTTCTGCCTGTTTGTTCTGCTACAAATCCCAGTTACTGACTCCTTTTTCCCAGTTTTCCAATGAAGAAAGAGCATCTTCACTTAAAAAAACCAGGATGCTTCCTGGAGTAACCACTTATGGGGAAAAGTAGTTTCCTATTGATGGGATTAATTTGCTTTTGTGTAAGTATTGAAAAGGCATCCACTTCAATTTAAGGTAGTCACTTCTCCTTACTTTTGCAGACATTGAAGACAAATCCACATCTCCACAGGGCAATTCACCTCATTTTAAAATTTAAAGCTAGAGTAAGCATAATCTAAACACTTGTGATGGCACAGTATGGGAGGAGGGCTGAGGACAGGAATCAGTATTTATAAATTAAGTAGGGAGAGATGGAGTTGTTGACTGTCTCAGGTTAAGAAGGACTCTGGATGTCCAGACTCAGCCTTAAAGTTCCTGGGATTCTTCATATTCACAGAGCTCTCTCTTCATGGAAAAGTGAGCTACAAAAATACTATAAATTTTCAAATGTCATCTCCTCCTGTTCACTGCTGAAAGAAATCTGAGACTGGCAGCCAGATATTCATCTGTAATCAATGAAATGGACATTAATGTTTTTTCATTGATAATAGTAGAGGAGTAGCTTTGCTAGGATAATTGTTTAATATATTGTAATATTGATTTAGTTTCAATTATGTAATAATTTGAATATATCTACATATGTAGTCTTAATTAGCATTTTAGTGGGTTTTGTTAATAAAAAGGAATAGTAAAGTGTCATACGTGGGTTAGTTGTACTGGAATTATGCTGAAATAATCCAGAACTTTGTCATATAACATTTTTTTTAAAGCCAGTTTAAGACAAATATGCCTTTACATCTTCATTCTTGGCACATAGATACCACTATAAAGAGTAACAGGAAAAAAATATTCTTAGCTGATACTGGTTAGCTCCACTTTCTCTGAAACAGTGGTAATAGGATGTAATTTCCTACACAGGTTATTTCATGACCATTTTCAAATGTTTTTACCCTTAAGAGAAAATAATTGCGAAATTCAGTATTCCAAAGAATCATGGAAGGTAGTCAAGAAAAGCTACATTGCACCAGCTAGTTAATCTCCCAGGCAATACAAGTGTACCTCCTGCTGATTATTTACTAAGAGTACACATTAAAAAAAGATATTCTTTTTGATTCCACACAGGTAAAATTCTTCAGTTTGTTGTTTTTATTTGTTTTTTCATTGTTTTTTTCCTTGTCTTCTTGCCTTGTTGTTTTTATTTGTTTTTTCATTGTTTTTTCCTTATGCTTTTTTTCAATCCATTGGTATTCATAGTGAAATAACTGAGAAGTTTGCTGTGATGAAAATTTACAACACTTTGCTAACTCTTTTCCATGGATACCCAAGCCAAGATAATTTGTGATCGATATCAACAGCTGTCACTCCGCCAAGATGAGAGTATCCGAGTCTTCCAATCTTCACAATAGATTTTCTTTAGTCCTGTTTGTTACCATTTTTCCTTTTCTTTCACATCCTTTATATTTATTTAAGACTGAATTTTTGTTTTATTTCTGATGGAGCATAGTATTGAATTTCAAACATAATGCTGAAATTCTGGTTTAGAGCATCTTCTAAAATCTGATACATGACATAAACTGTCATATTTATTGTGACTACTCCCCCACTGTGCCAAAGTCACTAAGTGAGAGAAATTTCATGATCTCAAAATATGAAGATTCCACTGTAAAATGTTTCTGACACACTTCATCTCTAAGTATATGTAGATTTACCCTTGACTCATTGGTTTGGGATGCAACCTCTTCTCTAGATCAAAGATCCTAGTAGAAGTTTGTATTTTTCCTACAAAAACACACACTATGCTTGGTTTTATGGCCAAGAATTTTATTAACCTTTTCTAACCCTAAGTCATAGAGGAAGGTAAAAATAAATTAATCATCTGCTATAAATACCGAATATTATTCAAAGTTAACAGCCATTTTCACTGCCTGTTTCCTGTTTTCTGTATGATAAATCCTGTAACTGTCTTGTACCAGCCAGATTGCTGAAGAGGTAACAGGAGAGGAACTCATTAGATCACTCTGTATGATTAACATTATACTTTAAGATCATTTCCTCTATCTTTATAACATACTTATGTTTTATCAATAACAGCATAAATTTTTTTCTAGATTATTCCCAGAGGAAATATTGTATTTCATAGGACTTAGTACTGATTTCTGTTCAACCCTGCCAAAAACACCCCCTTAATCAAGATCCCACCAACAGTGGGATTTGAGATGTTAATTATGCATCTAGAGCACATTTTATTCGTATTGTGCTATGCCAGGTCTCTGTGTGTGTACAGGTGTTTTAATCAAAGGTTTTGCAGGAAGAAATCAAATACTCAGCAAATGTTACATTTGTGAGCTGAATTTATACTTTCATAAAAAGAAAATCAAACTTTTTCATACAGTTTTGACTGGCATTAAGCATATTACTCTCCTATAATTCCAAAACAAAAGATTTTGAATCTTTTTTTTGTATTATCATCTCCAGGCCCAGTGTCAAATTAACAAGTTTAGAATTATCTGAGCTCACTGCTTTTTTTGAATTGTGCGACAGCATTAGTATGCTTCCACCAGCTGTACAGCTTGAATGAACTGAGAACTTCAGGAAAGCATGTCAGAGGATTTGCCAGCATTTCTCCTTACCTTTTGAACTCAAATTGCACTCCATAAAATGTTTAGTGCCTTGGAAGCTTTCAGCATAGGCAGTCTTTCCCACTGATATTGCAATAGGTCTCACAGCAGACCACAGATTGTCATATACGATTAATTAAAAATTTGGCCTTTGCATGCTTGTTGATTATGCTATGTGTCATTGTTTGCTGTTCGCGAATGTGATTTGTGTTCAAACATTGTTTGTTGAAAGGCCACTCCTGCGAGCCTAGGCTGACCCCGAGCATCCCTATGGAGTGGCTATTTCCCCAGTTTCTAGGAGAAGATTTCCTACTGTTCCAAAGTTATATGTATTGGGAGTGAACTGTGGAGATAATGTGGGTATGTGTGGCTTTGGGTCCAGGCTGGCTCAGCCAGGCTTCACAACTGGCAACCTCTAAAAATAGCTCCTCACTGCCACCCCTGTAACCGGGCTCCATGGCAACGCTGAATACTGATGAGGGACTTTCCCGCCTTTGCACTAAGGATGACATCACCAGCCCACATCCCCCTAGGAACACGAGCCCATTGGTAGGAAAGCGTTACCTCACCGGAGAAGTTCACCAATCCGTCAAAACCATGGGGGCTGGACAGGGGCGGTCAGGGGAGGAGCCACCACCATATAAAAGGCCTCGCACAGGGCAAGAGAGGGCTTTTTCTCACCAATTAGTGGTTGGGAAGCCCAGTGTTGAGGAGCCTGGCCTCTCAGACAACTCTATCGGAGCCTCAGACTTACTGAGTCTCCCCTCAGCACTGTTTTACTCCCTGTTCAGGGTAACCGTGTGGTTACCCAGGTGTTTTATCTCCGTGTTCCCGGGTGATTTTTAAATTTTACCACTATTCGTTTTTCTCTTTCCTAAATGTTATTTTTCCTTTTTGCTCTTGTTGTTGTTGTGGATTGGTTGTTAGTAAACTTGTTTGAATTTCACAACAAGAGCGAGTTGTCCTTTTATTATACGACACAGATAGCTATCATTTTCTGCTGTACTGTGTTTCACTTCAAAAGGACAAACTATTTTTTAGTAGATGACTATTTACTGTCAGGTTGGACAAAACTCAATCTCAAATTTCAGTGCTGTCTAAGCATTATCTCTTAGCCTGACTGCACAAGAGATGCTGAGTTTAGGTCTGACATTTTCTCCTCTTCCTGAATGCATTCTATGTTAGGTAGTTATTTAAAATGCGAAAAATAAATCTGTGCTGTGATGGCAACACACAATACAGAATATATACAAAAAGTTTCTGTATAAATCTGTGTTCTACTATATTTCTAACTAGCACTCTTTTTTCGTGTAAGGATTCCACAACAGTTTTAAGCAGTAGTTGTTTTCCAAAAATAGAAGATTCTCATCTATAATGGAGATGATTTTCAAATAATGATTTCAGGAACTGGCAGAGAACAAAGGCTGCACTGCAGCTGAAATAAACAGCCTTCCCCACTGGTGATTTTAGGATACCGGATATTAAAAAATCATTTTCCTGACATTTGCATGGTAAACTCAGATCCCACTCTGATGATAAATATATCTCTTGGGTTCACCTCCCAGGGCAAGCCTCAGGGATACATAAGAATTAAATAATGGGATTTTTGTTTTATCATTGTTTCATTCATTTTGATTTGGTTGGTTCTTCCAGAAGTCATAAAATGTTTCAAACACAAAACTCACCAAACATATAATTATGGGTTGATTTCAGTGCAGAGTAATGAAATAAATGCCTTTTTTTTTTATTATTTTTCCTTTGTTGGAGGCCAAAAAACACAGAATAACCACAAAGTGTCAGATATGAAGAGGAAAAATTCTCGAGTTAGGTTTTAGTCTGCAAAACTTATTTCAGATTGCCATCAGCAATAGGTTTCTTATGTTGAGCTGATCATTATTCGATAGAATGTATTTCTTCTTTGATAAAGTCAATCTGGTTCCAGGCCTTTGTTTTCAGAAAGCATTGATAATACAGGGTTTTTTTCAGCATATTAAGTTTCAGTGGTGTTTAACCAATTTTTTTGCCACTTATTTTTAATATTCCTCACTTAGTGAGGGGGTATCAGTCAGATAAATCAATATAAAATGAGCCGTAGTGTAGTATAAACTTGGATCTTATCCTCAGGATATGTGAGTAAACTAAGGTTACAAATAAAAAATAATTAATATTGAAAAAAAAGATGAAAAAAATTGTACTTGACAGTGCATATTTTTATAGTAATAATGAAAGAAAATATAAAATATGTATGTTGACTTTTTACGTAGAAAAGAGAGGGATTTTTAAAGTTTTGCGTACATGACTAGACATTTATGCTGCCTCAGTTTGAGCATACCTTAAAAAGGCCTGTGGTTTGGGAGCATACCGAGGGCTGGAAATCTGTAATTGTGCCTTGGCTTTTAATGTTTGAAGTTTGACTCCCAAAAAACTTAGTTTCACAATCCATCAAATATTCTAGACATGGCTTAATAACATTCATACACAGAGAACTGAAAACTTGTCATAGTCATACTTTACATCATAAATTAGATCTTTGCAGATGACTCAGGAATGCTTTTACCCACATGCAAAACTGTATACTTCATTCCATTAATTGTGCAACCTGCTCTACAATTTTACTTTTTGTGCTAATTTTATGAAAATTTAATGAGGAAAAAAAAATTAAAAACCTTTTCTGTACAGTTAGTCCAAAAGATTAGTCAAATTAGAAACATGTTGCAAAACAATATGTAGGTTTTATATGCATAATTAGTATTGCCATAATGAAATATATTCACATAAGTTTTTCAAGTCATGCAGAGTGGAGCATGATAGAATCTTACACATGTCCATTATCAGCACTTGTGCAAGGCATCTGACACTGTCCCAGTGATATGGCAAGTAGAACTGAGTGAACCTTCAGGAAGTCTGCCAATGGCACCAGACTGTGTGGTGCAGTCAACACACTGGAGGGATGGATGCCATCCAGAGGGACCTCCAGAGGCTTAGGAGGTGGGCCTGTGTGAACCTCATGAAGTGCAACATGACCGAATGCACCTGGGTCAGGGCAATCCCAAGTACAAACACAAGCTGGGTGGAGAAAGGATTGAAAGAAGCACTGGGGAGAAGGATTTGGTGGTGTTGGTGGATGAGATGCTCAACATGACCTGTCAGTGTGTGCTCACAGCCCAGAAGGCCAACTGTATCCTGGGCCAGAGATCAAGGGATGTGACTCTGCCCCTCTACTCCACTCTAGTGAGACCTTACCTGGAGTACTGCGTCCCGCTCTGTGACTCCAAACACAAAAAGGATTTGGTCCTGCTGGAGTGAGTCCAGAGGAGCAGCATGAATAGGGGCAGAGGACAGGGGCGCCTGTTCTGTGAAGACAGGCTGAGAGAGTTGGGGTTGTTCAGTCTGGAGAAGGGAATGCTCGGAGGAGACCTTAACAGCAGCCTTGCAGCACCTAAAGGGGAACTAGAGAAAAGCTGAAGAGGGACTTCTTACAAAGGTGTGTAGTGACATGACAAGGGGTAACATCTTTAAACTGAAACAGGGTAGGTTTAGATCAGGTATTAGTAAGAAATTCTCTCCAGTGAGAATGATGAAGCACTGGAATGGGTTTCCCAGAGAAGTTGTGGCTGCCCAGTCTCTGGAAGTGTTAATAGCCAGGAAGGTGACCCTGTCCACATTAGGTGGGTTGGAACTAGATGTTCTTTAATACCCCTTCTAAACCAAGACATTCTTTGATTCTTTGATTTTTATGTATCATGCAGTAAAGTCTATTTTAAATGTGGCTGGATTTTGTTTTGGTTTTAGGGGTTTTTTTTACATAAATTGGAAGACTGTATCTGGTGTGATTTTCATCTGATTTATTAGAAATAAACACAGCCTCTCTATCTATCTGAAGCCTATATGATTTTCATGCATCAGAGTTGTATTTATAATAGCCTCATCTTCACTCACTTGGAACAGATGGAAAAATGCCTTTGATTACTGGATTTTTTAATGTTGCAGACTGCAGGGCTAGAGACCTTGTTTCCTCCTTTTTCCAAACTGTAAAGGAAAGTTTGCATAGAAGCGCTCTGTAGAATCTGTTTGGCATATTTGACAAGGATGACTTTCTGATTGTGACAGTTCCTGGGCAGCTTTCCTGCGTAATTTTTCTTTAACTTTGTCAGAGTAACATGAACCAACGTCTCCAACCTTCCAGTATCTAAAGTACTAAAGGTAGTTAATCAAAAAGGCTTTCCTAATCTGTTCCTTTTCCATCTGTTCCTATTGAAAGAGTAGTTAACTCTTCTAGAATGGCTGTAGCATATAAAAACAGTAGACAGCACAATAAATTCTTCATTGGTAGATGCTTGGTGACAGTGAAATTATGTAAAACTGTATCTCCTGCTGTGCACACAAACACACAAAGAGTGTTTGTACATGAACAGCAGCATAAGTAAGGTTATAAAGTATGGCAAAATAAACACACATTTTCTAAAAAGCTAAATGGACCAAAGCTATTTAAACTCTGGGCATTACACAACTTGATCTCTCCATCACCCTGAGCAGCATAGATAGAGTGGAGGGTTAGGAAAAAAAAATGAAAATCTGTAAAGGAACATTACAGCATTTGTTCACACTATGAGCTGTCAACAATCATGCATAATTTAAGACTTCAGCCGCTAACAATTTCACCATGTTTTTCTCTGCTTGAGGAACTGAGTTTTCTGATGAGTCCCTGATGAGATTACAGTGGCCCTAACAGCATCTTGTAAATAACCCATACTAGCCCTGCACAGAGCACAAATTTAGATTTCACAGATTACAGCCCTAAATTATAAACACTGATCTGCCCACATTATTATATGATCCAAGTTTGTTAATTAAAGAAACATTGTCAAAATGCAAATATCATCAAATTCCCTTTGACGTGACAGCATATAATAACATGTTAAAATTATTAAATACTATGTCAAAATTTAGAATTTTTTCTCTTCTTTCTGAGGAATTTAGCTTTTGTAGTTCTCAGCGCTGTGCACAGTGTTCTCTTAGTGTTAAAAGAGAGAATGATTTCAAATGTCAAGGGGATTTATGCAAGGAAACATTACATTTATGTGAAAGAAACAGAAACCAGGAGAGGATTTCACCAAAGACAGATAACTGATACATTTTATGTAATTCACAAAAGAAAGAAACCAATGAAGACCTCAACAAAGGCAAACCATCCTGATTTTAAGCACTTGTCTTCTTTTTAACCTTGAGACTATTTGTTTGTTTGCTTTCTGGGGATTTTTTTTTTTTCTGAGGGGAAAGCATATAATGTTATGAATGTGATGTGTTCTAAGAGTTCAGTCTTTAAATTGCCACACAAATGAAGTTTTCTCTCTTCTTCATGATTTTTTTTTTTTCATTAAAAATGTTTTGTTCTCATGTGGAATATTTTGGCAAACTTTGAAGTAGAGGGTTGGTCAAAATATTAAATTAAAAACTATTGGAGTTCAATTAATTTTTGTTTACATGACAATATTTATGAAATGACATAATGGACATGAAAAGAGAATGGTACTACTTAACCATTAAATTAAGAAATCTGAAGCAATCAAAAAAGATGTCATTCTTGAGTGATCTTGTGATTGGAAACTAGTAGAAATGGATAAATCATTATTATGAAAGAGATTTTAACTATAGACTCAGATATGGAAGTAGATTTATAATTACTGTATTTATTCATGTCATGTTATTTTTTAGTACAAAGTGTTCTCATAATGAGCTCAGAAGCTTTGCCATTTAATAGGAACATTCATTTATGCAAAACCAAATGCCAAACAGGTAAATGTGAGTTCACACATTCCAGAAATAAAAGAGCCATGCTGTGACAGAGATATTGTTTTAAGGTTTTCTTGCTTCCTACTCTGTGCTACATACTAAAATAATAAATTTACTAGGATAAAATCTGAAAATTATATACATAACAAATATTGTTTTTAAACATAATTATATACTAAAATCCCCAAAAGTTTCTCAGAATGTGTACCTGTTGCTGCCTACCTGCTGAGGTATCAAAGTCCTTGAAAAGAAATATGACCATCAAAATAACCTACATTTTCTACAGGACATACTAAGCTCCCTAAACATTAGCACAGTTTCTCAGAAAGACATTTAGTTTCTTCTTAAACCATTCAAAGCTGTAAAACCTAGGTCACCTTCTGCTTATGTTAATCACAAAACCCAGTCTGATAATTATTTGACTGAAATCACTACAGTGTTCAATATTGTAGAAGACACAGTGACCTGGCACGTTGTGTGTCCCTTTTGTTCAGTAACTCAGCAAGTACTCCACTCACTCAGGCTGAAGGATGACACAGCTCAGTCGCTCAATCTGAAAATGAAAGTCTGACCCAACATCTTTTAGGTGGATTCTTTAGCCAGAAGCTTATAAAATTGATTATAGACAGAGAGCCAGAAGATTGTTCTCTTTTATGCAGCCTTGTTGAAACGCCTTCACTTTTCATGGGCCAGAGAACAAGACTATGCTTGTGTATTCCAGGAGCTAAAATATGTTCTCTCTTATCTAGAAAAAGGACCCTGAGCAATACATTTTATGTAGCTAAATAATAGAGAGGTAAGGATGTATCCCTGGCTTCAAGGATAAGTAGCACAGATTATTTTGTGTTCACATTTCTTTTCAGACGGTCCCTTTTCTAACACGAGTGTCTCAGTGGCCCGAAGAGGGTCAGAAAGCAAGCTAAGAACTGTGCAGTGTCAGCAATCACAGCTCTCAAGCTCACTCCCTACCCTTCTCTTACTAAATAGCATAAATATACCCTCAGAATGTCTATAATGCTGAAAATCATTTTATACAGATCTGCATTAAATATTCAGTAAAGTAAATATTTTACATAAAGCTGGATATTCAATCTCCTAAACTCTGTATTCTCTCTCTGGCAAATGTAATAATTCTTCACAAACACTTCATTAGGAGGATTTGGATGCAGGTCAATCAAAGCATTCCTTTAAGATGCTGCATATGCAACTCCCAGTCAACTACAGGAGAAGCAGAACCTTACACTGGCTCTGCCACAACCATAGCTGAGTGCTCTGACCCTTCGAATACACATAATCTTTTTCTAGCTTATGTCTGAGGACTGGGTGATCCAAATGCCTCAGTCTCAGTAGAAACATCCATTTCTCTGAGTTTTGTTTGTAGCCCTCCTCGAAAAAAGGCAGAACTGACACTTCCTACTTCTATCTTCATATTTTCCTTTGGAGAGGTTGTGTCCCCAGTTGTCTACAGAGAATATTTCAAAATTCTGCACTTAACAATCCATTTCCAGATCAAAATGTATATTAGATTTCCACAGTTTCATAGGCCTTGTTCATTCAAGAAACACTGGATTCTTAAGTATTGTTTCAGGATCCTAATAGCTAAATCCTGTCAGCTAGACTTGCCCAAACTATTAAGTGTATTTTTTTTTCCCTTTGGCTACAGCAGAAGGAAAATAATTTAATACTATTTTTCAGTGTTCCAATAATGCTTTGATTTAATTTCCCTAATGGTTTCGCAAAAAAAAATTGTTTTCACCAGACATCAAAATCAACCTACAGAACACCCCCTACAGAACAAAGTGTTAATTATCAGGGGAATGAAACTGCAGGACATTAATGTGTGAAATGACTACTGAACTCTTTTGTGTTAATCAATTAAGAATAAATCATTAATCCCTTTACATCCCTAAACACTAATTTAACAACAAGGAAATGGCCAAAACCATGGTGGCCTAGGGACCACTGACTTGCACTGATATACCTAGATTTGTGTCAATGAAGTCTAAATCCCAGAGAGAAATCACAAGATATTTGCATACTAGGGGAGCAGAAAGACTTTCAAAAGATATCAGTTATTCTTCACTTCACACTGCCCCTGGCTATGCCTGCATGCATGTTTTGACTAATGTAGCTTCTTTAGAGCCCATCTTCCATTAATGTATTCTGATAGAACCAATCCACAACTAGGATAGTAAGCAGTGGTTATCCTGTCATTAACTGAGCTCAGAATATCACTGTCAGCATATACTCCATATAAACTTTTTCTCATCATTTTATCCTGTTTAATGATTTTCCGTGACCAAAAAATAGTATGTCACAAAAGTTTGCACAAATAAAAAATAAGAAGAACTTAGTATCTTAAATAGATTTAAAAAAAATAATAATTTTTAGGTTACCTTTGCTTCTACCTGATGTTGGAGAACTTATTATTGAATCAATTTTCACAATTAATAGTCCCTTGTAAATAATTTAATTCCATTTCTACAATTAGATAATAAAAAAATTGGTTTAGCCAGCAGTGTGCCCAGGTGGCCAAGAAGGCCAATGGCATCCTGGCTTATAAGAGAAATAGTATGGCCAGCAGGACCAGCGAGGCCTTTGTACTTGGCACTGGTGAGGCCAAACCTTGAAACTTTGTTCATTTCTGGGCCACTCAGTTCAGGAGGGAGATTAGGTGCTGGAGTGTGTTCAGAGAAGGGTAATGAAGCTGGTGAAGGGTCTGAAGTGCATGGCCTAGGAGAAGTGGCTGAGGGAGATGGGGCTGTTGAGCCTGCAGAAAAGGAGTCTCAGGGGAGACATCTCCCTCATTATCCTTCTCCACAACTCCTTGAAAGGAGATTGTAGCCAGGTGGGGTTCGGCCTCTTCTTCTAGGCAGCCAGCAATGGGACAAGAAGATGTAGTCCTGAGGTGCGCTAGGGGAGGTTTAGGTTGGACATTAGCAAGAATTTCTTTACAGATAGTGGATTGGGCTTCCCAGTGAGGTGGTCAAGTCACTGTCCCTGGAGGTATTTATAGAAAGTCTGTTTATAGAAAGACTGGATGAGTTACTGTCCTTGGAGGTGTTTATGGAAAGCATGGTCCAGTTGACATGGTGGTGTTAGGTTATAGGTTGGACTTGATGATCTTAGAGGTCTTTTCCAACCTAATTGATTTTGTAACATTTACAAAATGACTCCATGTTAAAAAATAACATTCCCTTAATCTGGACAAAAAATTGAAATCAATTTTGCCTCATTACATTACAAAATACTGGAACTTTAAAAACCCCCAAGGCTGTCCTGCCACTGAATGTCTTCTATAATTGCCAATTTTTATTATCTTGTCCTTTACTTTTTTGCATTAAGCTTTCCAGTTTACAAAAAAATAGCAGTGGTGTCAACTTCCTCAGCACCAAATCTACCTTTTTGTAATATATTTTTAAAGAAAAAAAGATATAACATCAGCATTGACCTGTCACCCTTTTGATGCCATGCAACATCCATAAACAAATTCTAAGACAGGCAAGAATTGTTTCTTGCAGCTGTATAAATTTATGGGGTTTAATGTTCATTTTATTAAGTTACAACTACTAAATGTCTAGAAATGCTTGGGGGGATATTTTTTGTTTGTGTGTTTTGGTGGGTGTTTTTCCCAGAGCTATGTCTCAGGATACATAGGAGAGCAAGAATGGGCTGCAGGCAGCCTCGACCTTGGACCTTGGAGAGTTACAGCTGTGCTGAATCAGGTGTTTCTACTAAAGACCCGAGACCAGCTGACCCTCTGGCAGGTAACTCATAGGAGAGAGGAGAGGACCTCAGATGAAGACTACTAAAAAAAAGCAAGCAGGACTGAAGCAGCTTTAGGTGATAGCAGCCTCCTTTGTACCTCTAGACTGAGAGTTGTTTTTTTGTTTACTGTCAAGGATAGGCATTTGCTTTTAAAATATATAATTCTAGTCACTCACTTATGACAAAGAAACCCAAAAAACTCTCTATTCAGTCAATTCTTTTTTCAATGAGAGTGAAGAATCTCATTAATATTCCACAGATTTCACCTGAATAGTTTTTGTCTCATCCACTGAAAAATGCAAAACCTGACAAATAATTGACATGTTTATGAACCTGAGAAATATTGTAGGGTAACTCAAGCCAGTAAAATAAAACATGAGCTATTTTGTAAGACAGTGCTATCCCATTAAGAGAGCTGAGTATACTGTATATAGGGAGAAAGAACTGAAGCAGAAAATATAGAATTCTTATAAATTCTCCAAGCCTTTGAAAGATTAACAGAATGAAGGTGAAAGTTTAAACTTTGCCTTTTCTCTCTGTCCTGGTTTCAGAGAAGGGGATAGAGTTTAGAGCTCTGTCTTCTCTGTGATTCTACAATTTTATGATTCTATTACTTATGGACATTTTACAGACATTTCACAGGGGTGGTCCATAGACTAAGGAAATGATATCTCTGCAGTTATTGAAGGCTGAGAAGTGGTGTGGATATTGAGGATATATTGGATAGTGCATGATCGTGCATGCACCTAAGCATGATGAAAATGGCATAGAATCAGTCATNACATGCCCACCTGGCCTGAGCATATAAACCCATCCGACCTAGGCCTTCTGGAGGGACCTTCACCACCAAGAAGAGCAGCTGGAGAGGATCAACGGAACATCGCTGGGATCCACGGAGTGGTGATATTTTCCTTATTCTGTCCCTGTTACCCTTTCTGTCCCCCCCACCTATTTTCTACTTCTCTCTTTCTCTCTTTCTCTCTCTCATATTTACCATCAAATAAAACCCATACTATTGTCATTGGCATATGGTCTTGTTTGCACCCTAATTTGGGCAGAGGAATTTCCAAAGAACCTTAATAACAATGGAATCATAACAGGTGCACAAGAAGTTGGGAGAGGGGACAGATGGGACAAGTGACCCCAGGTGAACAAAGGGGTAATATATACCCTGTGAAATCATGATCAGCAACAGGTGAGGGGAAGGTGTGCCTGGAGGCTGTTGCTCAAACACTGAATGGGCATAATTTTTTTGGTGGTATACAATGGTTTTCATTACTTGTCTTTCTTGGGTTTTATTTTNAACATTTACAAAATGACTCCATGTTAAAAAATAACATTCCCTTAATCTGGACAAAAAATTGAAATCAATTTTGCCTCATTACATTACAAAATACTGGAACTTTAAAAACCCCCAAGGCTGTCCTGCCACTGAATGTCTTCTATAATTGCCAATTTTTATTATCTTGTCCTTTACTTTTTTGCATTAAGCTTTCCAGTTTACAAAAAAATAGCAGTGGTGTCAACTTCCTCAGCACCAAATCTACCTTTTTGTAATATATTTTTAAAGAAAAAAAGATATAACATCAGCATTGACCTGTCACCCTTTTGATGCCATGCAACATCCATAAACAAATTCTAAGACAGGCAAGAATTGTTTCTTGCAGCTGTATAAATTTATGGGGTTTAATGTTCATTTTATTAAGTTACAACTACTAAATGTCTAGAAATGCTTGGGGGGATATTTTTTGTTTGTGTGTTTTGGTGGGTGTTTTTCCCAGAGCTATGTCTCAGGATACATAGGAGAGCAAGAATGGGCTGCAGGCAGCCTCGACCTTGGACCTTGGAGAGTTACAGCTGTGCTGAATCAGGTGTTTCTACTAAAGACCCGAGACCAGCTGACCCTCTGGCAGGTAACTCATAGGAGAGAGGAGAGGACCTCAGATGAAGACTACTAAAAAAAAGCAAGCAGGACTGAAGCAGCTTTAGGTGATAGCAGCCTCCTTTGTACCTCTAGACTGAGAGTTGTTTTTTTTACTGTCAAGGATAGGCATTTGCTTTTAAAATATATAACTCTAGTCACTCACTTATGACAAAGAAACCCAAAAAACTCTCTATTCAGTCAATTCTTTTTTCAATGAGAGTGAAGAATCTCATTAATATTCCACAGATTTCACCTGAATAGTTTTTGTCTCATCCACTGAAAAATGCAAAACCTGACAAATAATTGACATGTTTATGAACCTGAGAAATATTGTAGGGTAACTCAAGCCAGTAAAATAAAACATGAGCTATTTTGTAAGACAGTGCTATCCCATTAAGAGAGCTGAGTATACTGTATATAGGGAGAAAGAACTGAAGCAGAAAATATAGAATTCTTATAAATTCTCCAAGCCTTTGAAAGATTAACAGAATGAAGGTGAAAGTTTAAACTTTGCCTTTTCTCTCTGTCCTGGTTTCAGAGAAGGGGATAGAGTTTAGAGCTCTGTCTTCTCTGTGATTCTACAATTTTATGATTCTATTACTTATGGACATTTTACAGACATTTCACAGGGGTGGTCCATAGACTAAGGAAATGATATCTCTGCAGTTATTGAAGGCTGAGAAGTGGTGTGGATATTGAGGATATATTGGATAGTGCATGATCGTGCATGCACCTAAGCATGATGAAAATGGCATAGAATCAGTCATGGAGAATATGCTGGTTTTGGCAAAGGTAGGGTTGATTTTCATCATAGTAGCTAGTATGGGTCTGTGTTTTGGATTTGGGCTGGAAATGGTGTTGATAACACAGGGATGTTTTCGTTATTGCTGAGCAGTGTTTGCACAGAGAAAAGGGCTGATCTTTTCATCCTGCTGGACCAGCGAGCTGTCAGTGACTGAAATAGTTCTTGCCTCAAACATTGATATAAAGTTTTAAAGAAGCTGCAGCCACAGAAACCTCCTTGAAGAACTTTGGACTGTAAGGTGATCTGCTGATTAGATAAACCCATTGTTCAATCATCTCAGACTGAGGGAAAGGTATGCATCAACAAAAGATNATATATACCCTGTGAAATCATGATCAGCAACAGGTGAGGGGAAGGTGTGCCTGGAGGCTGTTGCTCAAACACTGAATGGGCATAATTTTTTTGGTGGTATACAATGGTTTTCATTACTTGTCTTTCTTGGGTTTTATTTTTTTCTCTTGGTTATTTTACTTTTCATACAATTTACTGTAATTGTTGTTATTATTATTAACTTTGTTTGAATTATTAAACTGTTCTTCACTCAACCAACATTTTTTCTCATTTTTACACCCTCCGGTTCCCTTCCCCTCCCTCATCCTGCTGGAGCATGGAATGACCAAGTCAGTGCATGGTGCTTAGCTGCTGGCTGGGGTTAAACCATGACAGTAGGCTATTTTTAAAGTAACGAAAATAGAGAGTGGGGAAATATTGATATAAATGTGGGTTTAAATGGAATTTCAGTTTTATCATTATAAGGATAATGGATATGACATTTTCTCAAAAACTGATTTTGATTTTCAAAACTTTATAAATCCCATTCAATGCTTACTTCTGCCTGTACATACCTCAAAAATCTCTAAAACCAGAATCCTGGGCTATCTTGCTTTTTTTTTTTTTTCCATAATGAGCTCAAAGCTCATTGTGCTGATACAAAAGAAGAACTGCTCATATAACTATGACATGAGGCAGCTGTATTCTAACAGATCAACATGTTTCAACTGAGAATAATGTAGAAAACCTTCTGCTGCCCCGTGTACGTAAATGACATTGCTAGAAATTGGTGACAAAAAAACCACATTTTGTTTCCAACATTTATATTCAAAGCTAGCTTTTGAATCTCTGTTTCTGGAATTTTTTCATTCACAAACCTTTTACCTTGTGCAGAGATTCAGCAAGAAAGATATACATGCTTGAAAGCAGAGGAAGGTAGTTATTGACTAATATACACAGCAAATAGCTAAGATGAGCAAACTGTCGGGCTGAAGGTTAATGTGTTCCCCATCTCTGCAACACATCCAGTGAGTTTTTGCTGGCCAAGCAGTTGTCAATCAGGCTGAGAAGGGTCAGGCCCTATTACTCTTTGAAAGAGGATAATCCTCAATGTTGCTGAGCTTCCATCTTCTGATTTTCTGTTTTTCCTTTAAAATTTTTGATTTTTCATGTTAGTCTTACCTCTTCAGCTGCTTAAGTATCCACACTTCAACAGTGTCACCACAGCTTGCAATTTTACATTTTTTAATTTTGCATGGCTCGAGTCTAGGTACTTTCTCACAGTTCAGCAGTTTTCCCAGATGTCTGAGCCAAGGTTATAATGCTGTGCTATATCAAAACTGGATCATGATTCACAAACAGCTGAATCTCTAAGAGGAGGATTGCAATTTCACTTTCATCAGAATAAATAATAATAAACTTAATAAAATCCAAATAATCTGGGAGTAGGAAAGGATCTCTAGGGAGATCCACTCATATGATGATTCAAAAGCTCAGAAAATTCTTCATTCCTAACTTCAAGTACTGCAGTAAACTGGACTTACATTTATCTGAAAGAAACCCACATGGTAATCACTTAGGATGGAAATCTGAGACATTTTAAGATGTACATGAAAATTGAAAGATCCCACAAAGGCCTCTCACTATTGACAAAAAACAGACCAAAAAAGCCCCACACCGAAACAAGGAAGAACAACAACACAAAAAACCACCAATACAAACCACAAAATGGCTCACTGTGTTTTCTCTAAGCATGCCTGAAATGACTGTCTAGAGTTTATTTATGTCATGTATTTGGGAAATGAGAAAGAATAAGATAAAATATATAAAAACACCAAATTAATGAAGGCTGAAGTTTAACAGTATAACTCTTGAAGTCCTTCTCTACCACGTCTGTTCCTTTTCTCATATGATGAAAAGGCAGCCATTGAACAAAATGAAATATAAGAAACAACAAAGGTGAAAAAGAAAATGCTTTTTTCACAGAGGATTAAATTAATTTCATGTAACTTGAACTGCTGTAAAAGTTGATTTTTCCAAAAGGAGACTTGATGGAATTTCCATTGTTCAGTCAACAGAAGACAACACAAAATTGTAATGCTGAGTTCTTTTTGCAGGACAAAAAAAAAAATATACTGTAAGGTGAATTAGGGTAAAAGCTGATGGATAGACTGAAGAGTTTAGACAAGGACTCTGAATGATATGAAGCGTTCTGACTTGTACGAAAAAAATATAAAGGAAGCCATGCATCTAATCTAAGAGGAAGTATTTCAGGAGGAGTTTTCTATGGCTATGCAAATAACTTCAGAACCATATGTATTTTTCAACTAAAACAAAGAACTGAGAACAGCCACAAACTGTAGACTATAAATTACTCATCACCACTAGACTAGTTATGTGGGCTACTTACATTTCCTGTGGTTCATGTCCTAACTTGGTCATGAGTTAGCTTTCCTCATTGTTTACTGCTTGTCACCATTACAAATCTCCCTTTCCTTGTGAGGGCCTGAAAGTTTTGGAACAGGTTTTAAATATCTGCGTTAGGGCATATTTCGAATTATATTTTAAAACAGTCCAAACATACTTGTTCTGGCAATAAAGTAAGGATAAAACACACGTTGTCTTAAATCAGATAATATTGCTTCAGTTCACACTTTCTCCATAGCCCCCTTCATCCACAGCATTTTCATTTATATTATTTGACTTGCAGAATATAGGCTGGAGACATTCAATGTGGTCTTTTTCAAATTTCCTCATGGTCTCTGTTAAGGAAATTAGATATATCTGAGAAAGTATCCCAACATTATTAATAAATCCAATAAATTAAATATAACTAAACTAAACTGTGAGAAGATATTACTCCATTAGGAACATGGGTGTCTCAAACTGTGAAACAGAAGATCCTATTTAGCACCTTGATTAGATAATCTGATAATTTTTAGTACTTCTATGTTGTATTGCTGAAAAGTACTGAATATTTTCTATTGAATATTGAAAAAGAGTGATTTTCTAGAGGTTCTTAATAATCACAGTGTACCAGTGCATTCCATTTGAGAAGCCAAACAGTGCTAACTTTCAACAGTGCGACCTTGAGTACATTTACACTGCCGAGGGGAATGAGCTCCAACATAGGACTTCTGATTGTTCACAAACTTTAGCTGCTAATTTATGTCCTACTTCTAGTTTTGATGAATACAAGTAGGCCCACAGAGACAGCTCTGCTGTGTAGGGAACCAGTCTTAGACAGCATCACTGTGAGTCAACTGCTGCCAAAAGAGATAAACCATCTTTAAATCAGAAAGGTGATTTTTTTTTTCTCTTTATCTTATTACACAGCATTGTACGTTTCTACAATATTTATGCTTGCTTCTGTACTACTCATGGAGCCTGGGGAAACAATACTATAGATATGTGTGTTTCTCTTGAGAAAACAGAGTGGAGTAAGAGAAAAAGATCAAGTCCTAGCTTGCAGCTAGATGAATGAAAATGAAAATTTACACAGAAAAAACAGTGTTGACATAGTGACTCTAGGTAAAGATATTCATGGATTATCCATTAGCCACATGAGAAAAGTGTGGCATTAAAATATAATAGGAAAATTGAAAAAGTACTGTATATAACAGTTTAATGACTCCAACCATCAGTAGATTTTTGGGATGGGGAGGGAGGGACGGGTCTGTTAACTCCCACCTCCCATTAATGGCTACTTCACCGACTCCTTGGTTGTAAACCAGCATTTTTATTCTGAATAGAATTCTGTGTGATATTAGTGGCTGGACCAGTATCTCCTTCCCCATAAATTTGAGTCAAGCTAGATTCTCAGAAGAGTCTAAGAAGGCCTGAGAATGGCACTAAGAGAAGAGCAAACTGGCAGCTTCAGAAGTAAGAGATGGGGTGTCAAGAAAACTGACAACTACCATGCTTAGATATTTGACTAAACCTGTTCTGGAAGTGATTAGAGAGAAAGTACAAAACTTGCTGGGCAGGTGCTAAGCTAAGTGTGAGAAGACACTAAAAACAGCTACTTTGCCCCCTAAAAACAGCTACTTTCACCTATGCAACCTTTCCAACTTAGCACTGACGTCAGATTATACCATTTTTACATATTCTGTAAGTCTTAGTTACATCGTACCTTAGTTTTGGCACCTCCATGGATGTCACTTTCCCCAACTCTCTCGTAATTTCCTCAGCTTCATTCTTGAGCCCAGATGCCTTTTCACTTCAGGGATTTTAAGAGAAATTATTGCAGTTAGAACAGTGCAACTGCTTCCAAGCATAGTACACGTTTCAGTGGACTTTTCCATTATTTCAGTGTTTAAATGGTGGATTGGAATGTGACTGGAATGTGTGGGTTGGGAGGCAAGAGTAGTGGGGTTTTGTTGTGGTTTAGAACAAGGAAACCTACTTAGAGTAAATTATCTTATTGTCTTTTGGTCTGGGTTTGTTCTTGTCATGGCACAGTATTTGACACGATGAACAGGATTCATTTTGTGCATGGTGCTCTAGGGGCAGACCAAATGTGTTCCACACAGCAGTGGACATTCAGTCTACAGAAGCAGATGAGAGGTTGATGTGAAGATTATAGTGTGGATATTACAAATAAAGGGGATACAGAAAAGCAACTTTTCAGCCCACAGAGTCACTCACATTGCCTTGCACAATGGGCTTATATAAACGAGTTGTGGGACAAGCAGTCCTTGGCAGAGCATGAGTCCATAATGCACTCAAAACATTTCTGATCTCCTGCGACGTTGAGTACATTTACATTGCCGAGGGGAATGAGCTCCAACATAGGACTTCTGATTGTTCACAAACTTTAGCTGCTAATTTATGTCCTACTTCTAGTTTTGATGAATACAAGTAGGCCCACAGAGACAGCTCTGCTGTGTAGGGAACCAGTCTTAGACAGCATCACTGTGAGTCAACTGCTGCCAAATGGCCTCCGGGCAAGGACTCAATCCCTGGTCTTCTTTTATTTAGCAGAATAGAAAGAGTTATAGAGATCTTGGGTAAGAAGTGAGCTGCATGGTTAGTCCACAAAAGACTCTGATACTCCCTTGTGCTGTCAAGTCTATTTATAGGCCTTTGCACAGAAAATTCAGGATTTTTTTCTCACTTTAAGTATTATTTATGAATAAGTTTAAAGACATGGGAGGGGCAAACAACAGCAAGAAACGCTTCCCATTGTCACTCTTGAAAACAGCATCGACAAAGTTTCTTGCAGGTTTTTTCCTGTCTACAAAACACATTCTATTTTCTGAGAAAGAAATGTGCAACCCACATTTAAACCATCCAGTTCCATCCTCAAGTCCTATATATTTAGTTTTTAGTAATTTCTTCTGCATGCAGCAGCTTAGGAAAATCAGTCCTTTGGAAAGCACACACACCCCCAACTCTGCATTACAAATAAACTTTTTATTATGTACCCAGCCTCTTTTGATTGCTTTTGTATCTAGAAGATAATTTTATTGCTTGCATAGAAAAGTTTTCTCTCTGACCTCTTCTAACAAGCTGGCACTCCTTTAAAGCTCATTTGACAGTGTCTTTCATGTTTGTAGAAAGAAGGGAGATGAGATCAAGAACACTTAGTTATAGACAAGTGCTAGCAAATGCACATAGTCCTTATTTGGTAGCGACAAGTGCTGTGACTGGATAAATATGAAATGAGATTTTAGCTGCAGAGCAACCTGCTTTTACAGCACAGCTGGAGACAGTCAGAAAATGCCATGTGTTACCAAATAAGGATTATGCAGGTGATAGGGCTGTAAATGCATTGATCCTATCTGAATGTCTTTGGCTATGGGAATGCTCATGAGACAAGCTCTGACTTCCTGCTCTTTTGATGCTGAGCATGCTTCATAGGAATTTCTCAAATACCTTTTTTTTCGTTAGAGATATCCTAGCCCTATATGTGACATATTTAAAAGGGTGGTGGTTAGCTCCTGATGGCGTTGCACTCCACTGTTAATGTGGATACTTCAGGGCTAAATGTATTTCACCTCATGGAAAATCTGCTTGGGAAGCCATGATTGCAGTCTTCAAAGTAGGGCTATTCTAATTTTACTACTCAAGTAAGAAATTGGGTTGGTGGAAAAAACTGTATATTGCAAATCACTGAAAGGAAGGGAAGGGAAGGGAAGGGAAGGGAAGGGAAGGGAAGGGAAGGGAAGGGAAAAGAACTAACATTAGCTTTGCTGACTTACTTCTATACCACAAAGATGACAATGGTGTAATAATTGAATAATGTCCTGGACTCCTCAGGGTGCAAAATGCTGATGAGCAGGCACCAGGAAAAGGTGTAAAAAAATGAAAGATAAACATGATAGAGATCACAAGAGAATAAGCCATGTGACTAAAGGAGCTATTAGGGTTTACTAGAATGCTTTGCTATATGCATTAGACATTTTTCTTTTATCACAGTGAAGAAAAGAAGAAATAAGGTCTTAAATCAATAATTCATATGTCACAGCTGGAGCAGGACCATGTTTCTCAACTAAGCTGGCAACACCCCTTCATTCAGGGGAAGTCTTTTACAATACTTAGCTACAACAATAGCAGAATTACCACCACACACCTATTAAATACTTTCTATATCTCTTTTCTTTACAGATGTGTCTTTGCTGGCTGTGGAGCGATACCACTATCACTGATCCTTTTTATGAAGGAGTAACAGCCAAGAATGAGACTCTGGCATTGCTATAACTAATAGTTAAAACATAACAATAACAGCTGGGAGATTCATTTTGGTGTTGTCAGTAAATTTTCAGCATAATACAGAACTGTTGTGGAATTACAGGACTGAATTTGTAATTATTCTGAAATAATTCTTGAAAAGTTGTTGGAGACCCACTGCACTATCTTTACATTGCATTCCCTATGGGCATCAGTGCACCACAATTTTAGGTAAAGAAAATAGTATTTAAGTAGAAATTTCTGCCAATCCTTCCAGAAACATTCTACAAAATGAAAAGACTACAGTATAGTTTTTAGTGTCCCACTTTCAATATAGCCAGAATATGCAATGATTTAGCACATAGATAGTACATAGCCTCTTATACTAGCTTTTTCAAACAGTAAAATGTCCTCCCCAGAGAGTAATCCTCCTTTACTTCTCTGCAGTGCTGCTTTTATAGTTTTATTATTACTCTACCTTTTCTTCAGACGTAGTAACTAAGTGTTATTTAAATAAATAACCCAAGGAAAAGAAAAATGCTTGTAGATAAATTGGAATACTGGTGCTTTTTTTTCTTTCTTTAATGGACTGCTCCTTTTAGCAGTGTTTCTACCTCATTTTCCAGAGTCTGGAATGGTCAGGCTCTCAAATTTAGTGCATTGAAACAGGTAAAATAATTCTCCACTCTCTGTATGTATTCATATATACATACAGATATATGTGTCTGTGTGTATATGTATATGCATATATGTATATGTGTATATGTGTGTATACGTATATGCATATGCATATGTGTATGCATTCCCAACTCTTCTGATCCTTTCTGCTCCTGACAAGATGACTAGTTCTATGTTTCCCAACTGGATAAAAAGGATCAGGAGAGGCAGATATACAGAGACTGGCTTCTGCTTCCCCATCATCCTGCAGACTGGATAATCTAGGCAACATGATGTATCGTGGAGTCTATGCTATGGTAGATAGTGATATGTCATCACAAATACAAACCTACCAATTCCAGCTGGGGAACTTGAACATCTTCAATAGCATATTTCTGTTTAGGGCCTAAAAAGAGAAATATTTTTGACAGATTGTTCCTGCATACACTTAATTTCTAGGAAAAAAACTCATACGCTGGTGTTTTTTTAAAAATGAACACATTACTGAAGAAAAACAGAAGAATATGAAGTATTTCAAAGTTTCATTTATACTGATAGCATATATAAAAGTCACATAAACCTTCACTGAATTTCTGTGTATTGAGAAGATTTGGTTCTATGTACTGTGTTAGTTATATTTCAGTTTATGGAGAACAAACTTTTACAGCAAGTTTAACTTATGTGAACTTAAAACCAGAAAACAAATAAAACCCAAACCACTGAATTGTGGCTACATGACCCATGTCTCTTCTGCAACCCTTCTTCTGCTGTTGCCAGCAGTTCCTGTAATATCTAAGGCTGATTTGAAGAGCTACCTGTATCCAAGTAGGGATATTACCTGCTCTAACTAGTACAATACTGATTAATCAGTGCTTATTTTGTTTCAGTGCACTCCTGAAGCCTTCTTTTTACTAATGAGTCTTACAGACAAATACAAATTAGGTAAGAGTTTTCCAATCAAACTGTAAAAAATACTTAAACAAAGCAAGAATACATGTTGAATAATTAGCAAAAAACCAGGCTCATCACTGAAACATTCAAGCTTCTTGTATGGAAAACAAACGTACATGAAGATTTATTTATGGTATTTAACATTTCTTCTGACTTTAAAAAAAAATTTCAATGCTGTGCTTAGAGAATTTTGCTGAGTTGAAAGACTGTCTCTCCATTCTGCACATTGAAAGTGCTTTTCAAAGAAATTTTAAGTTGGACTGAAACCAAGCGGCTCATAAGTCTTAATAAGAACAGGGACCTACTACTAGCAGTTTATTTTCATCTTGCAGTACATTTTGCTTTTTTTTTTCTGGATTTGCTATGGTATTTAGATTCTTACCTTGCTCTTTTCTCTTTTTATCATTGTAAAAATTAAGAAGCTGCCTTAACCCTTAGCAAAGAAAAAATCATGGGCATGTATGACATATTTATTCATTCAGCCTTCTTATCTAACCAAATTAGAAAGACAAACTACTAGCTTATTTCCTAAGAATCACTTTCTGAAGGAATCTACCCCTCTCCATTTATCAGACTGAAAAGTTAGGTTACTAGCTTAATCATGTAATCTGTATGCCAAGAGCTAGCATGAAAATGTACATAGAGTGAACACTTCTCGCTCATAACTGATCTCTTTGTACTTGTTCTATTTCCAGGTAGAATATGAATTTTAAAAAAGAGGGGATACCTAAGAGTCAGTCAACACCCCTCACAAAGTGTTATGCTCTATTCTAAAGGCTGAACTGAACTTATTTTGACAGTTCATTCTGGACCTTTATTCATTGATATCCTCATAAGCTTTAACTCTGTTTCTGGCAGGTGAGTCTCTTCATGAAAGGAATTTCCATGAGAGTAAACATACAGAGGAAGCTGATCGCCTGATCTTGATATGAACTTTCAGATTTGCTTTTGTGGGAGTTGAGTAAGATGACTCCCTATTATTGTGATTTAATTTATCTTTCTCCTCAGGAAGTGCACTTGCTGAAGTCAACATTCCTATTGAAAGTATGTGAAAAAATTTGAACATTTTACTTAGCTAAAATAAGTATAATAGCTAAAAATAGCTTGTAGCATTTATATGGTGGTGTTCAGCTGCTACATATTTAAAGCAACCCTGAAATTACCTGAAATTATTCCTATTCTAGGAAGTGTGAATGAAATACTAATACAATAGAAATGACAGTGTAATTGAATAATATTACTAGTTGTTCATTTCTTATTATACATCTAGACAGAAAAATACTGCTTTTTAAAATAGACCATGGCTTGTCTTGTTTTGGGTTGGTGACAAATCCTGGCTATCCTGAACTTATAAGGTCTCAGAAGTGATATCTTTTTAAAAGGCTGAAAAATGACTAAATTATAGCAAAGGATTTTTGGTTTTAAGAAGACTTTACTGCTGCTGGATGCAAAAAAAACTCCCAACTTTTAAAACTAATACCATTAAGAATTACTGTGTTTTGATTCTTAGAATAATTTCTAGTCAATTGAAGTCCTTTTGCTGGATTTCAAATTTGCATCTAAAAATGAAAAAAATATTTATTAACATTCATGATATTATGACTCAAATTAATTGCATATTATTTTATCAAAAGTTACAGCAAGTTATCATGGAAATAAGCCATAGCTTCTCAAGACAGTGGAGAGTGAGATTACTAAAATCCCAAAGATAGTTTATTCCATAATTGAGAAGAAAAGAGCAGACTCCTTATTCAATGAAAGAATCAGCTTTGCAAAAATAGCAGGTGAGGTTGTTTATTTTATTCTGTTTCACTGAGTAGCACTGATTTTAAAGTTACTTTGATTTAGTTGGTATTCCAATAATATAGTTTTAGAGATACAAAGCTCCTCGGTATTTAAAGCAACTTATGTCTCCATCAGGACCAGATGTTCCTGATCAATAGGTTAATAGGTGCCATAGAATGAAATAATGGGCAATCATCTGAAAAATTATTCTCTAGTCCCGAGAATGCACTAATCATTTTCATAGTCATAATATCATTTTCTCAGTATGACTTACAGTGGTTAAAAATAAGATTTACATAAACAGGAAAAAATACAAAGGCAGGGTGAAACCTCATGTATATAAATGTTAATGTAAGATTGTGCAGATTTTTTTTTTTTTAAAGCCCTGATATTTATTAGGCTACATTTTTATATTAGGGGAGAGGGGGAAAGTGAGATCTATAGAAAAATGGACATACAATAATTCTGTCTTTCTGATGCAAAAGGCATAGTGATGTTTGGCCACACAGTTAAATTATCACAATGAAACACCTGGTGCTACAAGTTTATCTTTGCTTGGTTGTGGTTTTCTTATTGTCTTTTTTTTTTGGATTAACTTATATTTTAGGGATGTGTAATTTGATGTAACAGTTGCTTTTCTTCTTTTTAATGACCTACAGACAACCAAATTTGTCTCTACATTTATAAGAGACAGTTTAGACTATTTCTATTATATTAAGAAAAAAGAAGTTCAGGAGTGGTGAAGATAAACTTCTTACAGTGGCATGCAGAATTCAGACTAGAAAACCTACTTATCCGTATTAATT
This sequence comes from Ifrita kowaldi, assembly GCA_013398055.1. Classification (NCBI taxonomy): domain Eukaryota; kingdom Metazoa; phylum Chordata; class Aves; order Passeriformes; family Cinclosomatidae; genus Ifrita; species Ifrita kowaldi. Next base: position 36,105 of record VZRS01014848.1, read on the forward strand.
GACCTCTGCAAACCTGGTGTGCACTGAATCCACTGACTTTCAGTGTAATGGCCACATGATGATCTCACTTGCACTGGCTAACACAAGTCCTCATTAATGCTACTGTGCCACTAAAGCCCATAAATTCCTTATTGTCTTCATAATATAATATTAATTTCATATTATATCTTTTTATCAACTCTCAAAATTTAAGTCTTCACACTGACTATAGACTATTCACATTCTATCAGGCTATCCGGTAAGTTTCCCACTAATTCTGTAGTAAACAGTTTTCCACCAGATGTGTTCTCTCCTATGTTTTACCACAGTTGCAAGACAAATATTTAGTTTTGTTGTATAGTCTTTTTCTCTCTCTTGGACTGTAAGATACCCAATACCACAGGCAAGTAGCTCTGTTGCTGCAAATAAAATGCGGTGATTGAAGCATTGATTCTGTTGTGAAGGTGAATCCCACATTTAATAGCACATTTTCCACATCTAATATTATGAAAAGCTGAAAAAATAGCAGTGAATCGTAGAGGTTACTGATGGAGAGACACATTAAATTACTTCATTCATACAAAAAAACGTGCTGGTTCAATTCCTACCACACAATTCTTCCTTTCTTTTCTCTCCATATATCTTCCCTTGCTTGTGGAGAGTTGCATCTTAGCAGAAAGCGATGAATATAGTGAAAAATTTTAATTCTTATTCATATATACATGTCTGAAAAAAGAAACATGATTCCGTTTATCTTTAGAAGAGGCTTCTAACTCCGCTGTGAAATCAGCATATAACGATATGAGGGAATTCACAGACTTTTAAACAAATTTGGAAGCCAATTTAGATAGGCATTAGGAAGTACTCTCTGCTGTAGTTATACCATTATGCAGAGAAGAATGTAACATTTATTGAGTAGGAGGGAAACTGAGCAAAAGGATCCTTGATTTTGTAGTGTAGTGCCAGAGAGACTGCCTCGGGACGGAAAAGTGCTTTTGTCTGGTATGTTCTTCCACTTTTCCATATGAATTTTATTCAGTAACTTTTAAATGCAAATGCAAAAGGGTCCTTGAGGAGTAGGAGGATTCCCTTAACTGAGAATCTAGCATGTACAGTACTAAAGAGTTGTTAAAATATATGTGCAGTACCAAAAGGTGTCACAAACGTTCCACTGAAGTGAAATCAATGGATTCAGTGCACACCAGGCTTACAGAGGTCAATTAAACTGGTAAGTAGGTGCTCAGGTCTGAGTTCTGCATGCCATTGTAAGAGATGTAGGCATAGATCACTCAGTTACGTTGTGTGCATGTTAGACAATAAGAGCACAGGAAGTGCCATATACATGCAGAGCAGCTGCATGGAGGTAGAAAATCAGGACCCCCGTGAAATCTTACAAGTGGTGGCTTCTAATATTTTGGACCCATACAAACCTAAACTTGGCCAGTCCAAGCTACCCCTAAGTAATCTATAAAGCAACAAGATGAAGTTCAAACAAACAACTAAACAAGTTGAAGATGAAAGAAAGAAAGAAAGAAAGAAAGAAAGAAAGAAAGAGGGAAAGAAGAAAAAGAAAATCTATAAAAAACCCCAAAGCAAACTTAGGAGAAGATATTCCTTCAATATTCCCAAACTTGGTATTATCTTATTAAGCAGGAACAAATTACTTAATTAATGGATAAAGGGAGTTAATATCAAACAATGATAATATTTAATGATTTTTTAATAGAAAAATATAATTTGCTTTATGGCATTTTCACTTCATCACATAAAATCACCTGCCTTTCAGAATGAATTTTTATTCTAAGGAAGCATACATTCCACATCTGAAAAACTTCCTAAACTATCTCATATTACTCCTCAGTTCTGCTTAGCCGATGAACTGCACTGTAGAAGTGTTAATTCACTTCCTGGCTTCTTTTGGAGAAAATGTTTAGAGCATTTTAGAACAAAACTCCTGTGTAATACTGATGGCAACTAAGTGGAAAGACTGCTTTCGGCATTCCGCATATCTCAACAACACTGTTCCATGAAGTTTTTTAACATTATCCCAGCAGTCTTTGAACACCATCTCATGCCCTTCTGCTGCATTGTCTGGTAAATGGCCATTTTATGGTTTTAAAAGAATCTACCCTAATGAATTGCAACACAGCCTTCACAGCGTTCCAGAAAGCTTCAACTGCAATGAAAACAGCCCCAAGAAATAACAGCTAAGCTTTCTCAGAAGGCCAACAAGGCCATCCTGTTTAATTCACAGGAATACTTTATAAGTGCTGGATATTGTGGGTGTGGCAGCCTGCTGTCGAGGTAGTGGTTACAAACCTCTCTGCACTAGTTGACCTTGGAAACCAGAATCATTAACCATATTTAGATGTGTAGATTTAACTATTGCTTGTCATCCATTTACTGCAGAGGAATGTGTGTGTGCGGTCTTGTCACTGCCTGGGGCTGCTTTTATGATTTGGTGCTGAGGCTGGGATGAGTGCTACACTTCTGTACATTTAACTCAGGTAATGCACCTCCTGCTGCTAAGACTGCACTTCGAAAGATCCTTGGATAACTTGCACCAGGTTGTTGACTCAAATGTTAGCACTGGGAAAAAGAGTAGGCTGTAGGACAATATAGACACAAAATAAATAGATACAAGATGTCTGTGAATGAATTTAGATTACATAGAGTTAATCAAAGAAATGAGATTCTGAAAGTCTCTCTGTGAGAAACAGAGGATAAAAAGCAAAAATTGAAGAAAGATCAATGAATTACTTCAAAAGATTATATGTCCTGATTTTGTGCAGTAGAAAAAGCCTGTACCAAATGAGTATAAGTTCCTTTGCAACTTATGTGCAATAGTGCCTTGCATATTTCTTTTTTAAATATTTAACAAGAAAGAAAATGTAGAGAGCTGCATGAGCTACAGAACAATTTCACAACTCATTGATTGGAATAGTCTTGCACTTTGTCCTTCTGAGATTCAAAACACTGATAGAAGAGCTCAAAGTTAAAATAAAATTGCCTTATTCATATGAATAATTCCATATTCAGAAGTCCTCCTGAGGATTATTAGAAGAAAATAGGAACATCATTATGACCCATGTTAAAATGGAGATGACAGATGATGGATTAAACAGAGGAGAGAGGTCAGAAGTGAAAAGTGAGAACTTGGAGTCATTTACATTAAAATAGTTGGAACCTTGTGTATAGAGGAAATTATGCAGAAATATCACATCAGGAGAGAAAGTAGAGGGTCACAAATTGGAAGAGAATCAAGTGAGAGAGACGTTATGTGATTTAAAGTATAAAAGCTCTACCTCTGCTAAACTAGGAGCTCAGACCTCTTAGTTGTAAGAGGCAGGTTTTCTTTTGCATCATCTTTTATCTGCCTGTGTATCCTAGGTTACAGATTCTTTTTCTTCAAGAAAATACTATCCTCTACATTGGCATACAATTTTTTTGGGTTTTGGCTATCTCATCCATGATATGATAAATGAAAAGTGTTGCCAACCAAACCAGTGTGGTCTTACTTGCAGAAAGAAGTGCTAGAAATTTGAAGAGGGATGGTACTGTTCTTAGAACAGTAAGACTAGGTCTATTTGTTAGTTATGCAATGCTCATACAATTATCAAAAAAAAGAAGAAAGACATATTGGATAATGAAAATACTGGAGAAAAGTTTTCAAAGTGAGATTTTTACATGCTTGAAAAGCACTGCACACAAAACTATGCTCAAGTACAAGATTCACTGCAAATGGGTTCAATAGGAGAGTTTGTACAGCATTGCATCCATAAAGCATGTCATCCATGACATAAACACAAATATTAAGGGAAATGCATTTAGGTAGGTAGGAATGCCAGCATTCAAATGACTATAAAATTAGATTGAGTAAAAAATAAAGGAAACCTTACAAGCAAGCCTAATATGGAAATTCCCTATGGGTAAAAGTAAATATGAGAGACGGTGAAATTTCAGAAATGTTCTGATCCAAAAAAACTTCAGGAAAAATTCATCATAGATAGAGTTTAATACTTGACAAAAGCTGATATTTTCAGCATATATAAAATATATTTGCATCAGCTCAAAAAAAAGAAAAAAGTTATTCTAATATAACTAACCTAAATTGCAGAAGTGGCACAATGCATTTAAAAAAAAAAAAAAGTGAAACTTATAGAAAAATAAATATAAGCTGTATTGTGTTTGTGCAACATGCATTTGGGGGCAGGGAGAGCATGGTTGTGGTGTGTAACACACACTAGTCTGTGTGTGCTACAGCAGGGGTGGCTTCTGTGAGAAGATGCCAGAAGTTTTCCCTGTGTCAAATAGAGCCAATGCCAGCTGGCTCCAAGATGGATACACTGCTGGCCAAGGACAAGCCCATCAGGGACCGTGGTAAGGCCTCTGGGATAACACATTTAGGAAGGCAGGGTGCAACAACAATAGAAACCAGAGATAAGAGTGAGAATATGTGAAAGGAACACACCTGGCGACTCCAAGATCTGTGAAACAGGAGGGAGAGGAGGTGCTCCAGGCACCAGAGCAGAGAGTCCCTTGCAGCCCGTGGTGCAGACCATGGTGAAGCAGCTGTCCCCCTGCAGCCCATGGAGGTCCATAGTGGATCAGAGATTCACCTGCAGACCATGGAGGACCCCACTCTGGAGCAAATTCATGTCCAAAAGTGTCTCTGATCCCATGGAGGGTTTGTGCTGGAGCTGGTTTCTAGTAGGAACTGTGAACCTACGGAGTGAGGACTCTCAGACCCATGGAGGAGGTTTGCTGGCAGGACTTGTGACCCTGCAGGAGACCCACAATGGAGCAGTCTGTACCTGAAGAACTGCACCCCATGGAAAGGGACCTGGAGCAGTTCATGTAGAACTGCAGCCCCGTGGAAGGACTCACGTTGGAGGAGTTCATGGAGGACTGCCTTCCACGGGAGAGATCCCATGCTGGAGCAGGGCAGGAGTGTGAGGAATCCTCACCCTGAAGTGGAAGGAACAGTAGAGATGTGTGACGAACTGAGTGCAGTGCCCAGTCAAGTCCCCCTGCACCACTGCATGGAAGTACATAGGGAAAACTGGGAGTGATGTTAAGCTTGTGAAGAAGGAAGGAGTGGAGAGAAGGTGTTTTTATGATTTTTATTTCTCATTATCCTACTTTGATAATAAATTAAACTAATTTCCAGGGTTGAGGCTGGTTTGACAGTGACAGTAGTCAGTGAGTGATTTTTTCCTGTCCTTAACTTGACCCATGAGCATTTTGTTATATTTCTTCTCCCCTGTCCAGTTGAGGATGAGGAGTGATAGAACAGCTTTAGTGGGCACCTAGCATCCAGGGTCACCCCACCACATAAACACAAACCTTTATGTGCAGATGTATGTCTCTTCTCATCCTATATGTACATCCCAAAGGGAAAGTTGTTACCACGATCTTTCATTAGACTGCCACAATTTCTCATATCATACTTAGGCCTTCACCATCACCCTCAGCTAGAATGTTTTGTTTTCTCTTGTTCTCTATCAAATAAATGTGAGATTTTCATAGGTCACATAAAAGCTCAGTAAGTTGTGCACATCTCCTGAGGGGACAAAGCCAGGTTTTCAAAGCCGTCATGGAAAGAAAACAAATATTGGAGTCCCTTCTCAGACAGGCCTTCATTACTACTGTTTGACCTTAAAAAACCCCAAACCAGTTAGTCTCTCAGCTCCTCAGAAGAATCACATACCTCCCGTCTCTCCTCAGATCTCTCATTGACTCTGTCTTTCACACACATTATTTCTCAGTACTGTGATCCCTGTGTCTTGACTTCAAAAATCCCCCATACAGCAGATCTTGCTCTCTTCAGTTTTATTTCAGACAAGTGGGGTTTGCCTTTGGCATTGCTACAGAAAGCATTGAAAGAATAAACATCCCGTTACTGGAATGAGGAACCATGCTACCTTTAAAGATCTTCTGATTTTATACATTTGGGTATTAACATTTCTGCGACACCAGGAAGTGATAAAGAGAAGCTTTCCCTTTCCTTCTTTTTCCCAGAAAACAATGTAAGTGCTGGTAATATTTTATCTAATCCTTAAACTTCTGCTAACTTCTATCCTTCTGAGGTCTCCTACTGTTCTACTGCATTAAGAGAGAGAGATCCTTTTACAGCTTAGCTCCCACCTACATAGACATTGACACTGTGGAAAAAGAAACACTGGGAAACCAAAAAGCCCCCTCATCATTTCCTTACCAGACAGGGCTACCCTCCTTGCAAGTACTTGAAAGCTGTGTCTAAATAGAGAAAACACAATCAGATAAAATAATATGGGTATTAGTTAAAGTTATTACAGAAAAGGACTTTAGGATTTTGGAAGAAAGTAAGCTAAAATTATTTCCAGGACCACATTTTTTCTTATCAATAAAACAGAATACGGAAGGTATTTGGTAGTATCTGCCAATTTTACTGGTGGTCGTTTTTCTAGAGAACCGTGCTGCACAAAATTGCCCAGCAGGCATGTGTTCCATTGCGTGCTGGATCCCTAAATGATCCGTGTTCCATTATATAATGATGGATTTTACTTTACACCTCATGGAGTTCCAGAAAGAGAGTACTGAATAGCACAAACTCCCTATGTCTTTGAAATTTTCCAGGTCATTCTAGTACATGTTAAAATTTGTCTGAATTTATTGGCTCAGGTACCACACATTAGGTGTCTAGATCCTTTATTTCCGTTTGCCCATTAGTGTTGCTGCAGTTCTGAACTCTCCCTTACATGGAAGTTTTTGGCAGATTTGTCAGAATGCTGCCTCTTAACATGCCTGTACAAGGTGAGCCAGGAACACCTGGGATCCACGAAGAATCTTGGTTCCTTAAAAATATTATAATTGATAAGATAAAAACCAATTTTCCTCTGGGAGCCTCTTCGGAAGACCTACTGTTGAAAGCATAAGCTCATGCAATAACTTTATGTAACGGGTATCATCAGGGGCATTGGAGTAGGTCAGTTTGCCAAGAGAGCTCTCTACCAAATTTTCTAATTTCATCATCAAATGGACTGCAGAGCAGAAATCGATTTTGTGCTTGCATTTTCCTTTCTGATCTTTTGGTCCCGGATTTTACATACATACTTTCAAAATAAATGCTAAGCACAATGCATTGGCAGCTTTAGATTACTGCAGTATCCCCAAATTAGTCTGTCTTGTAGAAAGACTAGGCAAGCAATTCCTAAATAAGGTGTTGTGTTTTAATTCCAGCTGGCAACTAAGCACCACCAAGCAGCTCGATCATGCCCTTCTCACCCCACCCCCTGGTCTCTGCTTGGATGTGGGGCAGAGAAAAGTGACAAAACCCGTGGGTTGAGAAAAAGACAGTTTAATAGGTAAAGCAAAAGCCATGCACAAATCCATTGCAAAACAAGGAATTAATTCACCATTTCCCATGGACAGGCGGGTGTTCAGCCATCTCCAGGAGAGCAAGAGTCCACCAGGAGTAATCATTGCCTGGGAAGACAACCACCACCACTCCAAACAGCCTCCCCTCCTCCTCCTTCCCCCAGCTTTTTACACTGAGTCTGTGGAGTAACTACAGATCTGTTAGTCTAGCCTAGGTGCTGGAAAAGTTATGGGTAAGGTTATATGGGCTACTCTTGAAAAGCATTTAAAGAATAATGTCATCATTAGTCATGGTCAACATGGGTTCACAAAGGAGAAGTCCATGTATAACTGATTTGATATCCCTGTGGCACCCACCTAGTAGGATGAAGGGAAGGCAGTGGATGTAGTCTTTATGGATTTTAGTAGAGTTTTGATATTATCACTCACAGCATCCTTCTGGACATGCCAGTCAGCTGTGGGATGGGTGGGTTCACAGTGCACTGGGTGAAGAACTGGCTGAAATATAAACCAGTAGAACACAAATATAAACTGATGGAGCAGTGGCTGTAAAGCAACCCTCCAGAATGGGATCTGGGGATGCTGGTCAATAACAGGTTCAATAGGTGTCAGTGTTTCCTGTCAGCCCAGACCACAAATCACATCCTGGGGTGCATCGAATGAAGCATCACCAGCCAGTCAAAAGAGGTGATAATCCTGCTGTATCCAATGCTGGTGCAGCCTCACCTTGTGTGCAGTTCTGGATCCCAGAATTTAAGTAGGATGTGAAGCTGTTTAAGCACAGTCAGAGAAGGGTGACAAAGTGGTGAAAGGGCTGGAAGGAATGTCCCGTGAGGAGCAGACGAGGGCTTTGGGCTTGTCTAGTTTGGAGAAAAGGAGGCTGAGGGTCAGCCTCATTGCTCTCTGCAGCTTCCTGAGGAGGAAGCTGTATTGGAGAGGAAGGTGCTGATCTCTTTCCCCTGGTACCTAGTGATGGGACATGTTGAATGGTTTAACGCTGCAGCAGGGGAGGTTCAAACTGGATATTATGAATCATTTTTTTACCAGGTGGTGGTTTAACACTGGAATTAGTTCCCTAGAGAGGTAGTTGATATCCCAAGGCTATTTAAGAGGCATTTGGACAATGCCCTTAATAACATGGTTTAACTTGGTCAGCCCTGAATTGGTCATGCAATTGGACTAGGTAATCCTTGTATGTCCCTTTCAATGGAAATAGTTCTATTCTGTTCTATTCTATTCTAGCTAAGGCTAGATCTCTACAGTTTTAGGCTAATGCTTTATGTTGGTGAAGACTGATCACTGCATAAGCTGTTGCCTGGGCAACAAGCATGAGCAAAAATAATAGCTATCCCTGAAGTAAAGACTCACTGCACTTCAATAAAACTCCCCAGTATAATTTTCTTCTCCTTAATCTCTAAGTTCAGAGCATAAAATCCAAAGCATATGAGCAGTCTCTGAATGATTTGCTTATTTTCAAATGGCTGAACCCTTGATGCAAGCAGTTCTGGAATAGATAGTATATTCTCTTGAACTTTAGATTTAGAGAAAGTTTGGTGAGGGATATTAATGTATAATGAAAATCTGTTTTGCTGTTACTCAGTTGATATATGTCTTTTTTTCTATGGCTTTGCAACGAATAGTACAACCAGTTGCATTACAAATACCTAGAATAGAAAAAAGCATTCCCTTTCCACTCATTATGGAATATTTAGAACAGGATGCATCTGCACTAACTTTTGTATTTAAATGCTAGGGTTTGGACAGAGCTTGAGACTGCAGGCTTATAAGTTTAGTCATGCTGACATTTTCTAATGCTGGCAACTCACTGATTCAGAGAATTATACATGTGACAAACTGTAGATATTTACCTTAAACTGAGATAGCAGATCCCAACACTGTTAATTAGAGAGTAGTTTCTCAGAAGCAAATGTAAGTATCAAACGTTATTGGAAACTCCTTAGGGTATTTGAGACATTTTCATTAGGCTAGACCTTCAGCTGACCTCTGCTCTTACAGGTTGGTAACTGGAACTCAGGCAAGATAATATTCTATGTCAAATTACACTGAAAACTGAGGCAATTTAGGGAACTTTGACAATTCATCTAAGTCCTACATCACTGATGGAAGCTTAAACATTTATATTCAGACACTCATGCAGTCGCCTGACCCCTGGGCTGACCGGTGGCCCTGGCAGGAGACTGCTTTTTCGGCCGAGGACCGAAAGCAAAAAGGGCGCGAAGCCGAGAGTCTCAACTGCTCTGCTAGCGCACCGCCGTGGAACGGGTCGAGCTGGCGTCGCTGGAAAAGGAGGCGAAGAGGCAGAGACAAAGGACCGAGAGAAGGGGATGTCCCGTAATAGATCAGAGCGTTTATTTCCAATCGGGGGACAGGGACGATCCAAAGGAAAATGAACAGAGCATGGGATTTTAAGGAAGGGAAAAAGGGGCGGAGTTTACAATAAGGGCCAATAGGGATAAACTGAATGGGAGGAACTAAGGTACAAGCAACAAATCACAGAGCAACAAGGGAGGAGACAACATAAACAAACCAATCATGTACCGAATTGAACAGAACCTTCTAGAAGTGGGGGAGGAGACGGGCTCAGAGTGACATGGGAAGCAAGGCCTTCCAGCCCAGGACCCGCCTAAAAACCCTCCCAATGGGCGGACTCACCAGCCCATTGGGCAATAAGATCCAGAAGGACAGGAGGCGGGCCCCAAGTGGGCCAAAACGCACCACAACACACTCACAGTTAGACATTTGGAGTCTGGAGTTTGAACCCATCTTAAAAGTTTATGACATTCTTGCTCAAAAACGTTCTGTACTTTCTAGTTCTTCTGCAACTTTTTATGACAACGCATAAATAAATTAAAAAAATGTGTGGACATGAGTTTTTCATTTATTTGTTTAATTCTCGATCTGATTTGCAATGCAAATGAATTTTTATTTCTCTGTTCTGGTTTTGGCCAAGGACAGAGTTAATTTTTAGCAGTAGCCATGAAGGGGCAGAGCCTGGATTTGGGTGGGCATGGCCAAGACCCTAACATTATTCCATACCATCTTATGTTATTGCCTGGGGCAGGGGACTGTCTTGCTTCCTAGAAGGGTGTCCCTTTCCAGATGGGGAGGAAGCATGGCGGGAATAGGATCTGTGCACCACTGTTTCATTGTCCTGAGCTTGGTGAGCACCTTACATGTAAATCACCCTCTCTTTTACTTTTAATTTTCTTATCTTGTTGTTGTTTCCATTAAAATTGTTCTTATTTCAACCTCTGATTTTCACCTTTTTGTCCACTTCTCAACTCCAACCTCCAAGCAAGAAGGGAGAGGAGAAGAGGGACAGCAGGTGAGCCACATCTGGTTTGGGAAAGTCTCAGTGAGGGCACTGACCTGGGGAGTACCATGCCTAAACCACAACATTCTCCCATGTACTAAAAAAAAAATCTCTTATTTTAAACAGTCTGGATTCATATTTTGAATTGAGATAATGATGTCCTTCACAGATAGCTGGCCAGAATGGAACAATCACATAAATATATGTCTGTACCCGAGTCCAAATCAGATCTGTTAAGTTTAAGGTCAATGGATTACACTTTCAGTTTTCCTCATATCCCTATGCGATTGTTTTGCTTGCATCCACAACCTTAGATGCCTAGATTCTTATTCCATAATCCTGATATGGTTACTAGAGAGGTTTCATATCACATCCAACCAGAAGGCAAAACTCCCCTTGCTGTAGAGGACTTGTAAGGAGGTTCAACCATTTGACCTGTATAGGTTCAGCACAATATTCCAAACACAAAATGATGTCTGTTTGTGCCTTCTCTTACTAGTCTCTACTCAAGCACTGTAATGCTGTTTGGAGAGAAACACATTAACATCTGTAGAAATTGTTCAAGGAGAGGAGTATTGCATAATTCAAGGTCTTAACGTGGGCTGCAAGACAAAGAGGTAACCCTTCTCACTTTCCTTTAGCTTTCTTATAGCTACTTGTTTCTGCTGTCATCCTTGCATCAGAATATGCCATAAAAATTATTTCTAGCAGAAGCAGTACTCACATGTTTGTTTCAGTGAAAGGCTCCAAGACCCAAACAGCTTTCTGCATTTTCTGAGACAAAACCTTTTATTATGAAAAGGACTTCTGTTTTCCAATTCAGCTCAATGGATACTTTTGAAAACTAATTAAAACGTAATAATAACAGATTATCCAAAAAGTCTGTAGTCTATTAAATAGTTGATGGTACCAGCAGTCTTTTAAGAATGTGTTTGAGAATTTATGTTAACATCACCATTAGCATGAAATTAATGCTCGTTTCCCCTAATGAAGACCTCTGCAAATTATATCAGTTTTCATGAATCTCTTAAATTTGTCATAATAAATCTCTTTGCAATTCATTATTGTAACTTAAATTCTCCATTTAGTTATCTACAATAGATTTCAAAATAAAATGCATTCATGTTTTTTTTTAATTTGTTCTTTTTTTATTGTTGTTTTGGCTACTGTACAAAAAAAGAAAGAACTTTGTTTTCTCTTTAAATTCTTAAAACAATGCTACTCAAAATGACTTGAATTGATGATACAGCAACTGTAGAAAAGGAAATAAATGGGGACAAAAGGAGAGTCACCTTCTAGTGCTGTTAGTTAGCTTACTTTATCAAAGCTGCTTTGCTTTCTTGTCCTTATTGCATTTGGTTTCCCCTTTATTGCTTTTCTCTTCATCTGTGCATTTGAAAATCTTTGTTGTTGTAAGCTCACTGTTCTTACAGCAAGACAGCTGACATTAATAGCAACATCATACCATTCCGGGTATCACAATTCTCAAAGTAAAGGAGTAGCAAAAGGAATTGCCAGCAGCCCTTTACATATCTCAACTTTGTATAGAGTACTTTGACAAGAAAAAAAAACAACACTTCTGCCCCACCCTAATGTGATCAGAAAAAAAAAAAAAATTCAAGTTGTGTAATGGTTTCATGGATGTCAACATTATTTTATTTTCTTGATAGTGAAACTTGGAAGCTAATCACTCTATAAACATTTTGTAATTTTTTAAATTTGCTTTGCGGCTTCACTTTTATTTTCATTATTATTGTCAGTGTTTCAAGCCTTGAAACTTTTGGGACATATGTTAGATCCATACAATATTATATACAATCATACATAATACAGCTTTCTGTCCTTAATTACATTGTTTGAATATAAAACATAGCAATAATTTGTGGGTTTTCATTGTGTTTGCATACTTTTGGTTTTATTTCTTTGATTGAGATTTATTCACTCTTGAAATTCTAACAAGTTTTCTCCTATGGAAGAGACAAACAGCCAGAAACAAAGAAATAAAATATCACTTCCAAAGCTACCTGTGATATTTTTAGGCAAAGTAAAGTATTTGCAGTTTAATTAGCATAATGATCTTCTGTAGAAACCAGCAATATAGAGTTTGCAAGCTAGAGTGACAAGGTAGAACTGGGGAGACATTTAGCAAATTATAGCTTTATGTAGGTAAAGTAATTTACAGCTTTTGACATTATTTTCTTCATTTCAAAGAGATTAATAGAGTTGCTTGGATTGCTACACAATATTTGTACTGAAAGCATGGCTATTACAGTGCTTAACATTCCATTTATCAAATTCTAGTCACCTTTTAATAAGAAGATCCATGAAGACAGGAGTGGTTATATGGAGAATGCAAGGCTGTGCTTTCTTTAAAAATAAGACAGAATATATGGTTTACCGCCTGCCAATTATGCCATCTTGAACCTAATTCATATTGTTATTTCTTCCGGACACTTTAAAGAGACTTTTTTCTTTTTTTCCTGCTTTCTATATTAAAATTGACCGATCTTACTTAGACTAGATATCCTGGGAAGAAAAGCAAGTTGTAGATATTGTCCTAGTGCCTGCTGCTGCTGCAGTTACTGCTGCAGTTTGGCTTTTAGCCAGCAGCCATGGTCACCGTAAGATGATCTACTAAGTGGAATAAGTGGTCCACTAAATGGACTTTTGGTCATCCTTAGGCATTCTGTGACGGTAGGGTGAGGCCAGACTTCATCAAGGACTTTGTAAAAATACTTTAAAACAAAACACCAAGACATCTTTTTGCAAACCGAAACATGGCATGACCTTATTAACAAAAGTTTCCACCTATTATCTTAAAAAATCACAGCTAGCAAACTCCTAATTAAAAGAGAATACATAAGAAAAAATGAGTGTGGACAAAAAATCAGAAGATAAAGGGCAGGGGAAAAAAGCAATGGTTCTACTAATATCATGGCAAACCATCTTGGCATCATAACAGATATAATGATAATTCTGTTTGTGTGGTCACAGATTTACTTATCTTTTTTGGCACTACTCATAAGCTCAAATCTTATATTCAGTAAGCTATTTTCCTCTCTTCTGTTTTCTAAGCTATGTCTGTTTCTGTTTCAAATGTCTCAAAAGATAAGGCTTCAAGTAACTTACTGGAAAGTGCTCTACAAGGTCAAATGGAAGGGGTGGAAAGGATATTCACTTATTAGCAAGCTGCCTTCTGACATAGCTGATATATGAACATTGTTCAGGCAGTTAATTGTTAAAGAGATTAAAATTCTTTGAGTTCCACATATAATCAGTCCAAATTGCAGATTTACAACCTCGTCGAATATTCCATCTGCAAGGCTAAACTGGTACCTTTTATCTGTCATAGAGAGTTGCCGCTTTTTTTAATGATAAGAAAATGCATTTGTAAACACTTTGAGACATTATTATCTCAAAGTCCAATTTCAGCCTCCAAGTTGATTCAATATCCCCAGAGCAGCAAGAAGAATCAACATATTTTTGCAAACAAAACTGGAGAAAAATGCACATAAATAAAGATCAACACAGTATTTTTGTTATAATAATAATAATGCATTAAAATTACTTTTGCAAAATAACTTCCTGAATACCTCTTTCAGAATTTAGATTAATTCCTTGGATCATCAGCATTTGCTAAAATTAGACTCAAATCTTTTATTTCTATATCTAATTGCACCATATTTTCTGTCTTGTTCTGCTGATGTTAATATTCTTAAGTACTATAATTTCCTATTTTACATTTAACTATTCCAATGACTGTGTTGGATTAGCATAAATTCTAAGTGCATAATAAACCTACTTTTTGTTTATTTATAGACTAGATTATTTATAATTACCTCCTGCAAAACTGTGCAAAAAGATATCGGAAAGTAGAGCTATCTCTAAGACCTATTAATTTCGAGGATATGGGAAGCTCAGAGCACTCCCACTCCTTCCTACTCATTACCCCTTTAGGCAGCCAAAATTCCATGTCCCACATGAACAAGTCAGTGATGAACTGAAATGTGATTCAATTTGGTACTTTAAAATAACTTTCTGCACATTCGATCATGATTTTTATAGAACTCTTAAGCGTTTCCAAAAATTTTAGTAATAATAAGAAGTGAGTCAACATATTAAGCAAAAAAGTAAGATAAAACAAAAAGAGATGCATAAAATATTATGTAAAACTTAATTGCTTGAATTATTTTTTTCCTAAACATATCACTAATAAAGACATGATGCTGTTGAAAAAAAATATATATACTCAGCATGTATGAAATCCTAAGTAGGACTTTCTAGCTTTTACTATTCCTTGTAATTTGAAATGTTTTCTATGGAATCTAAGGATTCAGAAGAAGCAAAAAGTGACTTTTTTTCTAAGAAAAAATTAAAATGTTACCATGATATACAATAAACAATAATAATCTTAAATAAATATATAAACAGTGCAAAGAACTACTATTTATTCATGTATTGTTAGAGAATCCAAGGACTGAACATCAACAGCCTTAATCATCCTACTTCAGTGAGAGTTATGGAGAATTCTAGTTCTAGTATGTTAATAAAATAGTCATAATTTCTTGAGAATCCTCATGTTTTAATTGTTGGAATACAGAAAAAGAATCAGCACAAACCTAAAAAGTTAAAGTTGCAAAATAATTTTTAAAAAATTTGGAGTCAAGGAAGGCTCAGAAAGTTGCAAGACTAGAACAAGTCAACAGCATCAGAGAAGAAGGTATTGTCCATTAAAAAAAAAATACCAGGACAAACTATGTATTGATCCTTTATGGTCTAACTTACTATTCTATTGTTTTAAAAAGATATATATTTTTTGAGGAAAGGTGGTTTAAGACAGAAACTAAGAATTTGATTGGTAGAAACCAAACTGTAGTGAATATATTTTGAAAGTTTTAAATAATATACTTCCAGAAAACAAAGACTGTAAGTGTAGAGTTACTTCAGGAAATTAGTCAGCCCACAATGCATTGCAGGTTCTCCAGTCCTGCTTGCCGAACAAATAGCAGTCGTTAATGAACTTGTCAACATCTACTATGTGAAAACGTAATTAAGTCCTGTGAACAAACTGTTACCAAATTAAATAGTTATATTTATCTGGGTGTCTTAAGTTAACATCTTAATTATCCTGGAATATGACTCTCCCAGAAAATTGTTGTGTCTTATAAATATAAATAGAAATGCTTTCAACACAGAAGCCACAGATTAGCTTTCTAACACTTGCAGTATTATTTCAGTAATATGCTTTGCAAATAGACATCAGATGTTGTCGTGGTTTAAACCCAGTTAGAAATTAAGCACCACACAGCTGCTCGCTCAATCCTTTCCTCTCTCCCCCTACCCTGTTGGGATGGGGAACAGGATTGAAGTAAAGCTTGTATGTTAAGATAAGAACAGTTTAGTAATTGAAAATAAGGTCAAATACAATCATAATGGTAAATAATAATGATAATGATCATAAAAAGGAAACAAACAAATAATAAAAAGGAAACAAGCGATGAGCAGTCCACCACCTGCTGACCGATGCCAGTCCCCACTTCCCACACACAGGTTGGCCATGCTTATGGGAAACGTCCCCCAATTTATATACTAGGCATGACCTTCTGTGGTGTGGAATATCCCTCTGGGCAGTTCAGGTCACCTGTCCCAGCTGTGTTCCCTCCAGTTTCTTTAGCGTAGCTCCTCACTGGCAGAGCATGAGACAAGGAGGGGAAAAAAGTCATTGACTTAGGTTAAACAAAACTTGGCAAAACACAAAACATCAGTACTATTCTCATTCTGGATCCAAAACACAAACAGCACTGTAACAACTACTGAGAAGAAATTAACTCTGCCTTAGCTGCAGGTAGAACAGATGCGTAACATGTTTTTTGGGTTCCAAAAGACTTGCATTTCCAAGGCTTCCCTTTTATTTAGCACCATAATAGCAAATATAAGGCCACAAGGCATTTTTAAGATTGGGCAGAATCTAAGTATATTCTATTGAAATTTACATTTGAGTCTGTTTTTGATTTCTCATTTGGATCCAGCAACTGTTTTGTCCAAGGCACTACTATAAGTCTGCGGCATAACCAGGATGTAAACATATCATATTCCACAAGCTTTCCCAGTTCCAGCTTTATCACAAGTATGTCCCTTTGCTTTATTACATTGTAACTTTCTCCATGTCTGATTCAAAGCAGAACATCAGCGGGAGGCATAAACTCACTTTTCATAAAAGGCATATCTGTTTCGATTAACTTCTACGAGCTCTGACACGATTGCAATATGTGGGGATCAGAGCCACACTGCAATCTAACACAATCAGCAATGTTTCTTTCTTATATTCTCACTCCTCTTCTCTGGCTGAAGTTGTGCAGGGATTTTTTCCCCTTCTCGAATCTGTTATCCCAGAGGCACTACCCCTCTTGCTGATGGGCTCAGCCTTGGCCAGGAGCGGGTATGTCTTGGGGCCGGCTGACATGGGCTCTCCTGGACACGGGGTCTGGCAGCTCCTCACAGTGGCCACCCCTGCAAAAAGCAGCACCCCCCTCTCCTACCCTGTTGCTGCCATAACTTTCCATGTAAACCTAACACACAGGAAATGTGTGCAGCACACATTTCCTTCTGCAGCAAGGAGGAAGCTGGGAAAGGTACCTCACAGTGCCTAGAAATTAGTAGGTGCCTTTCCCACTCCACGTGACTCATTTTGGGGTAGGCTCAGATGTCTAGGTTACATGCAGTCCGTTGTCATTCTACTGATCCTGGTGGGTGCTTGGACACTGAGCTCACCAGCAGCCTTAAATTTGGTCTACATGTAACCACTGAAAGTTACACTTGGGTCTATTTCAAATACTTTTGGATGTTAGCATAGGCAACCTTTTAAAGGAGAGTTTCTCTATCTTACTATCCTTAGACTGCTTTCCCTTGTAAGAACTCACCAGAATGCTTCCCAAGGGTAGGATTCAGCTACTAATAGAGAAGTTTTTTTCTTTGGTTTTGGTGACCTCCAGTGTTTCACCTGACCACACTAGGATTAGATAAAAAGTCATGAGTCTCTCAGAAAATCAGTGTTGCATTTGTCAAACTTACATGAATATCCCTGATAACCCAAGAGAACTCAAATGACACTAGACATCTACATGTGGATGCTGAATCCTGCCCTAACTTTCAGTCTTACCTCTCTACTTCATTGTTGTGGTATAATAAAATCCTTATATAATTTACATTGTTTTTATATATGTAAAAGGCCCTAAATTCACACCATGGTTTCATAAACATTTTTAAATACTCACAATGGAAACTTAGGACTGTATGCTTTTTCCAATGTTTATTATTATTATTATTAATAATAAAAATAGTAATAATAGTCATAATAATACAGCATATCAAAATTAAATATATATTTCAATATTTCGAATATATTACCAGTTGTCTTGTATTATTTATTATCCAGTCTTTATTAAAATATTCAATGTTGTCTAACTGAAATACAGGTAGTTTTACCCTCAAGAGCATATTCCCATTGATAAACAGCCATAGAAAAATAAAGTATAAAGAGTTTTTCACTTTTAGGCAAAATACTCTGTGTTCTCTAGAATTAGTCTAACAAACTTTTTTTCTTGCATCTTAGTAAGCAATGGGACATACTGAGCAAATAATCACAAGTACGGAAAAAACTCAAAAATTACAATGAACAGGCCTCATTTAAATTAAAGACACAACTAATCAAATGACATGTGAAAAACATATACTAAATAATGTTATTGAGGAAGCTAGTTAGAAATGTTCAATTTATTTTGATAAAAGTAAAAGAAGAAAGAATCATCCGGATAAATGGACATGAAATCTGCTAAATGCAAGTAAAATTCATAATTTTTATGGTAGAATTTATCGCTCTAATAATAACTAGTATCTTGTCAGGATTACAAATATTTTATAGGAACTGCAGATATACTACAATTACATTTTTAAAAAGCAAACAACTGCAATTTCATTTCAAAAGCTCCTTTTCAAATAAGATATTAATATATGCCAAACATGGCAAGAATGACCCCAAGATATATAGGCACCCTTACATAGTGATAGAGAATAATGCTCCCTCACACCCCTTCCACTTGAGAAGATGGACATTTATTCTGCCTTGAATACGCCAGGCTGAAATATGTAAGCAGTGTGGTAGCTGTCATTAATTGTTATCAGCTTTATAGCAAAACATTTCAACCTTACAGTAAGCAGAATCAGGGATGAACTGATTCCCAGGAGGCTGACTTTTTTGATTTACTTGTACTGTACTCTGCCTAAAGAAAAAAAAAATCAATCTCTTATTACTTTTATGCCTAGTAATACTTAGTAGAATGCATTTTACTCCATACTATGATGCACTATAGTTTTTCAGAGAATAGTCCCAGCTGCTCAGGGTATAACAAACCCACTTATACTGTGGTGCAACAAAAAAAGCTAACTTTTTGCATTTTAAAATAGCAGAAGGGAAAAAAAAACCACAACCCTTCAAAATTAAAAAAACAAACCAAAGACAGAATTATCTGCAGAATAACTTCAAAAATTATTTTGAACGAGCATGCCAATGGGAAATTGAATTTTCATTGATTCGCCACTTTTATCAGCCTGACTTGGTAATTAACCAGTGTTTGTATCATACCTCCCATGACAAAATTTTTCAGCTTTTCAGGAATTCTGATTTAATAACAGAAATAAATATTTTTAATTACAACACTTTTTACTTTTAAGTTTTTCACTTTATATTCTCCAGAAATACTTTTCTGATGCACTCCTTAGATAATCATTGTTAGGTGTTTTCATCCCATTTTAATTTGATTTCTCATCGCATTAGCAACAATTGTTTTGCCCTAAAGTGGGCAAGGATGAGCGACAAGTGTGTATTTTTGAAGTTTAGTTATTATTGGTATTACAATTTTTTATGAGTAGAAAAATAATAAGAAATTAAAACATAAATTTAGTACTTCAATTTAAATTTCTTTTGATCAGGTTTCTCAGAGAAAACCCCATGTGTTTTTAAACATTTCATACTAAGGAAAGTGTCATGTCAGGAGCTGCTCTGAGAAACTGTGATAAAAGAGTAGTAGTTTTGCAACTCAGAACCATCCTTTGATTAAAACTAGCAAATGTATACTAAAAATGAAGACAAAGTGTAGTTAACTTACTGACAGGTGTCATCTTTAAGAGTTTTTCCAAATAATATGGCACGTCTTAAATCTAAATAGGGAGAGAATAGTAACAGAAAGAACTGACTACTGCATAAAACGTCGGGAGTTTTATTCCTAAAACGATTTTTTTTTTTTCTGTCAAAAACAATCCTGGCATAAAAAGGAGCTGCAGTACATGCAAGTAAGTCATCCAGTCTAGACAACCAGGTGATCTGGTAAAACATACCAAGCTGTATGTTTACCCTACAGTACAGATGCAGCCTAAGCTATCTGTCATTAGCTATAATAAATCCCTGTAGTCAATGAGGAAGAAATGCTCATTTTTTAACTCAGCTTACTTTTTTTTTACTTTTAGAGTTGTAGTACTTTCTTACTTTATTGATCTTGTCTCTTGATTAATGTTCCTTGCTTCAGTCATTCTCAGGATTCCCTGCTTCTAAACTAAATTTCAGATTACCAAGATCAGTCTGATTTGCCCACAATGAAATAAAGGGGATTGTACAGAAAATTAATTAGGGACATTCAATTTTTAAATAGACAATATTTTATTCCAATTTATCTTTTCCTCACAACTTACTATTAAAGCTTTTGAGCCTTCATGAATAAAACCTGGGAACAAGTAGTTCAAAAATTCTAGGACATGGACAAATTTCAGTGGCCACATGTGCACATACACAATTTCAAATAGGATGTTAATGAAGTAAAAGTCAAGTCCTATAAAACTTCTCAGGTGACTGTCTGATTATTTTGTTAATCAGGCCAGCATGAGATCCTCAAATTAACTGCTTGGATGCTGCCTTATACAGTGGGTATATTTGCCCCACACATGCCTACATCTCTAATTGTGGGTATGCACAACATCTCTAAAATGACAAGTTTAGGACATTTTTTAGCTCTTTTGAATAAACTAAATAAAAAAGACAGTCACCAGGCTTCTTTACCTGCTATATCACGTATCTAGGCTCTGCAAACACACCCTAAGTGTGCTGCCGGCTTGCTGCGACGAAAATATAAACATGTAGGAAAGCATGTTCAGTTAAAAAGAGACAGGACCTTGTTGGAGTAGACTGTCCACATCCTCAGTGTCCAAAGAGGCTTTAATTGCCCTGATTGAACTCAGTGTGAGGCCTTCACCCACTCCAATGATAGTCATGATGTGAAATTCAATTTCTTATAACCTGAGGTGTCCAGCTTAGTTGCAAATATCTACATTTGAGCTGATTCACCTAGCCTTTTTAATAAACAGAAAAAGTCTGGAATATGATTCAGTTGCTTAAACACAATGCTTTGTGTCATTTGAGATGTCCTGGAGGATTCCAGAGTTTCTTTATGCTTCTGAAAGGCATGAGACCTCTGTAAATCCTGTGATAGCTACTGTCTCTGTGCAGATGCATGTGGTAACTTACAGAATTGGAACTTGTACTGCACATTACTGAAGCATGCCAACTCCTGTTCTAGATGTTTGGCAAAATGCATACCTTTTTATCATGGCTTTAAGTGTTTATTTTCCCTAAGAAATTAAAGTATTTACCCCCTAGGTGGCCAGTCTATGACATGGAGACATACCTATAGTTTCTTCAATTACTTCAATCACCGTATCTTTTTAATTGCAAAGAGTTCAAGATGTCAGGTAAAAAAATGGTAATTCTATTTCCCTTGTGTTCTTGTCTTAAATAATTTTGGTAGCTATTCTCAGCACAAAACTGCCATGTTTTAAATAATCCTGCCATATCATGTATCATATAGGTATGTTTCATGCTTAAATGCAAAATCACATGTACTTCAAAGGTCAGTATTAAGGTATGAATTTGTGAGAATTTGTATCAATACCTTCATATATATCTTCTGGTCCAGACTTAAGTGGTAGAACAAAGCCTTTACCCTGTACAAGTCTCACACTCTGTTGCCTGACATTTAGGTTCCTCTTCTGAAAGGCAAGACTTGTGAGCTGGACTCCCTAAAAGTTCATTTTGTCTCACTATGTCTGACTGCTTTAAGTGTTATTTTAATCATCCACACAAATCATACCTTAAAATAATCAACTGGACACTGTACAGTTGTTTAAAGGTCTAGATTTTAGAGCAGAAGAAAATGACTTGCATCTTGCTGCTGCACTAAGTTGGATTTCAGACATCCCATGAACGTTGCTGGACTGCATCCCACTTGGCATGGACTCTGGAGACTGGTCAAAGTGGATCAGGCACCAGGTGTCCACCAGTTTTTTTTATTCATACTGTCTTTATGTGTCTGTATTTTCTAAATTGCTTTAGAGATTTTAGCCCCTCTGGGGCTGGCAGTCTTGTAAAAACATTTTCTCTTTGAGGTACAGTGTATAACTTGTTTCAAGCTGAGACAGAAATACAAGGAGAAAATTGCTCCTAGCAATATGTTGCCACTTTAGAAACCCTGAAGTGTAGTTTGATTTAGGCCCATCTATACTAAAATGCATCTATACTAAATGCATTAAGAAGGTAGATTTAGCTTTTTTTATTATTTTATTTTTCTACTTGAAGCAGATTGAATTTATTCTAGTGGTTCAGGTAAAGGTGAAGATGAAAACAAAAAGTGATTTAAGAAAACAGTTCAAAAATTTTCTGTATGATAAGTAGAATTCCAAAGGTATTTGTTTAGGTTCTGAATTCTCTGGGATCAGAAAAAGTATCTGTAACATTAAATAAAGGGTTGACAAACATTTAAAAGTTTTATTCCTTTTTCAATCAATACCTTTTTAAAATAAATCCATGTACTCAGATAAGGGAATATTTTTTCTGTTTCTCTTCATATACTGAATGTCTTATTCAGACAATGCATTGCCAGTTAACAGATTCAGATAGCAATATTCATATCTAGAGAGGCAAAGCAAGTTACAGAACACTAACCAGGGAAAGCTGTAGAATGTGACCCAGCGTATATAATTTCTGAAATAAAAGTCGAAATATTTGTTGCTGAATTGCCAAATACTTTTAGATGGGGATTTCAAAGTTATCTGGAGCTGTTATTCCACAACTAATTAGTCTCTGCAGTGAAAAGAACACAGTTTTCTTCTGCCAAATACAGTGTTCCTGCAGCATCTGATGGTATTGACATTACCAATTACACACCATTCTAACACACTTGTAATTCACCCATATGTCCAGTAGGCCTCTGTTATACTTGCCCAAATCAATAATTAATCAGGACTGCATCATTTTCAATAAAGTTCTTTTTCTTTTCCAAACAGAAAGCAGTAAAAATATGTCAAAGTTTATTCTACAGTGTATTCTTTGAAATTACACAAAAAAATGTTCAGATTCTTTTGACAGAAGTGTTTCTCTGTCTGTTTTTAACACTCTGTAGACACTGTTTTTACTACTAGGTCTGAGGTTTAGGATTTCTCTACAGAGCAGATCATGTTCTGACATTTGCAATGCTGTAATCAGTCTGCATCTTATCAAATAACAAGCGGTTGGGTATCAGTCAAGTTCAAAGAAGATCAATAAAGCTGGTGAAGGGTCTGGTGTGCAGGTTTCACGAGGAACCGAGGAGGGAGGGAGGTGTTTCTTAGCCTGGAGAAAAGCAGGCTCAGGGGGGACCTGATCACGCCGTACCACTGCCTGAAGGGAGGCTGTAGCAAGGTGGGGGTCAGTCTCTTCTCCCAGGTAACAAGTGACAGAATGAAAAGAAATTATCTCAGGACATCTATTCCAGACCCAATTAATCGTACTATTCTATTCTACAATTCTGTGATTTTATTATTCTAACATCTTAGAAATATGAGTAAAATCACATTATTATATTAGAACTCAAAAAATATCTTTATTCTTAATATTAACCCTTAAACTAATATTTGAAGAAACATAACTTTTTTCTTTCATTTTTTTCCCTAACTTTTTTGCTTTATCCAAAGTAAATCCAAGACCTGTATGCTTATGATGGAGTTCAAATCCCAGACACAAAAAAAAATTCATGTTCAAAACTAATGTTCATCTCTATTCTAAACCTAAATTTCTGATCATCCCTGTAATATAAAGATAAAATATCATCACTGTAATATAAAGAGAGAAACCAGTGAACTTCACTTTTTTTTTTGCTTAAAATCCAAATGTAGATTCTGTGCTTGATACTTATTCTTTAAAAATACATTTTAAAATATTTTATCTTTAATTACAAACTTAAATATGTAAGAGTGGAGGTAAAGAAATATTAAATCCTATGAATGTTAAAAAAGTGAAGTGTTTTTACTTCCATTTTTTTATTTTTAAGATCATAATAGTGATTTCATTTAAAGTTTTGTAGATTAAACTTGGCTTACTGAATTTATTGAGATAAAGTAGCAATTCCACACTTCACCTTAAATTTTTTCTACTAAACATAACAGCTCTGTCAGCACGACTTCTTGTAGGATAGCCTGAATTCCAGAATGATTCCCTGAAATCCGTCTTTGTTATCTGGTAATGCCGAAAAATCTTGTGTTTTCATTTGTTCCTGAGTGTCTGTGTACAGCTGTCTACATTTTAAAAAGATCAGAATTTCAAACTTTAGCATTTCTTTTTGTTCTATGACAATTGGAAATTTGAATGTAAGAATAACATTTCACATTGGTAGATGTGAAAATTTTTAACAAAGCTTCCAAGGATGACTAAATTAGGTAAAATCAGAGTGAAATCTTGCAGTTTGAGTGATGCATAGCTATAGATAAGATGTGTCTGTATAAAATTTCATCAGTTATTTCAACAGGGCAAGGCAATATTCAGAGCAGATGTCATTCTATGAAGCTTTGCACCGCAAAAAAGATTGCAGAATTCTAAAACTGGTGTAGAGACATTCAGTCTTACAAAAAGTGACTGCCTTGTTCCTCTCTTTTTGTTGGCTTACTTTTTTTTTCTTTTTTTTTTTAACACTTTTAAACTGTTTGTATCTCAACCCACAAGTTTTCTCACTTTTACCCATCTGATTCGCCCTCCATCTCATTGTGGGCGGTACTAAGTGAGCACTTGTGTGGTGCTTAGTTATTGGCCGTGGCTACACCACTACATGTGGAAAGCAAAGAAACTGATTACTCCAGAGATCCATAACATTTAGATTTAAGGGTCAGTAACCTGAATTAGAACAGGGGAAGCTAGCAACAAGCAAGGGTGTGTTGAAATGGTCAGCTCAAACACTTCTTTGTAATGAGAAAGGATAACCTGCTTTCATCGCTAAATACAACTACCAGTAACTAACATTTGAGAGTCTCACCCTTTTGATAGCAGATGCATATTATCTGCATTCATACAGCACCATAAATAATTTTGTTTCAATTTCTTGAACAGTTCAAAGCTATGTAGCATGCAGATATCTTTTTTTAGTCTTTGAACTTTTTTGAAAGCTATTTTAGACTGTCATTATCTTTCCCTGTCAAAACTGTCAAATTGCATTAAAAATCAAGGAACGCATTTCCTTAGAAATGTGGTACTTGTTGTTATGAAAAGGGAACAACTTGACCTTACTAATGGGTCAGGGAGAGCATTAGCAAAGTGTTTTCAGATATGGAAATGTACAGAATATTTGTTATGACCTTTTCCGACTACAAGTTCATATTATTGATTGAGATCACAAATCAAGAAATACAGAAATTTAATAAAAGTAAGAAAAGAATTGTATCTGTAGCTGAAGTTTTAAAAGAAAGCAAATTGCTTAACCAGCTAAGGTCACCACCTATGTATCTGTATTTGATGAAATGCTAAGTTAACTTTCAGTAGTGAACCACCTGAGTAAATGCTTTTTCAGTTTGCTTCACTATTGAAGTTCCCCTACATTATTAGTGGAAAGCAGAGATACGATTAAGACCTTAAAAGAGGAAAGCTTATTTTCGACTTCCAGTCTATAGCTAGAAAAATCATGGAAAGCGCATGGAGTTATTTTGTTTAGTATGCCATAAAATATGTTTTTAACGGAAAAAAAAATGAAGAGCATGTCCCTATATTGCTTTGCCTTTTTAGACAATGGAGTCTAGTTCATCCTTTAGCAGATGTCAAATGTGCAAAATTTTTATCTGAAGCATACCTTTTGTTCCATTTTAGACTCATAGAAAGACAAGTAATTAATCATATAAAAATTAATTTCCAGTCTTTTTGTCTCAGCAGTAAGCAATTAATGACTCAGGACAGTCTTTTAAAACAGATCATGAGCAAGAAAAGTTTTTTACATATGCTGTGTATTAAAGACTATGTTATATGCATATGTTGATATACATACAGACAGACATATATAACCCATTATAGACTATATTTTATATACGTACATACACACCTATATGTTATTGGGCAGACCATAACTATGAGAGTAATAACATAGAATCATTAAGGTTGGAAAAGACCTTTAAGATCATGCAAAGAAAAAGAAAAAACATGTCATGTTATTAAACTTAAAAAGGAGTTGCTGCTCTGTCTTTTAGTCCAGGTATGAGAAAAAGAAATGGGAGGGGAGTGACTTTTTTCAGAGCTGTAGCTGAGGCAATGCAATGCAGTCACCCATATTAAGCCTTAATTTACAAGGTGAAAATGCTCCTGTTGAAGCCTGTGTAAAATACATTGGGCATCTGCAGGGGTGGAGTGGAGCTGTTTTCATTCACTGTGTGATTTATACTGAATAAAGAATGACTCTTTCAAATCTGCCATGTATTCCTCCTTGAAGCTCTGACGTGCATAACCCTAGGATGATGGATAGTCCATTGGCCATGGCTGACTACATTGACAGAGGAAGAAATGCCAAGACAAATTTCAAAAGTGCATCTCCAGTTAGTCTCTTGAGACAAGATCCTGTTCAAAATTCCATTTTTCTTTTACAGTTTTATTTTTTAATAAAATAATTTTATGTTTGTATATTAAACTGCCAGCATCCCAAAACCAAAATTCCAGATATAATAAAAAAATTAACTGTCTGCAGGCATGTAAAATATGTTTTATCTGTGTTTTTCTGCCCTAAAAACTAAAAAGTAAGTATTTTGTAAGCTTGCTAGTCCCTGCTTAAGTGTCAGTTCCCTGAAGGAGAGTTTGCAGAGCTGTATGTACTACAGTAAGCTCAGAGCTGTTGGAAAATTGATAGGAAATTCTCTGAGGACTTTAGTCCCCAAAGCAATTTGTTTTCAAGAGCAAGTATTGTGTGTCTCCTTGTCCCAGGGATGGTCATAATGGATCCTCAAAGCAAATTTTGGGGCAGACAGAGAGCAACACAATAGCCAAAGTCCAATAGGAGCAATGAGCCTACCTAACCGAAATGCTGGTCAAGGTTTGACTCAAGTCACATATGGAAGAAACTATCATCATTAGCTGGTATGCAAATATGGCTATAAATTAATTACCTTATTCCATAAACAATGGACATCCCAGGGCACACTGAGCTTTCCTGCACAGCTGCAGGCTGCATGCCAGGATTTCTCCTTGAGTAGGGACACCTCTCAAGGTTACTCTCTGAGGAGACACTTCTTAGTCACAAGCGAAAAGCAAAACTTTACTCAATTTACAAAAAAATTGCGTCATTATTTTAGTGTAGCTCTCTTTCCCCTTTTCTTCTTTCCTCCCTTTTCCTAATACTAGATTATAAATCATAGAAATAATTATTATTTTTAAAATGCAATCTTAATTAAGAAAACAAAGTGGTTGAGAGAGACAATATCATAACAAAGGCCATAAGGAATATTTAGCTACAAACAAGAACTTTGTTCTCTGAATTCAAAACTTGTTTGTTTTTTCCCTTGATTCTGACCGCTTGTTGAATTTTGTGACATTGCTGAGGCATCAGCTGTTTTCTTGCTTATTTGTGCTACAAGTATATAACTACAGCTTTTCAGGCAGTGATTACAGTACTCTACTGCAGAACTGTGATGAATAATCAGTGTACTCACTGTAGTTCTGACTGAGAACCAGAAAAAGGTACTGTGAAAATACTGCTCTTTTTATATGTGTGTGTGTATATATATATATATATTTATATATTTTTTAGGTTTGACAAAAACTAACCTTCTCAGACTGGAAATGGTAACTACTTGAAACCTGCAAATAGAGCAGCCATTTTGGTGTACAGCATTAAGACCTGATTCTAAGATTTAAGTTGGTTTTCCAAAAAATTCTTGCTAACTACGACTGTTTTGACAAATAAAATTTTGTCCTGAAAGATTAGAACATTTCTGTTCTTTGTAGAATTACTGCAGAAAAGATATGCTGGAACAAATTATTTATAATACCAGAAGTAGGTCTTGTACTCAAAAGCAAACCTCTTTCTCATAGAAGGCCTCATCAGGTCATGCATATCAAAAAAAAAAAAAAAAAAAAAAGAGAACAAACCACAAATTGTAAGACTGCATAAAAACATATTTCTGAATTAAAATGTATGTAAAATTTTGACTTAAGTAAGTAAGAATAAAATCAAGAATGGTCAGAGGTGTATATCTACATGTATAATGTTTCCCTTCTCATTACCCTGGAAAAGAAAAAAACAACTTCCGGATTTAAAACAGACCTGAAAAAGGTTAAAAGGTATCAGAGAAAAATAATTTCCTACAGTTTTATAATGAACAGCTTGCCAATAAGGAGATAGGCAAATTTACTTCCAATATCTTTTCAATTTTTTTTACTTATTTTAGAAGTTGATTATTTTGACGTATCCTGCAAAATAATGTTGGAAGTTTACAAAGAGATAACTCAAAAATTAAGTTGTTGTCACACAGACACATTTTAAAGCTTTAAATTTTATTGCAGTTAATTTTCCTTATGTAAAGAACATTCTTAAAGCCAGACTATTTATTGAAAGTAACATGTACAAGAAATACCTTTTAATCTATTGTTGAAAAGCTGAAAAGATCACTGCAAGTTTCTAAAAACAAAATTATTATTTCAAAAAATCACTAATTTGTTATGCTATATGGAGGTGCCTTTTTTAAGGGTTATGCCAATGATTTAGCTAGGTTGTGATACAGAAACATCTCTGATGAAATAAATAAGGTACAGTTGGAAATAGTGTCAGAAAAGAAGATGAGATGGTTTCTACTGACAAATAGAAGTCCTTCTAGAAATGTCTTTTTCTCAGACATTTTAAATCAGGCATTGATAATGACAGAATATTAGATAATGTTAAAAAAAAGGGAGAGTTCTAGAGTCTGGCTTCTGGTTCTGCCTGAGGCATAGAGTCATTGATTCTTTAGTCCAAAACACTTGCTGGAACATAAGCAAGAACTCAGAAAGGAGAACTAAGAGTTCCCAGCCTAATGCACAAGCAAATATGATTCCACATAATTAGCCAGCAGTTCTCAAAAGGAATGAATTCTAGTATCAAACTTCACTGGTAAAATGACAAGGAACAGCATGACACGCTAAATCCTGGTGCCAGATCAGAAAAATTGTGAGATTCGAACTCTAAACACATGCAGGCAAAGGACTAAAACACCTGAGGCAAGTTCAGTCAAAAAGAAACAACGAGATGTCAAACACTTTTCCTGTTGGCAGGTGTCCTTGAGTTGTTTATAATGGCTCTTTACTATTCATTCTAAGTGATTGATCACCTAAGTCACAATGGTTTCTGCAACCCTCTTTTGGATTAATGAAATAATTCAAATAGAAGAAACAAAGAATAATGAATAGTAAATAAACTCCAAACTTGGGTTTAAAACTCATGAAGTGGTTAAATTCCTTCCTCCAACTGGCATAAGCAATTTGATTAAGATCACACAGAAAGCCTGTGACAAAGAGGGACTGCTGCTTTATCTTCAACTAAAAGCCATTTTATATTTTATATAATTGCATGTCACAAACTGGAAACTGTGGCATTAAAACTGTGTACATCTTTTGATACCGAAATGTAAAATAGACTTGTTTTTGTTAGGCTTGTTAAGCCTTCTAGTGTGGAGAACAGGTGAGGCAAAATACCAAAACCTGCAGATTACCGCCAAAATTCCACATGTATATTACTTATGATGTCTTATTTTCTGGAAGACAAGTTATTTATTGCAGCTTTCACAATTATTTACACAAAAGAAAATAATGAGCAAAATTTAGTTTTAATGCCATGTGACTATAATTTGGTTATTATTTAAATTATTGGTTTCCTCAAGGGAATTTAATTGTCAAATTTAGCAGAGTAAAGTGATGTGTACAAAACTGAGTTGCTCTCCTTTTTACTGTGCAATGGCTCAAACACATTAGGCCTGAAAGATTTGTCATTTCCTGTCAAACAAATAGATCACACATTACCACTTCATACTATATTTATTTGTATCATCTTTTATTACTATGTTGGAAGTTCCTCCTTGCTATCAAAAAGGAAAGTTCCTTGGAAATACTGAAATAATAGATCAAGTAATTAGTATCTTTTATATAAAATCATGGTTGCTGTTTAAAGATGTACTTAGGTTTCAACAAAATATATTTGTGTTACATAGAAGTCATTACTAATAGAGAAAATACAGTGACTATATATATATTTTATATGATAATTTTCTTGTCCTTTAGCTCTCTCCTATGCTTTTTAAATGTATACACTAAACTCAGGACACAGAATCAGAAAAAAAGTTAAGCTCATTTGGGGGAAAGTTAATGGATATAATTAAGCATTTCCACAGACCTTTACTACCTCTCATAACTCTCCTGCTTTTACATTCCTAATTAGTTAAATTTAATATACTTTGAAAGCAACTCAGATGTTTCTTTATTTTCCTGTATAAATGTAGTGTATGGTGTATTCGCACCACTAAACTTCACAGTTAATCTGTTAGCTAGATATAAGAATGATACCTTGTATAATTTTGGATCCATAACTTTTAAGCTATCAAATGGGAGAATTACATTTTTTGCTCATATTGTTATAGATAATTATTCACATTTCTTATTTTGAAGGTTAGATAGGCTTCTGAAATGTAGCTTTTTAAATTAACAATATTTATTTAAAAAAAAAAATCAAGCTGTTGAGAAGTGTGCACATCTGCCCTTATAGTAGAGGTGGACCTTTGTGAACTTCTCTGTGTACCTCAGTCTTTGTATTTCACTCTTCACTTACTGACCTTTAGGTTACGAAAAATCATGTCCATCACTTCCAAGAGCTATAAATTAAATGACTTAAACAAAATTATGTACCATTCAATTATATACTCCCACATCCCCTCAGGAATCACCACAGCTACCACAAAGTCATAACAGTGGATGTCATTTATGAGGGAGTATGGCAAAAGTGGAAATCAGGAGACCACTTCACAGCAATTTCATTCAACAGGTTATTATTCCCAGGGTGTCAGTTAATGTGGAAAATGAGTATTCAGGGAGGTACAAAAATGCAGCCAGGAGCTAGATGTGTTGCTCTTGCATTGTTTGGTTTTTTCAGTTGTTACTGCAGAGTAACAACAAATAGGCAAAAATTTGCATACATGAACAAAAAGGGAAAGGAAGTCTCATCTTTTGAAATAAATAAATAAATGAGTATTCCCTGAGGACAGAAATTTTTTCCTGTGATTTTTTTCTTACAGGATACAGAATACAACTTTACTAATACCATGATTATCACCAGCAAAAGATGCACAATCAATTTATAAACTTATTGGAATTAGAGATTAAGAAACTTTATTTCATGCAACTGCATAGAACGTCTAGTAGTCTAAAAGCTCTGGCATAAAATCCGTTTGTTTGAGATGACTGTTGTGGCTTTATTTTTTTTTTTTTTCCTAATGGAATAGCAAGCAGAGTCTAGGGAGGGTTGAGATGTCAGATTTGAAAGGTTTTTTCATTATTATACAACACTTCTGAGAAAGGAAAATAGTTATTCCGTACTTCAAAATACCAAGAAATGTGGATGACAAGAATGATCTTCTTTAAGATATAAACTGTTCAAAGATATTTACTGTATCTCCCAGCTACCAAAAGCTCTTTCACCTCAACTTCAAGTACTCAAGAATACTAGCAATTCTAAACTTGAGAAATGTTTTGGACACATAGATTTCCTTGTTAGTTATTCTTCATCACGTGTAAGATTTTTATCATGTGTTAGAGTTTCTCATATTGTGTAAGAACCTAGAGTATTGTGTTCAAAATTTTCAGTTCTTAACTCTGTCTTGGAACTTAAACCCTGTGTCTTACAGCCCTGAACTTACTGGTGCCTTGATTCTGCAATGAATTTTGCTTTCAGCAAATAGAGCAGTGAGTGCTCCATATGGAAATAGTGAATTTCACAGCTGAAGCTCATCTACTGTTCTGTCTTTCAGCTACTAAATATAAAAGCTGTGAGAGTGTCTAACGGAAACATTCCTGTCAATGCATGGAAGGGAAAGTCAATATTAAGTTAAAAGGAGCTGAATTTCACTTGTAGGGAAAGCAAAATAGGGTATGTGAGTGGGAGTAGGTGCAATCAGTGATGTTTACATCTACATAGTTAAAAACTGTTAGTTCAGAAGAGGCACAACCCAAAAAAAGTTGTTCTAAGTATCTAGTAAGAACACAAAGTCTTCTTATGAAATGACTTAAGCATTATTTTGATGATGTTTTGTTGCAACTGAAGCAGTTATAGCTACCTTGCAGATGAGTTGATTAAAATTTATTGCACAATATGGAATATACCTGTCTTGCAAAAAATGTGGCATGACCACTCTAAATGTTATTTTCCCCTGAGAATCATTATTTCTGCTTAATTTAAACCAAAAAATAATGAATAAGGGCTGTTTGGATAACAGTTCCACCCAATCATATTTAAACGAGAAGAAAAACGTAGATCTAGAATTTTGTGGGAACATCAATGTAAAATCACATTTCTGTCATCTTCCATTTACTCATACGTGAGCTGAGATATAGATAAGGCCCCAAAAAACCTCACTAGACAAGACTCTTAAAAGGGCTTATGGTTTTTCATGCACTCAGAGTTAGACGCATGAGAGAAATACTGACATGGTATTGTTAAAAGCTCAAAAAAACAAAAAGAACTTTACTGGAAAATCAGAGAACTTTGGCAGAAGTTTAGAGCAGCATTCAATCAACATAAAGCATTTCACAAAGCATTAACTTAGCCTATTCAGCTTACCAAACTCTAAGCCCATCCAATTTTAAGTTACTAAAAACTCCAAGAGAGAATTAGAAGAAGAAAGAGAAAAAAAAAGGACAGAAAATATATAGAAAAAAATAAATATAGCTACCAATCCTGGTTCCACAGGTGTTCTGCTGATAGAAACTCCAAGAGGAGGTGGGGTTAAGACACGTGCTCACTGCATCTCCTGGGTTAATTACCCTTTATCTTTCCTGGGCCCTTCCCCCAGGTGGGACTTCTGGTCATTTGGCCACTCAGGAGCTGGGATAGGGTTTCCACGGGCAGGTGTGGAGCATTGCCTCCAGTGTGCCAGGGATTGGGCCACTGCAGGGCTGGGATACAGGCCTGGAGGGGATGGGGTGTGTAGGGCAGTGCCTCACAAAAGGCAAGGCATGACCTTGCCCCTTCTCCCACACACATACACAAAATGTTTCAAGCCAGCAATCTTCTTACAATCTATCACAGATTACATTCAATAGTGTTTCAGTGATTTAGAAATAGAAGTTTAAGAAATTGTTTTAACAAATGTCCAATCATATTTGAATTAGCTTTCTAAAAGAATTCTTGCAGAGATACTATCAGGTGCCATTATTTAAATTTATTCAGTAATATAATATTTGATGTGTACCTGTTAGTTGAAAAGATATTTGAGAATTTTGAATTGAAATCTGTTGCATGTATACATCAATTCCGAAAATTACACTGTTGTCTAAATAAAACTTATTCCAATACAGTAGATTTTATGTTCATTGTCACCCATGATATTTACCTACTATAACTAATGTTTACATACAGGTTGAGACAGAAACATTGACTAAGGGGAATTAGTCCACAAATTTCAAGCCTCAGGCCTTGTATCAAGCTCTAAAACAAACTCAGTTAAAGTTCTTTCCTGGAACTGCAAAGTTTCCCAATCTCATTAATGCAACTGTGACTGTGATATGTCACACCTGAGAAATATGGTGCATATTGATACAAGGAGTTAGGTCCAATGCTCATTAAAAGCAGGCTGGTAACATTAAATAGTTGGCAGTGAAACCGGGAAATTCACAAACTGTGATATTTATAAAGTTAGCAATAGATTTAAAGCCTTTTCTGATTCTCTTAGGTCATTGGTTCATTAAATATCATAATCACAAAATAACTGCTTGAACACAGACCCTGAAATAATACAGAAATTGTTAGACTGAATATATTTGATTTAAGGGGAAAGAAGCTATATATGTAATTTTACAAACTTAAGATGAAGCTGAGATATTCTGTTAGGGGGGGGGGGGCTTTCTTTTGCTCAAAATAACGATAAAAGAACTTGACTAACAGTAACCTCAATGTTAGCACTGCTTCCAAAGTGCTGGTGAATGTTAATAAAATAGGAGCTGGTGTGAGAGCCAGAACAATTCTGTGTGCTTTGGGTGATGTCTACCTTGAATGTACATTGAACAACAGTTTGAAAACTCAGTACATTAAGTAGGGATAATTAAATCATCATTAATTCATACAAGTAAAAAGCTGGTGTCAAGTTAAAACCTTCCGCATAAATTTTATGGTGTCTCAGAATATTTTCTCAGTTTTTGCCTTGCAATGTAAAGAGGTATTAACACAGAAAAATGAAAATAAAAGTGTTTACATTAACTAGCCTTTCCACACAGTTGATTGATTGTATTCAAGATATTTGAGCCTCCAGACTGTGACATAGGGTAAATCATATTTCCTTCCATTTGCCTCTAGGGTTAACAGTATGTTCAAAAAGGTATGATGAAATAAAGTGCTTGTTCTGGATGTAAATACTGCTCAGAAAGGAAAATGACAAATTTAGCTTTTCTTTATCATTTGTTTCAATGTTTAGAGGTTACAACACCTTGCATTACAAACCGATGAGTACTAATTATAATTCCCATGGACCTATATGGGAGATGTGAATGCACCTCATCTTTCAGAATGAGGGTGCTCTGGTTTAAAACCCAGCTAGAAAATGAAACCCATCCAAGCTGCTCCTTTGCTCCCCTGCCTCTTCCAATAATGGAGGAACACTAGAAGACATCATATGTTTCAATCAAAATTAACAGAAAAATTGCAAAAAGCACAACAATATTAATAAGATAGTGTAGAAAAGATACAGAGAGTTTTACCCACAAAAGGGTATTCACCACCGAACAAACAAAAACACCTCCCAAAGACAGTGCCCGGCATGGTTTCCCAGACAAAGGCAAAATGACAAGTGGCCCTGGGCTGGGGCCACATCATATTCAGAAAAATAATGGTCAAATTTTTCTATGCCATACTTGTTCTTCAAGGAGAAAATTGTAATCATAGTGCTTTGTTAATTTGATAATTCTTTTTGGAATTTTAAATGTGAAAATGTAAAAAAAACTTGCAGACTGTTATTATTTCACACATATTTCAGAAAATAAAATATTTGAGGCTACGATGGTACCCCTTGTCATCACTGAATCTCTAGTCACTGGTAGTTTTTTTGTTATGCTTTCTTGGTTTTTTGCTTTGAATCATTTAATCTATTTACAGTTCCCTATTTCTTTTTTTTTCCAAACAGTCTGTGAGTTCACACATTTAATTTCTGGATCAATTTATACAATATGTCTTCAAATATGGAGTTTAAATCTTTTCCCCACAGTAATTGGGGGCTGGCTTTCCATATTTCATTGGTAATCTCCTCCTTTATGATGGGTAAATGCTGGGAGCTTCTTTCTTTGTTAGTTATGCCTCTGTAAATACTTGACAACAAGTTATGGGTGAATCAGAAATTCTGAATGCCAAATCAGATTTTTTTATATCAGGATACAGCTATTATGACGTAGGTAACAAGAAATAATTCATCTTTGACGTCGGTGACATGAGTGAGATCTGCCTTTTTTTCACTGTAACAATACCTTTCATTGTAAAGTGACATCCACTGTTGCACTAGTAGTTCAATCCATTGCTGAAAATATTAAAGTGGATCTATTTATAGAATTGCCATGAATTACTTATTCACAACAGCATCAAATTTTAAGCAAATAAGCAGCCCTTCAACAACAAAAATGAATATTTATACAATTAAATTAAGTATCTGTTTTAAGTGTTTCCTTGTACAAAACAAGTGCTCAGCACTACAAAAGATCTCACCCAAATATACTACACACATACTCACAAAGTACATGGGACACACCTCAACCAACTTAGCAGTACACAACACGAACATTACATTTACACTGCTCTCTCTAGACTTCATTAGTGACTGTCAGTCAGTCTGCCAGCTGAGAGAAATGGTCTCTTTCAGAGTACTATTCATCTGACCTAATTTAGGCATCTATGTTAGGGCAAGATGAATTGTCTTATAGAAGTAGCTGTTTTTCTCCGTTGACGGCAAAGACCGTGATGATTAATATACGCAGTAGTTGTCTACATTTGATCAGAATGCCACCCAACACATCTCTGTTACAAAATGAAGTGTCGCACAAGAGGCTGAGAGTAGCTCCAGAGGAGCTCGTTCATACCGTGCGTAACACAAGTGGCACAGCTGAAGAAGCAGTGTCTGTCAGCTGGACCATGCAATAACACTCTAACGTCGCTACGTGATCGCAAAGACCTGACGCCTGTTTATTCAGAACTGGCATAATAATTTTCAAAACAATTATGCAATGTAAAACTACTCGCATTGTGTCATACCTCATGCATGAAAATAAATATGAAAAAAAGATAAGTTATACATCAACAGTTAATTTTCCTATACTATTAGGGGGAAAACTTGAAAGAAACATGCACAAAAAAACATTTTAAAGCTTATTCATCCTGATATAGGACGTAGTCCTGTATTTCCTTGAAATTTCTGTTATTTAAATCTAATTTGTGTAAGAATAGTTTAGGTTTTTGTTTCAAGCCTTTATTTATGGAGATGTGTGATTTTGTTCTGCTTTTACATTAATGTAAGCAAATAGGTATGATCAAAGCAAAGTGGCACATCAACCTTACTTGTTTTCAAAAAAATATGCAGCTACATTATTTTACTGTTATTTCATAGTTATTTTCTCTTTTTTTGTATTTCAGATGTAGTTCCATGAAGTATTTACTCAAAAAAATACAAGAAAATAAGAAAAATAAGATTAACATTGTAATATTTCTTCTTAGTTGTTAATAATATTTGAAAGACACTGCAAAATCTGAATTTGGGACAAATGCTAGTTAAAGGACTGAACCTCTATTTCTGCACTTATTTGAATTACAAACCATTTCACTGAAGGCATAGGAACTCTTTTATATAAACACTGAAGTAACTAATAGTGTAGTCAGGTTTCGTAGCTATGGATTTTTTCCACACTCAGTAAATATATTATTTTAAAGTTGTGAAAATAATGTTGTGGAAATAATGTTGATGCCTTTGGGATCTATTTTGATGAAAAGTTCTTGAATTCTTGATGTCAATTGTGGAGGGCAAGCATGACGAGCTCCTTTACAAAAAGTTCTGTGTCATCCCTTCTGAGCTGCACTGAGAACATTCAGCTTGTACTTACTTCCACGGAATGAGTTGACATTAGAGATGACCTGATAAAATTACAGAAGGGGCAGATTCTTCTTCTATTTGCAATTTTATGAAAATTGACAGCTTCATTTTAAAACAAAATGTAATAAATCGGCTATCTTCTGCAAAAATTAATTCAATTAATGGAACATAGCCACCTGTTGATTACATTAAGATTATAAAACGTCTAAAGGGTAACGAGTCCTAGCTTTAGTACCAGCTAGTTACTGATACTCAATCCATTTCACCTGAACCTGCTCAATGGGGTTTATAAAATATCATGAAAAAAATGTCAAAGGCATTAAAGTTCACACATCATTCTTCAAAGAACCACTTGAGACACTAACATCCCTGTCTCTCAAGAGGAATCTTGAAGCTTTTTTCTTCCTTCTGTACTCCAAAAGTTATTAAGTTTGTCTAAAAGAGAGTCACAATGGGTGATCCTATTACAGTAGTTTCCTAAATCAAGAGCCCACTACACTGAGGATGACCCTTCAAATCCAAACATAATTCATAATTTTAAGACAGTTTATAACTGGAGGTTTAAAGTGGCTTTTTACTATTTTTTTAAATATTAAAAAAATGCAAGACTAGTAATAATCTCTTCTGGGTAAACGCTCCTCCTAGTTTATTAAGCCTTGGTCAAGGCTTAGAGCTCCAGGCTTTTTGAAGCAATACTTGAAACCACTTTAAATACACTGCTTTGTTTAAAGCTTATCATTGCAGTACATGGTTTTAGATTTCTGACACTTTGTTATTCTTTCCTTCATCTTTCTTTGGTCAATATTCTCTCTTTGTCAAAGTAATTTTTGTCTCATCAGTCTGCTTTTGTCACCACTTTAACAGAGATTTTTGTGTGCCTTATAAATCTTATATTTCATTTTATCTCTCGTGTATAAAATATAAAACTCCACATTTGGTATAAATTTTGATAATTTGTGGAGGAATTTTGTATCTGAATGATGTCAGTAAGCAAAAGATTGACTTTGCTACAGGCTTTATAAATTATGTAGAACTCTACAATTCCTGTAGGACCTATTATAATCCTTCAAGAGTTTGCTGAGATAAAAATAAAATATGAAGGCAGGAGTTCCTTTGCTCCCAGCATTCATAGTGATCATATTTAGTAATACCTATTTCTGAGATAGACTTGGAAAAAAAAAGACAAACACAGCTAAATGGGTACCAACCCCTGTTGTCTATTCATAATTAATAAAAAAATCCGTTTCAAATAATTTTTATTTTTGAAAGAATTTAAGGTATCTAAACATAGGTGCCTAAGATCATTTTGAGATATGCTAAGGTTTCATGGATTTCTCCATTTTGTTGACAGATGCAGAATTTAATAGATTGCACATTTGCACTGAAGAACAATATCCCACATTGCCTGACACTGATGTTTAGGTAACTGAAACGTGTACATTTCTTCAATAAATTCTATTCTAAATTCAATAAACTGCTATTTTAATTATTTTAATGATTTTTTTCACAGCATAGATTGAGTTTCTGAGATTTATAGCACAAGGCTCTGTCATCCTTTTTACTTTTTTCTTTTTTCCTTTCTCTTCTTTTTTTTCTTTTTTATTCCCTTTTTATTTATTTATTTATTTATTTATTTTTAAATAAGTTACCTATACTTGTGGAATAATCAGAAATCACAGAATCACAGAATGGATAATGCTGTAACAAAGTTTTGAAGATCATCTAGTGCAAACAGGTGGACAAAGCCCCCAGCCCTGCTTCCAGGGCGTTAAGACTCTTCTACAGTTGCAAATCTGCAGGTGAAGCTGTTTCTGATATTAAGCCATGAGCTTCTAGCCTTTACCATATAGGCAAGTCCATTTCCCATCCCCAAAAGTACACCTCTATCACACCTCATTCCGCAGAGCTGGGAATTTAGACTCCTCTTATAACTGCAGGGTCTCAGAGAAGGTCCTACTGATTTCTGTCTGGTCATCTCTCGTGTTGCACAGGATGCTGAAGTTCTTCTGTAACTCCTTCATTTGATGACACAGATGGTCCTCCACCTAGCTCCTGAAGGCAGCAAACCCACCTCCTGCTGTTCTATCCAGACTTTGTGGCACATCTATTGCTGAGATGTTTTATGCTGTCCTCAGCAGAGTTGCTGGCTGCCTTTTCTGCACTCTCCTGCAAAATCTGATGTGAAAAATGCCTTGGTTAACTGCACTCTATTAAAGACTTATGGTTTCAAAGGTTTCAATTTTCAAAAAAAAAAGGAGAGACAGCTTGGTACTATTGTGGCATGTCATTTTCTAAGACAACTAGATGCTTTCTTTCTACTTATGGGTTTGGGAATACTTCCTGTGTCACAGATTTGTGAGGGAGGTAAATCCTTTACCTGTATTTGCTCTGATCTTACTTTGGTACTTCAAAGTCTCAGACACATTCAATAAAAGGTGAAAAAGGATATTTGCAAGCAGAGGCTCCCACCTAGCTTACTACATTCATCCAGCATGTGTCTGTATTGTCACAAAAGGGATTTTCCGTTCTTCCTTTCTATTTCCATCTGTTAGTTCTCAGTATCAGTACTGACATCCATAGGACTGCAAAATTAATCAGATAATAGAACTCAGTAGAATATATACATATTTTTTCTCCCAGTGGAATAGGAGCAACTAGAAAGAAAGAGAAACTACAGAGGAGTGTGTGGGCCTGAGTATTTTAACAATGGCCTTGGTTTATGTCACAGAAATAAAGTAACTATAGCCCAAGTAAGCCAATTTTTTCCCTTCTTCTTCAAAGCAGTTTTTTTAAACTCATGCTGCCTGAACAGCAGTAGAAGGATCAGACACAAGTGACAACCTATTGAGATGTCATTGACAATTTATATAAGGAGTTTGCTGGCCATTTTCCATCTCTCTTCCATTAAGTTCCCAGTGTGACCTAAGAGGGACACTTGAGTTTGGGGTAAATATTAATGGAATGCTGAATTGTAAAGTAGTGTATTGCTATCAACAAAGCTTATCTCAGATTACTATCACAGAACTTTATTTGGTGAAGAATGACTTGATCCATGTCATGTGTCCTACACTGATTATTCCTTAGACTTTCGTTTTCATCCCAGTCTTTCTTCCTCCAACATCATGGAGGATTTAGAGCACTCAGCAGCAGCAGGAATTGGGACAGATTTGTTCATATGGAGAACAAATGAACAACTTCATTTGTTCTCCATCTTCCATCTTCTCAGCTCTCTATAAATTTTAAGAGGCAGGTATTGATGCGTTCATTTTCTTCTCTTGAAGTTTGCAATCATATCCATACTGGAATCAAGTAAAGCTTATTGCATTTCAGGGACATAAGCGGAGAAGACATGCTAAAACATTGTTAGGCTGATGTGAAGAAAATAGAGGGAATTTAAATACTAAACAGATATAACAATACCTAAGGAAATAGCATGCAACAAATTGATACCATTTGAGAAATGAGTGATTAATTTTGCAATAAAGACATAGAGAGCAATGTTGGGCTGTTTGAACTTGAGTTCAATTCCATATGCTGCTTTTCTAAAAAGAGGCTAGGCAGAAGTCCATTCAAAAAAAAAACCCTGCCAAGATTATTTAGATTTCAAACCATGAAAATGAGAATATGCTCCAGATACAGGTTTCTTGTATAGAAGACAGGTTAGATGGTGACAAAATGTCTCGAGTAAAATGTGATATTTCCACATTTGTAAAAATGTTTTTAGATTTGTGCTTAATTCTTACCTAGCTAAAAAATCTACTCAAACTGTCCCTCATGAATAAAGGTTTTCTTAGAAGTATAAACCTTGTCTTCCACCTTTATATTAGTTTATTAATATAAATTCAACAATGGGCAAAGAATTAATTTGCAAAATATACATACTGGTTCATTTGCTGTCTTTGAACTAAGATGTAGTATCCACATGATTTCAGTTAGACTAAATGTAGTCCCATGATGATCACTTCTGAAATTCTCATTCTTACAAGAGAAGGTACATTTTTAAGGTGCCTACCATAATGGGAACATATTACCTGAAACTCACTGATTGCCATTACTAAATAAAATGCATGCTGATTATTTCTGCTAATTAACTCATTCCCTTTAACAGCTGCTGAGAACATGCAGTGAAATGTTCCAAGCTAACAAAACTCTCAAGCTGCATTTTCCATCTGCTTATCACTGTCTTCCAAAGGACCACTATTTTTTATTCTGCTAGAGTATCTGAGAATCCAGTTTTCTTCTTGTTGGGGATTGCACTTTAGAAGAGGATTTTAGGAATTGAAGACTACACTCATGGGACTATGTTACTGTCAGGTCAAGTAAACTAAGGATGGATATTGAATGGTGTTGGCAGGACAGAGGGATCAAGGATAAGACACAAAATGCTGAGCTGTTGGTAATGGGAAGCACTTTAACTTGGAGTAATCCTGGTGTTTCTAGGGGTTTTTTTCAACCCTAATTTCTCTGTACTTCACATTAAATCTCTAAGGTTTTAGCTGTCCATGGAGACAAATGATCATTCATCAGGGAAGAAAGACTCACTGCATGAAGTCCCACGAAACACTAGGTTTTTTATTTCTGTTGATTTCCGATACTCAAAACAAAAGTAACTTCTAATTTGTCAGTTTGTGGTCAGTGTAGAGAAAGATGTAATGGATATAAAAGAAATATATGTGCCTGTACTGATTTGTATTTGATTGTATTTCATGCCTAGTTCTTCTCAACACAATTTGCAAGCACATCTAAATGAGATTCTTCTGTTGGTTTTGCATTGCTGTTCAGCAAAAATGGCTATGACATGCATTATTTTGAGTTTTCTGCATTGAGGTTAGGTTGTGCAAGAGCTGAGCAAATGCTGATGTTTCTATGTGATGATTCCCGCAGACTTTTTTGGGAGGTTTTGATAAATCTGTCCCCTACAGAGCTAAGCTGGAAAGATAATAATTTGGTTTTCAACTTTCCTCATACCAGGGCCTAATTACACCAGTGATTAAAAAGTGTTATTCTAGAACCATGTTGATGTATTAGAACCAAAAGTATTAGAACAATTTCATATTTTGGAAAAGCTCTAGCTTTGATATTAAAGACAACTTATTTTTTCTCAAGATACCTAAAACTGTTGATATTAAATTAATTTGAAGGGTATATGCGTGGGTTTTAGTGAAAATTTAAAGGAATAAAGCAGAAAGAAAAGATGCAAAATAGCCATCAGCAGTGTCTTCAGATAAGAAATATAATGAAAATCATAAATAATCACAAGTGGAGCAGTAACTCTGAAATTTCACTGATTTTGTTGCAAATATCAGACAAACGAAAAGCTCAGACTGATATCAACAAATATGTCTTCACATTGATTTCAATTTCATTCCTAAATATCCCCTTTCACCTTGCACTTTATCCCTATATTTTTTACACTGAATATCTCAGCTAATATTTCTGAGGAGATATACAAAATATGTTCATGCAGATGTGAACCTAGGTCTGTAAATCTAAGAGAAAATTTTTCATTCAGGAGAGAAAGAAGTTTTTCAAATCTGAATGAGACACATCGTTGGGCAGTAATTCTCTTTTTCACATGGTGCTGAAGGCTCTGGAATTACATGAGTAAGTCTTACTGATCTCTGTGGAAGTTCATATTTAGAGGTTACTTTAAAGAAATGTGGTGTGTTGGCGTCATGTGGCTGCCAGGTGCATACCAAGCTATTCTATCACATTCCCCCCACCAGCAGGACAGAGGGGGGGAAAATAGGACAAAAAACCCATAGGCTGAGGTAAAGATAGGGACATGGCTTACCATTTGCCATCATGTCAGAATAGACTCAACTAGGGAAATTCGATTCAATTTATTGCCATTTAATTGTAGCAGAATTGGAAAGTGAGAAATAAGAAAAAAAACTGAAACCATGAAACCATTCCCTCACCCCTCCCTTCTCAGGCTTAACTTCATTCCCAAATCTTCTTATTCCCCCACCCCAGGCAGAGCAAGAGAATGGGGAATAGGGGTTGTGTTCAGTTCATAATGCTTCATTTCTGCCTATTCTTCCTCCTCATGCTCTTCTGCTCTGGTCTGGCTCCTACAGACCCTTTTTCCCTTCATCTACCCTGACCTTGATACATGCAGAACTGTTTTTCTGACATTTTCTCATATCTCTCTCCCAGCTGCTATGAAGCAATTTTACTTTTTAAAAAATGTGTTATCTCAGAGGCATTAGTGATGTTTCTGGTTGGCTCAGCTTTGTCTAGCAGTGGTTCTGCCTTGTAGCTGGCTGGAGCTGGCTGACATGGGAACAGCTTCTGTCAGTTTCTCACAGGAGTCACCTCTACATTACAAACACCTCCTGCTAGCGAAACCTTGCCAGGTAAACCCAGTACAAGGTATTCATCCTTACAACAAATTTGCCTTCCCTCAGGATGAAAAACTCATGGCTGCATTAAAAGATTATATTCCAAATATTGTAGATTAATGCATTAAAATGGCTGAAACATATATATGTGAAGTAATAACATGGCTACAGTAGAGTTATATAAAGAAAAAGCTCCAGGGGGCTGCATCTGTCCTGAGCTGCAGGAATGATTTTTACAAGTGTCAATTTCAGTATGTCAGTGTTTCCTCTTTTTGATTACACTGAAACATTATCTAGTGTAGACAGCTAGCAATGAAAGTATTACTCTTGAGATAGAGAAAAAAATCTCAGTACTTATCTAAATATACTCCTACATGAGGTCTTGGAGAATGTCAGTCACATAGCATGTAATGTTACAGACTTTAACAAAGACGGTCTCCTCCCCTCTGATGTTGGTAAATAGTTATTACCAGCCTGAACACAATCCATAAATTAGCATCATCTCCTGAACGCCCTTCTAGAACAGTAGGGTAATTCAACTCAGAAGCCACGTGAGGAGGCCACTAGGCCAGCCTCCTGTTCAGTGAAAAGTCACCTGTGAGGTCAGACTATGTTGT
Organism: Ifrita kowaldi; assembly: GCA_013398055.1. NCBI lineage: Eukaryota > Metazoa > Chordata > Aves > Passeriformes > Cinclosomatidae > Ifrita > Ifrita kowaldi. The sequence goes on from VZRS01014848.1 coordinate 80,417, forward strand.
GCAAGGTTTTATTCTTTCAGATCTTTGTAAGAATATGTGCAAGGATAGCATGTCTGCTCCCTGAAGATTATCTGATTAAAGACCTTGTCAAATCATAAGGAAAAGGAGAAGGCAACACATAAAAAACACACAGAGACACAGGCCTTACAGGCAAACAATGATGGAGACAATGGCAAGGAAGAAACCTTCTCAGTCACAGTACTTGGCAGGCTATTAAAAAATCCAGGCACAGCTCTGGGGAGGATCACCTGCACTTTGTAGCTAAAAAGCAGGAACTAAAGACACACAAGGCTTTGGGATACCACAGTGAAAGTAGTAAGTCTGTGCAAACTACTAACTAGATGTGTAGCAGAAGGAAACTGGTAAGGAGCAAAGAGGGAACAGACAGAAAGATGTATTCACGTGTAAAATGGGAACAGTCAGTACGTTTCTCTGGCTGAGCCTTGTGCCTGATCAGCACAGTCTGTCCTGTCTTCTTATTTAATCCAAACTATTTCTGCATAATCTTACACACTATTCTGCATGTGTGTAAGTGCAAGGAGTAAGTGCCAGCTGCTGGGATCTGATTGGAGTCAAGAGAAGTGGGCAGCCCCAGCTTGTGGCACCTGCCTTGAAGCAAATGGGGCTCGTTAGCCTTCAGACACTGGGGTGGGCACGTCACTCTGTTACTTAAATAACTGAGTTATGGTTAATGGACTAAAGGGGAAACTAAACAGACCTTAATCTTTTTATTAAATGTTATTTTCTTCATGGCAGAACTCACTCCATGCTTAGTCTTCATGCTTTTCTGTTACTGCGTAGACACTTGAAGAAAAACAGAAGGAAGATTTTAAGTTAACAGTCAAATTCAATATTTTGACACATTCTTTATTTCATGGGGTTTGCAATTTTATAAAGGTCACCACTTAGGAAACAGAAGTCCAGCTTATGTTGCCTTTTTTCCTCCTCCTCTTTTATTCTCTTTTTGAGAACCAGATTTTTTGGCTGGAGTTGTCAGTGACTAATAATTCCATCTGACCATAAATGTAATCTCTATGTAGTGACACAATATGATACAAAAATAAATAAAAGAATTTAAAATACCCCTCCTTATTGTGCAAGGTAAATTTAAAATAAAATAGTAAAACATTTATTAAATTTATCTTAATTTAAAAAATGAAAACATAATAATGACCAAATAATTTACATAGCAAAAGTAGTCATGGTGGTATTTGCTTTTGGATCCTCTTACACAAAATCTTCCTCTGGCTGATGTTCACATAGTATACATATATTGAGAAAATTATGTGATGTTTGTCAACTTTGTCAAGCTTACTTTTATATACAGAATGTGTCCAGTAAACCAAATAACAGTTTTATTCACATTTAAACAACTAACATTTTAACTTAAATTGTAATCCATCCAATATAAGATATCAAAGAGAGACAGATAATTATTGGGTAACAGTGAAATGGATGTTTTCTTGTCTTTTCTTTCTCTTCTTGTCAGAACAACCCTCTTTTAGATTTAGGTTGTCTCAGTTTGAGACAAATTTAGGAGGAAAATGCTCTGGAATGAACGTCTCCCCCAAAACCAGGTTTTTGGCACTCCCTCCCCCATCAATGCGAAAGGAATTTCTTAGATGAAAGTGAAAAAAACTATTTATTTAACGAACAAAGTGCCTGAAGGGCACGGGAAAAATGAATGACTGCTAAAATATTAAACCTCCTCGATGCAGAGAAAGCTGGTGGATTCAGAGTTCCCTGTGTAGCTGGCTCGGCCCCTCCCGAGTTCTGAGGCTGGGATGCGGTGTCCCCGCAGCCTCCCTGCTGGTCCACGGGGTCCAATGATCTGGTTCTCGGGTCACAGCTGGGCCCAACAGCTCCAGAAGAAGAAGAAGAAGAATAATTTCCAGAGGATTTCGGTATGCCAGTATGGGAAAATTCCTTGCCTCGGCTAACAGGCTGGCTAAAAGCAGGAAGGTGCTCCCTCGGCTCTGCAGCGGTGAGAACGCGGGGGAGTGTGAGAGTCCCTGAACACAAACCGCACTGAAGAATTCTCCCTGCTTCTCTCCCCCCTCTCCTGGACCCAGCTTAAAGCTGTGGGACCCGTTTCTGGGCATAGAGCAGATGATAGGGGAATAGAGTATTATCATAAAATCACCCCAAGACAGAGGTTCTCAAAATGCTTTGACACATAGCTTTTTGATTGATAAACAGTATTTGAAACCTCTGAAGAAAATTAAGAATTTCATATCAAGCAGGTTTTTTTTCATGGCAATGACATTTTATATTTGGTACAGCATTTTTCTCTTTCTTCTTTTGCCCCTGCCCCTTCCTCTCTTTCCATTAATGCATGCATGCTTCAATAGTATCTAAAAATTGTATAAAGTTTAAGAAATTAAATATGTTGGCATATATAAGTACCTTACTATAATAATATTATATTTGGGCATTTATGTTGATTTTTTTTCATCGTTCTCTCACTGTCTATATCGGTATCTCACAATGTATTGATTCAAACAACAGTCCTTTTTTGAGGAATCTAACTCATAACTGAATTTAATGAATGATTTAGTACCAATAAATTAATTTGTTCAAAGGGTACACTATAAGTAGTTGACAATCAAAACAGACTCTTCTTACAAGCACATATTAAATATTTTTTTCTGTATGTGTTTACCAGTATGTCATGTACTTCAGTCTGCAAATGAATCCCAATGATTCACTTCAAAGTTAAATATTTGGCTGTTAATTTTCATCAGTTCAAACAAAAATGAGCAAATCCAGCAGTATGAACAAACTAACATTGCAGAACAGTTTGAAGCTTTGGATCTTTTCCCTACGCTGGAAAAGCAATGTGACACATCTTATGGCATCTGTATCCAAAACAATATACAGGCAGAATAACTAAATCATTTGTTTTGGCATTTTTCCTTAGGACAACAGCTAACTATGGGGAGAATAAAAATTTTTAAAAAGATTCTAGAAGTGATTGGAAAAAATGCTGATTAATGTTTCTCTGGATTTTTACACAAATAACTTTTGTACTCAATATTCTCTATCCTAACCACTGTATTTAATAAAATTTAAAAATACTATAACAATCCATATTACAAAACAGAAAAACTTTGAAAGTCTGAGTTACTAGAAGCACCACAAAAGCTTCTTGTTACTGAAGTACTCTGAGAAAAAAATATTTGTGAATGCACAAATAGGCAAAAATTCCACAAAACACTGCTGCATAAAGATGCACTCGCTAAAAATATAAATAAAAAGATTAACGTTTGTGAAAGCACAGACATGTCTATTATCACACAAGAACATTGCTCATTGGCATGACCAAAACTAAAATTTCTTTTTTGAAAAATATGCTCCTTTGTTATTACTCAAGTTCTAGACATCTTCAAGAATATAACTTTAAAGCAATTATGTAAAACTTCACCACAGGTTTCATTTATTTAATGAATGAGCACATGTTCATTTATTTAAACAAATTTTTATTGAATGCATGCTGCTCAAATTTTGCCTGTATCTTTATGTGCACTTCCTTGTAACTTGAGTTTAGATTCTCTATTGATTTTCCTGTTACTGCAAGTCAATTTCTAAAAGGAATAAAATGATTTTCACTTAGTCTACTGATGTAATTAATAGAACAATTAAAAAAACATATTAGAACTGGACATTTTTTCCCCTCAAGTTTGAATGTGCTTCAGTCAACAGAGGCATTTGTGTTAAAATACAGTCACCCTCTGTAACCAATGAAGAGAAATAGTTTTACTCAGACAATTCTGTCCCTGAGTGAGTTGAATCTCCCACTCAGTGCCAGCCTGCGGAAAATTATATTGTGAACACCAGGGTCATGTTAGAACAATGTGTTCCACCAGGGGGAAAAAGAATCAATTTTGTTTGTTTTCACACAGTTTGCATTAAAAAGTTTGTATGGCTATTCTGAATAATGCAAATTTATTCAAGATTAAAAGTTCAAGATATTTCAAAAACCAACTACTACTGACAGGCTTTGGTAATTAGCACGGCTTTGTTTTGTGTAGGGCATCAACTTTAGCACAGATGTGCCTTGCAAATTCATATAATCCAACAGAAACATAATGTTTCGAGTTTAGGAGAGAAATGGAGGGAGATTTTCTGCATTAAGTGACCGAATTGACCTGCAATGTATGATGGTTGGACTTATAAACAGTTCCAGCCTTTTCCCAGCTTAGAAAGCACTTTACACGGACACCTGGCAGGTACCAGAAGAACCTGTCCTAAGGAAAGACAACAGGAGGATTAGTTCAGCTTGAGGGGAAAGGTTGTCAGGCATGTAAGGAATACCAAGTGCAGCTGTCAATTTTAAAATATGTTCTCTCCTGAGAGTAACATATCTGTGGGAGAGTGTGTGCATACGCCTTCCTTCAGGCACAGTCACTGGCTTTGGGACCAGTTGTTTGCTTGGAGAACCTTAGGATAACACTTCAAATCAAAGCAGAAAAGAGACGGCCAGCTAGACCCACCTCAAACTGTGAATCTACCTTTGTCTTTGCCCACAGGCAGGAGCAGGAGCAGTCAGGAGGGGTGCTGGTGACTGCAGTGGAAGCACAGGCTACAAAGAAGGCTATTTAAGAATTCTCAGCTTTTTGCAGCGGACCAAGGATTGCCACATATAAGAAAGGGTCACAGAATATGTAGCCCAAAGTGAACTATAGATTTGTGGTAAATGGAGGCTTAGATGATGGCCACCATGAGCATTCTTTTTTTTCGGTTCTTTGTATTAAGTTGGCCTGTTGGTCTATCCCAGAGAGGAATAAAAGGTACTGGGGCATCTGTCATGTGAGAAGAGGCTGAGATACCTGGGACTGTTCATTTTGGAGAACAGCAGGCTCAGAAAGATCTTATCAAAGGGGAGGGAGATACAAGCAAGGCAGTGACAAACTGTTCTCTGTTGTCCAGTGAGGACAAGAGGCAATGGTTATACTCTTAAATACACAAAATTCAACTTCACACACGTACAAAGATTGCTTGGTTATTTTGAGGATGTCAAATACAGAAACAGTTTGTACAGGAAGACTGTGAAGTGTCTATCCCTAGAGTAAATTTAAAAATCCAACTGAGCACAGCCCTGAGCAATCTGGTCTAAATGTTAGGTATTAAACATGTCTGGGAAGTCATCCAAAACTGTGACTGGTAATCAATCACACATTAATACTGAATACACTTTTCAGAAGAAGAAAACCAAAAATTTGATCAATATTGGGAGCACAAACTAAAATTTGGGATAGCCTAAGTTGTAAAAGATCTTGTTCATTAAAGCTGTAGCCAATACACAGAAAATTGTCTTTACTGTGCCACCAAATGGAACAATAACTGCCTTTGTTCGGCACAGTTCTGTTGGTAAAATAACATTTGCAAGACAATTTGAATATGACATTGAAAACAGTGGATTCTGTAGAATTAGTGCTAATACAAAGTTGCAACATGGCATTTGGCATAGTAATATTCCCCTATCTCTGAACTGGAGATTAATTATGTGCATATAATCTTTTGCTTAGTCCTAATCCTTCTTTAGAGTACTTCAAGAAACACTACAATTAAACAAGTTCTACATTTAATTTCACAGCCCTGCTGGGGAACATAGAGCAGTCTTTGTGTCCTTCGAAGTATTTGAAGTATTGAAAAAATACATTCCATATAACTAGTAAAAATTATTTTATAAAACAAATATGTCATCCTGATATATATATATGAATCATTAAATATTTCACTATCATTTTACCTATTTTACATATTTTTAAATATACGAAAAACATCTAAGCTCTTGTATAATTTAGACTTCAGAGGCCAGTTATACAGTAATATAAGAAAAAAAAAAAACAAGACGTAGCTAACAATTGATATATAGTGACAGTATGAGCTCTACATGTTAAACAAGACAGTTGCAAATGTATGTTGCTGTTATGTGACATCTGCATATTTCACTGTAAATTTATTTTTCTGCTAACTTCAGTGGGTAAGCCATGGTTTTGTCACTTGAGCTGTTCATCAGTTTGTATTAATATTTCTCATTAATAGCCTGAAAGAGCAGATACACTATGTTGATGGAATTTGCATGTGAAACATGACTGTGAGCTTGAGAAAAAATGAAAAAGAAGGTTGAAAAACGAGAATAAGAGTCAGAATATAAACAAACAATGTTAAACCATAAACCCAAATTATAATTCCAAATAAAATCTGGCACCAAGGATAGATACAATTCAGGAAAACATCACAAATCACTTCAGCCTTACCCTTTCAAAATGTAGGTAAGAACTTAAGCGTGCTCATGTAATAGCATTATTCTCATTGATAATTGAAAGCACATGAACAAGTACTTTGCTTGATTTTGCTGATTCCAGAGAAAGCAGAGTTGTAGAAATACCAGTTGAGGCAATAGTTTAAAAGTTATGTAGCCAGACAAGTTACTCAAAAATAACCTCATTGATTTATATGTAGAGACAAAAGAGGAGGGGCCAGTAACAAACCAGTGCTTCCCTCCCATCTCATCTTCAGGTAGGCCTGTTTACCAAGATGTGCTTACTCATAAATATTCCATTAACAAAACATGTTGGTAACTGGATGGAATTCAGAACAGAAACCTTAACAACTAGAAACCTGTCAAACTGCTCTATACATGTATAATGAAAAAACTTACCTTAGGGTTTAATCATTTTAGTGAAGAAAACTGAGATTTTTTTCATTGATTCCAGCATTTCATAGATCAAAACTGTGCTGTATCTTGTAGGATATGACAGGCTTTAAATACTGGAAAAAATGCAAATTCTGAGTGAGGAGAAATAATTTTAAGAGAACAACAAAAAGCTTCACCCAATATTCAGGGTGAGGCTAAACGCAGTTTCACTTTCTGAGAAAAAAATGTACATAGCATTCAAACCTCAGTTTGTATTAGTTTTAAATTCAATTATAAACTCACAGAATTGTTTCAGCAGGAAGGCATCTAGTGCAACCTCCTTGCCACAAGAAGGGACATGTTCAGCTAGATCAGGTTGCTCAGATACCTGTCCAAGACGATCTTGAATATTTCCAGGGATGGGGTTTTCTCTCCCACATTCCAAGACAATTGTTTTGTCATCACTTGCTGCAGATTACACCAATCTCTCCCCTAGCTGTTAAAGTCTAGAATATCTACAATAAAAGACGTCCCTTTGAACTCCATAAAATTATACTTATCTAGAGCAGCTAAAAACCAAATCTTTTTCCTTTATTTATTTGTTGTTTCTCTCATTGTCCTGAGAAGGATAGTACTTCATTCTTTCAGCATTTTCTGACTTCGAAAAATATTTAGAACTCAGCAACATAAAAGGCACAAATGATTTCTTTTTTAAAATACTTCAAGATACAGGAGCATATGGAACAATTTCAACTGAAACTATTTAATTGAATTTTATTGAGCAATAAACTACAAATTGTATGGTCTGGAAACAATATAAGCATTTGAGTATGCACAGCCATTCTTTGACAGAAGTTGGGTTTACTTTGGTTTTGTTGAGTTATTTTTACCCAGTTTTATAACCATTTAGGTATGGACTAGAATTTTTTTTCATAATTCTATTATGTCAGTGTCATTAGGATTGGCTAGATGTCTGTTTTAAAAGTACCCAGAATGACAGCTAGAGAGCATGAAATAAAAAGTTGGGTTTAGGGCTTTGTTACTGGCTTTTTTTTTAGTTTTTTTTTTTTAGGGTTTTTCTTTGTTTGTTTGTTTTTGTTTGGGTTTTTGGTGTTTTTGTTTTTGTTTTTTTGTTTTTCCTTTTCTATGTGTTGGTGTGAGACATTTTGAAAGCTGTGAGTATGTAAGGCATAAAATCCCACTGTCATATTTTTAAGGGAATATTAAAATGAGAGCTGTATGAGAAAGATTTCAAATCGGTTAAGTTAGAGAAAGGATAGATATCGAATATGCTCAGGCTGAGGTTATTCTATGTGATAAAAAAGCACACAATAAAAATGTAAAGAAATTCTAGCAGTGTGCAATCACTGACGGAGAGATGAATGAACTACAAGACTGAACAAGACTACTGAGACATCTTTGAAAAAGAGCTGTTTGAAAGCAATTTTGTTTGTCTCCCATTTCTGACAAAGCAAAAACTGTGCATTCACATGAAAGTGAAGGATCTGTTTTGGAACAGTAGTCTTCAGTGTACAGTCTATTTACGTCCATTGCAGTAAAGTGCTTAGTAAAAGGAGAATGTTCAGGAGGAAGAGAGAAAAGCATAAGTAAATAAACACTTGACACAAGGGTAGAAACCTGGTAAATTAGGAAGAGGAACACAAAATAAAAGCCATAAAAGTTGACAGAAATAAGAAATAATAAAAAAGACAGAGAAGGAAACATAGAACAGGGAAAAAACAAGAGCAGTTATTACTGAATCATAGAATGGTTTGGGTTGGAAAGAACCTTTAGAGATCATGCAGTTTAAACCCTCTGACATTATTTTGCATTTGACCATGTTGAAGTTCATGAGCCTCATACAGACTGGACCCACTCCTCAAGCCTATCATGGAATCATTCAATCACTTAGGTTTGAAAAAAATGTTAAGAAAATTAAGTCCAACTTTTAACCTAGCACTCCAGGTTCACCATTAAACCATGTCCCTAATCATCACATCTACACAGCTTTTAAATGCCTCCAGGCATGGTGACTCAACCTGGGCAACCTGTTGAAATGCTTTATAGCCTTTCTGTGAAGAAAATTTTTCTAATATACAAACTAAACTTCCCCTGGCAAAGCTTTAGGCTATTTCCTTTTCTCCTACCACTTGTTACTTGGCAACTTCAAGTAGTTGTAAACAGTGATAAAGTCTCCTCTCAGCCTCCTCTCCTCCAGGCTTAACAACCTGAGTTCCCCCAGTCACTCCTCATAGGATTTACTCTTTACACCCTTCATCAGCTCCTTTGCCCTTCTTTGGACATACCTCAGCACCTCAGTGTCTTTCTTGAAGTGAGGGGCCCAGAACCAGACACAGGATTTGAGGTGTGGCCTCACCAGTGCTGAATACAGGGGAACAATCACTGCCCTGGTCCTGCTGGCCACACTGTGGGTGATCCAGGCCAGAATGCCATTGGCCTTCTTTGTCACCTGGGCACTCTCATGTTCAAGCAGCTGCTGATCATCACTCCCAGCTCCTTTTCCACTGTGCAATTTTCCAGCAAGTCTCCCCCCAGCCTGTAACACTGCATGGTGGTGTTGTGACCTAAGTGAAGGACCTGGGACTTGGCCTTGCTGAACCTCTTCCCATTGGCCTTTTCCCACTGATCCAGCCTGTTCAGATCCCTCTGCAGAGCCTTCCTAGCAGCAGATCAGCACTCCCACTCAACTTGGTGTCATCTGCAAGCTGACTGAGGGTGCACTTGATCCCCACTTCCAGGCCCTCAATAAAGTTATTAAACATGACTAGCCTCAGTAGTGAGCCCTGGAGGTTGCCACCTGGAACAGACTGCCAACTGAATGTAACTTTATTCACCGCCACATTTCGAGTTCAGCCATCTACCCAGTTTTTCACCCAGTGAAGAGTACACTTGTCCAAGCCGTGAGCAGCCACTTTCTCTGGGAGAATGCTGCGAGAAGCAATGTCAAAAGCTTTACTAAAATCTAGAAATGTGAGTGGGACAATGTCCTTCTGGATGGCATTCCTTCCATCTAGCATATTAGCTGCACCTTTCAGCTTTTCTGATTTTTTTTTCTGACAGCAGATTTTCTGAGGGTTCCCTGAATCCCACTGTCTATGCCATTAATAAAGGTACAGAACAGTACCAGTCACAGTATGACTCCTGAATGACACTACTTGCTACTCCTCTCCATTTCACAGAATCATTACTGTCTTTCCAAGGGAGGATGCAGAAGCCCTGTGAAAAGCACCTCCTTGAAGCCTTGGTAGACTTGATTTTGGCAGAGAGTTATACAGCAACTACTAATTTTCTGCTCTTGTATTATGTTGCATTCTTCTAACAAGACTGTTGAAAATCAATTCCCTTGTTTTGTTTCACAAAGCAAAAAATAGAGTTTTCTGTGTCAGAAGACAGAAATAGGGTGCCTTTGCTGAGGTTCCAATCCTGTTTCCTTGAGAAAGACCAAGAGATTTTCTTCTTTGCTTCCTTTGCAAAACAGCCCTGTCAAATATTTCAAATGCTTTCATGGTTACTAGGTAACATGTCTGTCACTGACACCTACAAGACATAACTATGGCTTAATATGGGTAACAGCTGGGTAACAGAGAATATAAATTAGAAAAAATATAAGAAGTGATCATGGTGCAAGCTGCAGTTATATCTCTGGTTGTGTACACATGTAAAAGTGAAAAAAGATCAGTAGCTTGTGCCCAAGATGAGTAAAAGTGATTGTCTCAGATCTGTGTCTCTAAAGACTAGTTCCATCCCTAAAAATTTATTTTGGAGAAAGTGCTATTGTTCAGCAGACCAAAAAGGAGGTGAGCAAATCTGGAATTGATCTAAAAATAAAGTATTTCAAATAATCCACATTGTTAAATGTTCTTAGTTGTACACACTCCCATTCTTCTTTATATAGTAGTTTAGATGTATTTTTGGAGCCAAATATCTTTTTTGATAGGTAACACTAAATTTTAACAGATCATCAACTGTGGAGGAAAGGTGATGGAGAAGGAAGAAACATGATAAAGGAATAACTGAAAGAAGAAGAGAAGGTGAAGAAGAAATTCAGAAGAAATACGTAGATTACTTTTTTCTTTTCAGTTCTGGACATTAAGTAGCATCTTTAATATAAACATTTTAAACTATATAATTAATTTGAACACATAGTTTTATTGCTGTTTTTAGTATTTTTGTGTCAATCTAGATGGAAGAACACTGTGAATACTGAAAGCACTATACAGATAAAATTAACTTGCATGCTATGTAAAAAGCACAGCTGGGGGCAAAAAGCTTATTGAGGCTGTAAGTATTGATAATGACATCTGATGTTTATAATTACAAAGACTAATGCTGGCCTTCCAACAATAATAAAAATCCATTGCTATACCAGACAATTCATGAAACTCATCATTCTTTTACAGCTTACCAGCAGGCAACAGTTTTCTTTATAATAATGGTTAAGATATAAGTGAGATTAGATAAAGGTCAAAACCGCTCAAAATTTAATTATCTGTCTCAAATGTCACTGGTTTTAAAAGGATCAATGACCTTATCCCTTATTGTATGTCATATATCATGCCACTTGGATAATCCCATCTAATTTTATGCAATCGGTTTATATGCTCCTTTTATTGAAAGAGGTTTCTTAAGGGAATTATTCTATCTGCTTATAATTTGAATTTCTCTCTGTCAGATGGCACAGGACATTGCCCAAAAATGCAAGGAAAAGTGGGGACAAACCCTGTATTCACAAGCATTAAAGTGCCTTACCAATAAACACAGACCTACTACAATGAAGTAGAATTAGGTAGGCTGATTGCTTTGCTTAGCTCTCCTGTCTTTACTTTCTCTATTGGTAAAATTAATACTGAGTTTCCTGCATTTGCAGGAATATATTGTTTCAAGAAAAATATTTTTTATAATTTTTATTTTTTACATGAGAGCTGATATATGTTTTCAGAATTAATTTCATTATAATAATATTTTATCCCTGTGTTTTATTTAAATATGTACCAATACATGCACATTTTCAATATATTTCCCCCTATATTAGAATTTGTTCAAGAAATACTACAGCAGGCACTGACTTTCAGTGAGGTAAATGAATAGAAATCTGGATGATATAAAGACTGTATAAAAGAAATATTTTGTAAAAGTATGTACAACGAAGTCAAAGTGGAAGTTGAAAAGTTTCAGTTACAGTATTAAGAGATGGATGAATAATGCACAACTATGTAACCAAAATATAATGATCTAATTAATTCTGTATTGAATGCTTAATGCAAAACACGTCTGTAGAACCATTGCCATTAGAAAAAGAGAGTGTCAGAGTAATGATATGCGCAACAGCCACGCGAGTCCACTGCAAAAAAAAATGCTTATTTACACAATGTGAGTCTTTCTTTTTTTGATTAAACTCAATTGCAGGCTGAACTGCATTCTGTGTTTTTACATTATTGTACTATATGGTCTATGATGGAGTTGTTTTCAGAGATACATGTAATTTAATTTTTTATTCAACATTTAGTTTTTATTGTTACTTTAAAAAAAGCCAGGAGAAGAACCAGAAATGCATTTCTTCTCAGCATATCAGAGAAAATAAAAAAAACTAACCTCAAAATTTATAGGCTACAGGATGAAGATCCCATTTCCAGTAACTTCTGATTCAGAGATTTTAGTGAATTTCACAATAGTTTATAAATAAGGACATAACTGATTCTGAAAACTGTTTTCCGATTTTGTTTGAAATCCCCATCAAGCCCACCACAATTTGGCACATCCTAGTTTGATTCACTGCTGCAGTGACAGCCTTTATTCATTCAAATTAGTTTAAGATAGCTTTATGATAAACACTGGCAGTTAATTTACATAGAAAGCATTTTTACTGTTTTATTGTTAGTATGGTTCCTAACATCACTTTGTCCTGAAAAAACTGGTGTGCATTCAATCAGTTTTCAGGTATGGCTCTGGAGATACCATGAGATAAAGACCATTTCAGTGGGTAATTTACACTGGTCACTCCTTTTTGAGATGCTTGGAATGTCTTGCCAGTAGGTACCAGTGCCAGAGAACAGTCCCAGTAGTAATTTGACTACTATAAATTTAGCCTTTATTGTTATCACACTCCTCCATGCTGCCAGTGCAGCACTCTTGTCTCTGGTTCCAAACACACAGGCTGCAACATTCTCAGACAGTTTTCTCCTGGAGGTGTATGCAGTGGAAAAGACACAGTGCTGTATACAGATCTTGAATGTTATCAGGAGCTGGGACAGTTGCACTGAAATTTCATGAGGGCAATTTGTTTGGAGAGCAGGACATCTTAACCGTCACAACAGTGGCAAATGACACTGGAGCACAAGCTTTTTCTAAGCTCTTCTTCAAACCCCTGCTGATGTCTTAAAAAATTATTGGACATTTTCTTTCTAGATTTCAAGCTACCTTTAATAATCTAGATTCAGTGGCTAGATTAATATAAAAATGAGTGTCAGATAGAAGAAGAAGGAAGAATGGAAAAGTAACTAAAATAGGATAAAATAGGTGAGGACAAATATACATATATTTTATAGAAGGGTACATCAAGACAAATGGTACAATAAAAATACATAAAGAGAAATTAATCTTTTGCCACAGTGAAAAGAATAGAGATTTTACAGTAGACTTCAGTAATCGAATGTTTCTACTTGTACCACATCATTTCAGGGTATAGGAAAGGAGACTGTTGTGTATTTTTATTCTAATATAAGGAACAAATTTTCATCCTTGTGTTTGTGCTATTCTGTACACGTGTGAGTCACACAACTGCATTTACTATGTAAAATAATATTTCATACAAAAAGAACAGTGTGGAAACCACAATAAGTTGTTAATAAATATAAACTGGTTCTTCTAATCTTGCAAATCAGAATAAATGGTTTGTAAATCTTGTGACATAATTTCAGGAGGATGATCCTTCCTTATTTTTCTGTGAATATGTTTCATTGCTTTAATCAAGGTGCATTAACCTACCACAACCTCTAGCATCAAATTACCACATATGGCATGTTTTTCTCCCACTCTGCAATTATACTGGGCTTATAAAATTACAGCAGAACATTTTGTGCCTTGCATGTGCGGGAAGAGGTACTTGCACAGAAACAGTTTCTAGTGTATTGGAACAGAGCAATTAATCGTAATTCACTGTACTTTTTAATGCATAGTTTCTCATTTCCAGACTCAATTAAATACCATGTTCACCCACACCAAGAGATAATTACAATTTACGAAATATAAATAAGAATATTAAGAGTGATTTTGTAAAATAAATAAATAAATACTAAATGCAAATGTAATTTAATAGAATAGAATATTTCAGTTGGGAGGAACCTACAATTATCCAACTACCTGACCAAGTCGGGGCTGCTAAAAAGCAAAAGCATATTATTAAAATCATTATCCAATGGCTCTAAGACACTGATAGGTTTGGGTCATTGACCACACTTGTAGGAAACCTGTTCAAGTGTTTGGCACCCTTGGTAAAGAAAAGTTTCTTAATGCCAAGACTAAAGCTCTATTGATGCATCTTTGGACCACTCTGAGGTCACTGTATATCAGATAATACCATAAACATATAAATAAATAAAAAATAAATATTTTATTCTCCCAAAGGAGATTATTTGAATTCTGAGCAAAAGCGATGAAGAAAATCTTCCAAAACACGTACTGGAAAAATGCAGAAAAAAATTGGATCTAGTGAAATCTTTTCTAGCCTCCACATCATGCTTCTTTTTGTTCTGAAAGCTTACTGCTTCCTTGGCAGAAAGCTTTCAGAACAATGTAACTTAGAGGCATGTGGCTTCTTTTTATATTCATATCTTTCTACCATGTCACAAAGAGGAGAATTTCAGCAAAGGAAATAAAACACTACAGCTGGCAAATTACTAACTTATCTCTAAGGCATTAAGAAATGAAGTTACCATATACCTACAGAACTCGTTATTTTAGTATTTCATGCACTTCATTTACCTGACTTCTACATTTTCAGTATATAGCCCTGCCATGAATTAGTTTTCCAAATATGACCTCCCTTTCTACTACTGTGAGATGCACAAATATTAAACTGTTTTAAAGACTTCTTTTGTAGAAACATGGAATAGTTAAGGTTGGAAAAGACTTCTAAGATCAAGTCCAACCATTAACCTAGCACTGCCATATGTTCACCGCTAAACCATGTCCCCACATGCCACTTCCACACATTTTTTAAATGCTTCCAGGGATGATGATACCACTACTTCCCTGGGTGGCTTACTCCCATGCTTGATGATACATAGTCAGTGGCTACCATTAACTTTACCATTATTAGTCTCCTCACTAAATATGGAGGAGACGTTAGATGCTAAAGTCAATCAGATGCTAAAAATCAATACGCTTGATATTGTAATCATTATTTATGCAATCCCATAGGTGCATGCAATATTAAATAGGCAAATAAAAATGACAGCAGAATTAGCAACGCACAAAATATGGACATAGAGAGTAGAAGATTATCATTTGTTTTTCCAGGCACCAACAAAGGTCCTTAATTACCCCATTCTACATCTCCATGCCCTGCTATCACTTTAAATCACAGACAGCTTGGTAGACAAAACATCTAAAATCCAATCATTGTAACACTAGGATGGGGGCTTGGGGGGTTTTTGTTTATTTAAATATTTTATTACATGCCCTGAAGAGGGCTTTGTATGGTCATGTTGCTCTTTGCAGCAATTCTCTTTATCTCCCTCACTGTTTGGAGACGATGGCTTCAGATGAGAAAGACACCTATTTAAAACAATAATTTCAACCACTAAACTAAGGACTGAATTTGTTATAAAATGTGGACATAAGCATCTGGTAAATTTTGAAAACATTTCTGATGAAACTTAGTAATTCTCTTAGTATACTTGACTGGTCTTTCTTTCTGACAAAGCCCTCATTAAAAATGTCTCCTTTTGGTTCTTTGATCTTGGCTCTAGCATGAGTTATGTATCACTTAAACTGAAATTTACCTTCATTAAGAAAGAGGCAACTGAAAGATCTGTGACTAGTTGAGCGAGAAAGGCCTAAAAGAGTGCCTTCAAGTTTTTATTTCCATTTTGGAACTAAAACCTAACAACTTATCAAATTTCTTTATTGAAGCCTGCTCTCATTGAAATAGATTGCATCACTGGGGAGACATGTCTATATATATGTTTATATTTCTCTGTATGCATATGTGTATGTGTGTACACATATAATGCAACTCCTAGGTCGGACACTTTTATTCATTAAAATAAAAGCCAAAATTAGTTTTAAATTCTTAAATGTTTGAGATGGTTTTTGTTTATGCAGGATGTAGAATTAATAACAACGTTTGGACTTCTACTCTGTAAACTGGAAAACTTTGCACAGTAATTGTTTTGGTAGCTTCAAGCATGATGACTGGCATGGGTGGTCATGTGGTTCTTTCAGAAAAGATGTTGTATATTAAAGTCTTTTTCTTACTGTAATTAATGAAAATGTCACTTTTCTACAACATTTGCAGAACAGATGAGTAATATCTATTGGTCTTGCTAGTGGATTTACAACTTTTTTTGTATAAGTTAACTGCAATAATAGCACAAAAATAATTTGCATTTTCATCTTAAGAGAGTGTGAGTATGAAAGTTAAACTGTTAGCCTTTAAGAAGGACAAAACTGTATCAGTGAGTGATTCATACACATTTTATGAAATGAAATACTAGCATTTGCTATTTTGCTTAGGCAGTGATTAATATTGAGCTAGTTCGACTATTGGATTTATCTTGAATTTCTTCTAAAATGCTGACACTGTAAGACTATAAGAAATATTTGACCAGATATGGAGCTCAGAAAAGTTTGGGCTTGCTTTTAAAATGCTCAACTTGCCCTAGTTTTGGTCTGCTTTGTTTGCTCTCTAATTTTGTATCTGCATGTTTCTACCTAAAATTATATTGATCAACTTTTTACTAAAGAAAAGTAGTATATTCTCACTCCCATAATTAATGTGACAAAGAAAAGTCAAGAAATCTCTATTGATTAGGTCTTGTCTCTCTTATTAACCCAAAGAGTCTTAAATCAGTCATTTTCTTTATAAACAAAGATTTATAAAATAATGTTTTTTAATTGTGCTTCCGAAAGAAAAGGGCTTCTTTTGAATAAGCAATTTAATATTACAGCTCGTGTCATGCTTCTGGGTTTACTAGAGCATAGTATCTTTCACGTTTTTCTTATTTATAGACTAGTGAATTAACACACCTTCCACCATTAGACAAAACTTCTGAAAGCTCATGATAGCCAAATGCAGTTACTATTTATAAAAAATACTGTGAGTACTAAAATAACATAAATATAATAACACAAAACTCCTAGGTCAAGTAGCTTCTATCAAATCAATCACGAGCTCCAACTCAATCTGGAGAAATGGGTAACTTTCCTGAAAACATACACTCCGAGATTTACACATTAATTTATGCTTTTGACTATGATCACTAGCTATCAGTGGGAAATAAGTCATTCTCAGATGTATGAAAAGCTAAATCAAGTCACAATCAAACCTTATTTTTGAGAAAAATAAATTAAAATGCATGAAGTATGAATTCCTTGGTCTATGATATCTACTTGTAAGAGTGTCAAATACAACTTTAAACCCTCTTTTTCTTTAAGGTTTGACCACACAGTATAAATTCTAGAAATATTAAAATATAAAATATATTATCTAAATCCCAAAGGAAACCTATGGAACACTAAAAAATAATAATAATTTTTATTCATCATTTTTTCTTCATATTTTTCAATCAGCAAAATATTGCTAATCTCTGCTTTTGATTTCTCAGTGTAAGCAACTGCATCTCTCCTTTCCTTTTTTCATTGCCTTGCCTTGCTTCACTTCATGTCACCTTTTTGTCTTCCCTTCCCTCACCTCACCTCCCCTAACCTCTTCTGCCCCCAGAATCACTGATGTTTCCCATCAGAAGTTAATAAAGACTGTCAATCAAGTTTGTATCAATGAATCTCTAGAGATGTGTACTATAGTGCTTGTAAGTGGAGTTCTATGGGTTTGTAGAAGAAGGGGCATTTTGGTTCTCTTTCTCTGCAACAAGGTTGTCCATGACTTAATTGGCTTTAAGTCTGCCAACATTCTAACCCATCTCTTGTGGCTTGAGCAGTCCATATCTGCAGGTGGACAGTAACACGTCATCAATATTTTGATCATATATAAGGACCTCCAATAATTCATGTAACAATCTGATATGTTTCGAAAAACACAGATTTTGTCTACTTGGATTTGTGAAGAATGGACACCAAAAAAAAAAAAAA